>CM021105.1:19561872-19767398 GCA_007115665.2 Sequoiadendron giganteum
TGTGGAGCAATGTATTCACCAAAATGTAAAATGAATAATGATACAAAAGATAGTTTTCAACCACATATAGGTGAAAACCCTAAAAAGGAAAACCCTAGGCTTGCACAATAATAATTAATAAAGTAATTAATTATTATGTACCTAATGTTAGCTTAAGTGAAAAAGAGGTAAAAGGGAACTTTAAGTAATTAAACAAATATTGTTTAATTAATAAAGTAAATGTCCAATTACTCTAACACCCCCCCTTAAGATATACATAGGGAGAAGCTAAAACCTAGAAGAAGCTACCAAAAGCAAAAGCAATGGGTCTTGGCAACAAGGCCAGATCAGGTACCCAAGTACAAAGAAATCTCTATAAAACGGAGAAAAGGAGAAAACCCAGTGGGAAAAACTCCTCTCCAAAAAGAGATAGAACAACATGCTGAAAGAAACATGAAGGAAGGAAGGCCTCATAAAGACCCCCCAAGGACAACTTCCTTCACCCCAAGCATAGAGTGCAACTAAAGATAGCGCGGAGATGCAAAAGGTTTCGTGAAGATGTCTGCAACCTGCTCGGCAGTGGGAACATACTCCAAGATGAGAGAACCATCTTGAATCAACTGTCTGATGAAATGCATATGAAGCTCAATGTGCTTCATCCGCTGATGCTCCACCGGGTTGTGTGAAATGTGTATAGCACTCTGATTGTCACACCAAAGAATAGTGGGACTATTAGGAGGAAAACCAAACTCAGTCATCAACTGACGAAGCCATACAATCTCCTGACTAGTGAGCACAGCAGCTCAGTACTCAGCCTCTGTAGATGATAATGCATGAGCAGTCTGCTTCTTGCACGACCATGTGATAGGACTAGAGCCAAGACAAAAAACAAAGCCAGAAGTAGACTTCTGATCATTGACATCACCAGCCCAATCTGAGTCAGTGTAGCGAACAATGTGAGGATCCCCTAATGTGTAGTGAATGCCATATGAAGTGGTGCCCTGAATGTACCTCAAAATACGCTTCGCAGCTTGCCAATGACTCTCATGAGGATCATGTGAGAATCGAGAGACAAGACCAACCGCAAAGGAAAGATCAGGACGAGTGTGAGTCAGGTACAACAAACTGCCAACCAACTGCCTATAAAGTGTAGCATCTACTGAAGGGGTGGGGCAAGTAGTAGTCAAAACAACCCCTGACTGAAAAGGTGTGGGGGCAGGCTTGCAATCAAGCATGCCAAAGCGCTGAAGCATATCAAAAGAATACTTCTGCTGGTAAATGGAGATCCCTTCTGAAGACTGAATCACCTGAAGACCAAGAAAATAGTGCACAAGGCCAAGATCTGTCATCTCAAACTGCTCCATCAAGGCTAGCTGAGAATTCTGAATCATAGAGGATGAGCTACCTGTGATGAGAAGATCATCAACATATAGCACAAGAATCAAGATCTCACCCTCAAGATGTTGAATATAGACTGTGTGATCAGAATGACAACGAGTGAAACCAGTGGAGAGCAAAAAAGAGTCCATCTTCTCATACCAAGCCCGAGGGGCTTGTTTGAGACCATATAGAGAACGCTGAAGTCTGCAAACCAAAGAAGAATCATGAACAAATCCCTGAGGCTGCTCCATATAGATCTCCTCCTGTAGGTCACCATGTAAGAAGGCACACTTCATATCCATCTAAAAAATGAGCCATCCTCTAGAAGCTGCAAGTGATAATACAAAGCGAATGGAATTCATCTTGGCGACAGGGGCAAATGTCTCAGAGTAATCAATACCCTCAACCTGTGAGAAACCCTTCGCAACAAGACGTGCTTTGTACTTATCAATAGAACCATCAACAACATACTTAGTGTGATACAGCCATCGGCACCGAACCATCTTTCTGCCCTTAGGAAGAGGACAGAGATCCCATGTATTATTCCTCATCAAGGAAGAATACTCTTCCTCCATGGCACTATCCCACTCAGGGTGACCTGTCGCCTCTGAAAATCTCTGAGGATCCTCTGAAAGAGCATGAGTCAAAAGACTAGAACCCGTAGTATGAGAACGAGTGCGACGAGTGTCTGAAGGATCACCGGCCATAGATCCTGCTGCCTCAATAGTAAATTGAGCCCATTTGGGCCTCTGAGGTTGAGCAAGTGGAGGTGGAGATGGGGGATCATCAATATCCTCATCAGAATCCTCAAAATAATCCTGAAGAGATGTAGAGGGTGGAGTAGGTAGTGAAGTGGACACTGGAGACGGGGTATCAACTGGAGGAAGGCGCTCATCAAACTGAACATCCCGTCGAAACAAGACCTCTCTGGAATCAGGATCAAATAACCTGTACGCCTTAACATCCTCATAGTAGCCGACAAATATGAGGGGTCGACTCTTCCGCTCCATAGCTCTCCTCTGAGCATCAGGAATAAAAGCCCATGCCTCACTACCAAATACTCGAAATGATGAAATATCAGGCTTGTCATGAGACCAAGCCTCCTCAGGAGTCATATGTCGAATCGCCTTGTGAGGCATCCAATTCTGAATATAGTTGGCACAATTGACTGCCTCAACCCAAAAAGATAAATCCATGGACCTAGACTGAATCATACAATTAGCCATCTCCCGTAAAGTTACGTTCTTTCGTTCAGCGATACCATTCTGCTGAGGGGTGTAGGGAATAGAAAACTGATGCTGTAAACCATGCTTAGTGCAAAAATCTCTGAAAGCCTGATTCACATACTCCCCCCCATTATCTATACATATCCACTGAATAGAAAGACCAGACTGCTTCTCTACAAATGTCTTGAAGACACGAAAGGAATCAAAGACACTAGACTTGTACTTAAGAAAGTACAACCATGTGCGTCTGGAGAAAGCCATCAATGAATGTGAGTACATACTTGGCCCCTGAAAAAGAAGGAGTGGGAAATGACATGAGGTCACTATGAATCAACTCAAGGGTGCCAAAGCACGAGTAGTACTTCCCTTCAGAAAGGGATCCCTGTGATGCTTGCCAAGCACACAACCATGAAAAACACCGTTAGTGCAGGAAATCTGTGGAAGACCAAGAACAAGTGACTGTGTACTCATCTGCTAAAGATATCTGTAATTGACATGGCCCAAATGCTCATGCCAAAGCTGACTCACCGAATCTGCATGTGCTATAAGAGATGAACCTGTACCCTCAGAAGGCGCAAATCCATCAAATCTATAAAGACGAGATGCAGTATCAACACTTCCAGTAGCCACAACCAAATTAGAATCATGGAGGTCCCGAATAACCACATAATGTGGTGAGAACTCAACTGTCTTACCAGAGCCAGTGTGGCAAATCTGATAAATGGACAAGAGGTTCGTCAAAATGTCAAGAACAACCAAAACATCTTGTAGAGTGCCCCCATCCAAAGAGACAAAACCTGAACCCAAGATGGAAAGCTGTGAAGAGTCACCCACTGCAATCTGTGAAGTACCACAAGAGGCAAGAGAAGTGACCAACTGTTGAGTGTGAGTCATATGGTGAGAAGCATCAGAGTCTAAAATCCAAGTGGACCCATTGGTCCATGCTCGTGCAATAAGAGCATGACCCTTCCCTGTGGTGGAAGAAGAAGAAGACTGAGGTGAGGACATGTGTTGCTGCTGCATGGCCTCCTCTAAAGCCTCTAATCATTTCCAACACCTGGAAACTGGATGACCTTGCTTGCCAAAGAAACTGCAAGTGTCTCCTGATTTCTCCTTAGTCTTGGAGGAAGACTCACCAGACTTCGAAGATTTCCCATGTTTTGGATTAAATGGTGGTTTAGAATCAGACTTAGGAGGTGGTTTGGAGGAATGCTCACTCCCTGCAAAATCTTTCTTGGGCCTTGGTTTTTGCTTTTGTTTCCCCTTTGGTGACAGAGCAACCAATTCTTTGCTCTTTGATCCTGAGAGCATATCCATCTGAGAAAGGTGAGACTGTTCCCGAGACAAACGCTCACAAAACAAATCAAAGGTAGGCATGGTAAAACTGGCACCCAGACCATCCATGGTGGAGTAGAAGGAGGAAGCAAATATCTGAAATGGACCACGAAGCTTCGAAAGAATCAAATAAATGCACTCTGTGTCTGTCTTGTTCTTCCCACAACCCTGTAAAATAGAGCGGATAGTTTTGAACTTTTTCAAAAAGTCCTCAATAGTGGGGAAGGAATCAGGTACCAATGAAGTCAGCTCTGCCTCAATCTGTAATGCGCGAAACTCATTAATGGCCCCAAAAAGTGTCTCAAACTTCAGCCACATGGCTCGAGGAGTGAGCAAAGCATCAAGGTGAAACAAAAGACTGTCTGAAACATGCAGGCATATCAAACCCATAGCCTCATCCATCTTGTTCCTGTGCTGCATAATCTCAAAAGCACGCTGCAACTAAGGCTGAACCTCATCTAAACAAGACCATAACCCTCGTGACTTGAGTAGCCTCATCATACGAGACTTCCAAGTGTGATAGTTATGTGATGTGAGTATCAACTGAAGAGTCTGCCATGAAACCCTGCACCTATACCTGCTTGTGTTTTTTTTATTATTATGTGATCTTTCAGAATAGACAGAAGATGCAGAAGGGTTTGTATTTTTGAGAGTTTTGGTGTTCTGGTTTTCTGAGATAAATGACAAAAAGCAAGAGAAAAAACACCCCCCACAAAAGATAAACCCAAACCCTAGTACAAACTGAGAAGAAGGAAGCAATGCATAAGCAAAAAATACTTCAAGACAAATTCTCATGTACCTAGTGAAAATTCTGATAAAATAGATCACATCACTGAATAGAGCATGTTGAGAGCTTTCCAACGCCTATTCAAGTTTGAAAAACGGAGTCCAATTGCATCTTCTATGACCCCGGAAGTGAAGAAAGAAGACCTCACTTTGAATGGTAAAAAATATCTAGATAGGTAAAAAAAATTAAAAATATTTATGTACCATCAGATTGGTGTCATTCTCAACTTTCCAACGCATCTTCCTGTTCGAAAAACGGAGCTAGGATGCCCAAGTTATGCCCATTTGACCAAAAATGACATAATAGGGGGTTGGAGAGAAAAAAATAGCCCTCAAGGGCTTAAAATTCGACGGCCCCAGGGCACATGGTGGACCATGGGCTAGCGCGCAGGAGGTGGCGGTGCGCAGGCGGCATGGCTGGTGGTGGGTGGCGCACAAGCGGCGCTTGGGCGGAGCAGACCAGGTGGCGGGCTGACAGGGGCAGTGGTGGCCGCTTGGCCGTGGTCGGTGGTAGCCACCGGTGGCGGTGGCCACCAGGCGGCGCTCTGGCAGTGCGGCGGTTTAACACTGGCCGTGCAAAAATAAACCAAAAAATTGATTTTTTTAAAAAAAATTTTTGTTTTTTTTGCTTCGTATGGCCTTAGGGCAAAAAAATTTTGCCTTCCAAATTGACTGTAACCAAAATCGACAATTTGATAGTCGATTTAGGGGTTTTTGGGCACTACGAATCCAATGGCATTGTCCATTTGAGCCCAAAGTGAACCCAAAAAATGGAGTATGCTGAATCCACCCAAAAAAAACTTAGAACCCTAGATTTGCTTCCAATGCAAAATCTCAAAACAAGAACAAGCAGCTGCAAATCTGAAGCTCTGATACCATGTTGGAGTTGAGAAGATACAACACCATAGAAGTCCAAAAGATCTTTGCAAGCAAATAAACTGTTACAAGGAGAAACAAAGAGAAGCAACAAAAGAAATGCTCAAGAATGTGGAGCAATGTATACACCTGAAAATGTAAAATGAATAATAATACAAAAGATAGTTTTCAACTACATATAGATGAAAACCCTAAAAAAGGAAAACCCTAGGCTTGCACAATAATAATTAATAAAGTAATTAATTATTATGCACCTAATGTTAGCTTAAGTGAAAAAGAGTTAAAAGGAAACTTTACATAATTAAACAAATATTGTTTAATTAATAAAGTAAATGTCCAATTACTCTAACATTACGTTGATATCATTGAAGTACAAACAAAATTTTAGAACCTTGTCTATGGCAGTTTTAATGGAGATCCTATTGCCTGCAAGATAAATCATGTGGTTTCAATGTCCATAAAATTTGATGAAGCAACTGAAAAGTGGAAATAATTACTAAGTTTGATCGTAGATGGTGGGGAAATGCTATAAAAATAATACATCATTTTGGATAGTATCAATGTTCCTAATGAAGAGGTAGTTAATAGCTTTTTGGAGGATATGATTTCCCAAGCTATTAATGAGTGAACTAACAGTTGAAGCATGCAAAGATTTCTAGGAATAGAACTCAAGTAAAGGTAGCAGTTAACTCGATGTCTTTTCCGAGTTTAACATGTTGTTCTCATTCATGCATATCTATTCTTTGGAAATATCAATGTATAGTTGGAGCTTTTCTAGATAACTAATTTTAGCAGTTAGCTAGTTATTAGTTATCTTATGTTTATTTTTAGAAATAAAGCTTGCATGTTGGAAATACTAGTTGATATAAACAAGGAGATTTTAGGGTTCCCTATTCCTTGTTTGTGTATAAATAAGGGCATCCTTTCCCATTTGTTTTTAACCATTTTTGTGATAACAAATTTGTTGAGCTTAGTTTGCCTACAAATTTTCTATTTAGTGTCTGTTCAGTTTTGTTTCAAGTGTAATCTGGTTGACCGCATATCATATGCCTATTTTTGCTACAATTTTTTGTCCCAAAAGTGTTTCATTGTTATAAAATTGAGGAAGGAAATATCATGCCTACCTTGCTCTGATCTAATCTCTCAAATATATTTCAACACTTTGTCTTATTTTTTGCTTTTGTAATCTTTATTTCAACTTACATCTAATAAGTATAATGAGTCTTTGGGTGTGTTCTAGAAGCAAGTTTATTTAGGCTTTTGTGTCAAATCAATCATTCCTTGTTTACTTCTAATTCTTAGGCTCTGAATTTACTTGAGTTATTAGAAGAGTAATTAGAATAAGATTATTTATAGTTTGAAGTTATGAAACCAGATAAAACCTCGGTTGCAACGCAAAGTGTTTTATAACCATGTGCTCTCAACCGAGAAATAAAAGATTGGAAAGTAGTTTAGTATTTATTTTTAAGCATAATCAACAAAGAGGGAGCTTCCCCTCCTAATTTCAAGAGAATTCTAATTGTGCATAGTTGTCCATTCCTAATTCGCATTCCAGAGGTGCAAATTGAAACACCAACAATTTTTTGGCACCCACCGTGGGGCACAAGGCATAGAACATCAAGAAAGCTTATAGTTTATGGCATAGAAATGACCATCTGGCATCCTATTGCTCCAGTTCAACAACTAGATGTTATTGCTCCTATTATCCAACCAAATATTACATGATTTGAAGATGAGCAAACAAACATCATTAGTGGCTTGAGAAGTTTCGTGCTCAAGAAAAAGGAAACACCTTCTCAGTGGAGAAACACGGCTACTATTCTTCACAAAGTTGAACGAAATTTTGATCTTGCAGCTGGAAGACCTATCTTACCACCTCCTTTCTAGGAATAGATAATCTTGGCTTGCAGGTTTTATACAAGGAGGAGAGGTGTTGTCACAAATCCTGAGATCCAAGAACCTGATGAAGAACCTGTGATCCATCCAAAAGCAATGGGTGACAATTATGATGTTCATAACCACATGCTAATAATAGTAATCAAACATCCACCCCCATTTCCTTGGGGTAATAAGATTGGATCGATAGATTTACAATGAAATCATGACTTACCTAAATGGTCAAGGAAGCACTTTCCTTGGTTTCACAACGATGGAACTCAACACCTAGATGAACATGTTTTTGCATTCACAATGGTTTGCACCATATTGTGTGTACCACATGAAGACATTGTCGTACGTCTCTTCATAGAGACTCTTGAGGAATTTTTTTTTTATTGGTTTCATCATCTGGATCCAGGCATTATTACAAGTTGGGCAACCATGAGTGAGAAATTTTTGGCAAGGTTCAAGCCCATTGAAGATAGTCATTGGTTGTTTGCTCTCAACTTTCAAACTTAAAAATGGAGCTCAATGAACCTATGAGAGAATTTGTGGCAAGGATTAACCGCCTCATCACACGTCTTTCTCGTACAATCAATTCATCACTAGAAATCATATTAAGCAATTTCATAAACGCTCTTCCATCTTAGATAGCCCTTTTCTTAAGATTGACTAATTAAATAGAATTGGCAACTGCACAAGAAAATGCCATTGAGAACAAGGATAACATGATCACTTCCAAGAATATGAAGACAAATTATATCAAGCCTTTGGTTCAAGGTTCTGTAGATCCACTATTATAGAAGGTAGCTATTGAGATGACTATCCTCAAAAGATAGATGCCTGCTCAAGGGCAGCCTACACTTCCCGCACCACCACCACCTCAATATCAACAACAATATCAACCCCAACAATCGTACCAACCAAAGAGATAATTTTTAACCTTTCAATAATCATAGGTCATGGTTTCTAGCACCTCCACCAAGATAAACAATTGAGGCTAAGAAATCTACAGTATTTTGTTCTTTCCATGAGACCAACGAACATACCGGTTCCACGTGTCCTGAAAATTTAAGAATGAATCAAATCATGGGATACATTGAAGTTGCACCCACTTCAATTTCAAATGTTATCTTACCACAAACAAACAACTTCGATGGTGACTCTATTATAGGATACTTTGATAGTGAACCCGTTAATAAATATGAAGAAGATTTCTATCAATACTCTCTTGCAGTTAATTATGATAATATTTCAACACCTATGTTTACATGTGCTCAACATTTTAAGGCGCGGAAGAAGATTTCAAATGTTGACTCTACTATAGGATACTTTGATAGTGAACCCGTTAATAAATATGAAGAATATTTTTATCAATACTCTCTTGTAGTTAATTATGATAATATTTCAAAACCTATGTTTACACGTGCTCAACATTTTAAGGCACAAAAAGAAGAAGACGAGAGACTAAGATCAAAGGAAAAGGGTAAAGAAGTGACTTCCACTTCAAATCCTAATCCTTCACATAAGAATGCTAAAGCGATTTCTCAAGACCCATCTTTAGAAAATTTTGACATTATTGATTCCATGATGAAGACAAAGGTGCAGATTTCTCAACTGGAGTATCTTTAGGACCATGCAGAATAGTTGGATCGAATTCTCAAGTTTTAAAAAAAGGAAGATGTCATTCATTCGAGATTGCTCGAATCAACCATGCTAGCAGAATAAAATCCTTAAACATTCTATATATCTTTGTATATAGGAGGATTCAAATTGAGCAATTGCATCATAGACCCAGGAGCCACAAACAACGTCATGCCTCTACAAGTAACGAATGCATTGGGACTTTTATGCACTAAGACACATGACAAGTGTTACTTGCTTGAATCTAAGTTGGTATCGTTGGTTGGTCAATTGAAGGATGCTCAAGTAAGGTTTGTAGTTTGTCCTCAGAAAATGATAATGATGACCATCCTAGTAGCTGAAATTCCAACTAGTTATAAGATGTTGCTAAGTAGAAGCTCCTACAAAGATCTTGGAGGAGAAATTGAACTGGATTGTTCATTTGCGAAAATTCCATTAAAGAAAGGTAGTTTCAAGTTGGAGCCATAGGCCAAATCTTGATTTATGATGGTGAAATCCCAAGATCCTCAAGCACAAGTGTTATATCAAGAAACGAGTCCTATTACTTATGTTATTCTATCAAAAGTAACTGAAGAAAGGTACGACATTGTGTGTTCTGTAGATAATTCAATAGAAGATCCAAAGATGTGGACCATGCAATTTGATGGCAATTGTTCAACAACAAGTTCAGGAGCAGGAGTTATGATAATCTCTCCCTTAGGTTGTTTGTATCCTTTTGCATGTCACTTGCAATTTAAATGCACAAATAATATAGTGGAATACGAGGCGCTTTTACTAGGTCTCAAGAATGTGAGAGATATGGGAATCAAACTACTCAGAGTTAAAGGTGATGCAGAGTGGATTGTAAAACAAATCTTAGATCAATTTCAACTAAGAAATATCACCTTCAACATTATAGACAAAGGGTTTGGAATGCAATCGACTAGTTTGAAGGATTTGACATCAAATTCATTCCATGTGTAGACAATAGAAAAGTAGATGCCCTTGTGGTATTAGCTGCTCTTTTCATGCCACATTCTGATTTTTATCATAATGCATTTACTATTAAGCTCATTTACAGGCTAGCTATCCCTGAAAACTATGACAATTGGCAAGTCTTCAATGACGATGATCATATTGAAGAATTTATTGGCATGGAAGATAATTTTAAAGGACTATTCTTTAAATGCAATTCATCTCCTTTTAGAGAATCAATAACAAAATATTTTGAAGCGATAGATTCAAGTATTATCCAGTTGAAAAGTAACCAGATTCCCAAGGGTCTAGTGTCCTTGGAGAATATATTTGACAGGCATGATAAATACGTCCAAGATCAAAGGAACTTAGGTGATAAGACCTCTACTAAACATTACCAAGTAAACATTGGTACTGAAGATAAGCCTTAGCTTGTTAATTTGGGTAATGTTGGACTACAGAGGAAAGTGAAAGGTTCATCTCTTTGTTCAAGCAATATTAAGATGTTTTTGCCTGATCATACAAATATTTGAAGGTATTTGCACCCAGATAATTGTCTCATACAATTCCATTGAAACTTGATTCCAAGCCCTTCAGACAAAAGCAATGACACTACAATCCACAAATTCAAGATACAATCTATGCATTAATTTGAAAAGTTGGTGGATGCTAAAATCATTTTTCTAATTCATCATTCCACTTGGGTGTTGAACATAGTTCTTCTGCATAAGAAGAATGGAGAAATCCGAATTTATGTTGATTTCAAGAACTTAAACCAATCATCCTTCAAGGATAATTATCCCTTTCCAATCATGGAACATACCTTGCAAATGATCACCGATTTGGAAATGTTGTCATTAATTGACATTTTTTCTGGATGCAATCAAATTGCAATGGCAGAAGAAGATCAGCTCAAGCCTACATTCACTACCTCGTGGGGTAAATTTTCCTATGAAAGGATGCCCTTTGGCCTTATCAACGTCGGTGCTACATTTCAAAGAGCCATGGATTTGGCATTTGGGGGTTTAAAAAATAAATTAATTAGCATCTACCTTGATGACCTCATCACTTTTTCAAAAAAGTGAGGAGATCATTTTTCACACTTAATGAAAGTGTTTGAAAGATGTAGGTATCATAAGATTTATTTGAATCCTAAGAAGTCCATCTTTGTGGTGATGGAGGGTAAGTTTCTTGGCCACATTGTCTCCAAGGAAGGAGCTTGGATTGACCCTAGTCAGGTTGATTCCATTAGAAATGTGTCTCTTCCCACAAGAAAAAAATGGGGTACACTCCTTTGGTAAAGTGAATTTCATACTAAGGTTTATGCCAGAATTCTTAGAGCTGACAAAAGATATATCCACTACGATGAAGAAAACGCCCCCATTTAAGTGGACAAACGAACACAAGAAGGTGTTCATCAAAATAAAAGAATTCATCAGTCAAGCACCAGTGTTGGTCTGTCTTGAATTTGATAAGGAGTGTATCCTTTATTATTATGAATCAAAACACACTATGACTGCCATATTGACACGAAAATTAAATGAAGAAACTGAGTCTCCAATTACTTTCATGCACAACAATTTCAAGGACAGCGAGTCTCGGTATTCTCAGATTGAGAAGAACACATGCAATTGTTAGAGTTGTGAAGAATTTTAGATTTTACATCTAGAACTCCCACACAATAGCATATGTCACTGATCCAACGGTTAAAAGTGTGTTAACTCAATAGGAGATGGGCATAAAGAGAAGTAACTAGATCACAAAGGTTCAAGAGTATGATTTGGAGTCAAGCCAACTAAAATCATTCGTGGGAGAGGTCTTTGTCAGTTGATAGCAGAAGATGGTGATCAAAAGCACCAGGTGACCGATGGTGAACTTGAACTTGAAATTAAAGAGGATCTTTCCATGCTCCTACTTTTTTATTCTACCTATAAATGGTATGTTGAAATATGGTACTTTTTAACTTATGGTGAATGTCCAAATCACATCCGACAAATAGTAGAAGAGAACATTGAAGTTGAAAGCACAGAATTATGTGCTTATGAATAATGTTCTATACAAGAGAGGGCTTGATGGAAATTTTTTAATGTGTGTAAACAAGGACCAACAATGGTGTTTTTTGGAAGCATTTCACAGTGAGGCATGTAGTGGCCACTTTTCATCAAGGGTTACAACATTCAAAATCTCACGAGCATAGTTTTTTTGGCCAACTATGTTTTGTGATGCATACGATTGGGTGCATAGATGTCAAATGTGTATGTAGTTTATTGGAAAACTTAAGTGGGCAACAATTCCACTCAGGTTGGTTATTATTGATGCTCCATTTCAACAACAATGTTTAGATTTTGTAGTTCCTATCAACCCACGTTCCAATAAGGGACATGTTTATGTCCTTATAGCTACAAATTATTTCACGAAGTGGGTTGAGGCTATTCCAGCCAAGCAGGCTACCTCGAAAGTTGTGTGTGAATTTTTGAAGGAGAATATTATTTCACTCTTCAGGGTACCACGTAAAATTATGAAAGACAATGCAAAAAATTTCTCATCCGAGGAGCTACTGGAATCTTTTTTATTATGACATCACTTTGTCACACTCATTAGATTATTACCCTCTAGATAATGGATAAGTCAAGTCATCAAACAAGAACATCATCACACATACACAAGTTAGTTGATTCCAATCAACGAGCTTGGCACAACAAACTCTATGACACTCTTTGGGCTGACAAAATTACTCCCAAGAGAGTCATTGGTACTTCACCCTTTATTATCATGTATGGTACAAATTATATTCTACCTATTACACTTGAGTTGTTTGCTTTGCAGTTGGCACTTGCAATGGAAGATGGTGAGTTCAAAGATCCAATCGAGAAGCACGTCTTGTACCTGATGAAGCTACAAGAAGAAAGGGTGGAATTTGTTGATAGAATCACTCAGCATCACGAGCGAGTGAAGAAATTTTTTGATAAGAAGGCTCATTAGCAAGACTTCAAGATTAGATATGAAGTCCTATTATGGGACAAGAGACATGAGCCCAAGGGAGTGCATGGAAAATTTGATTCCTTATGGCTGGGGCCGTTCAAGATCCACGAGTTCACAAGGGAGAATTCCTACATTCTCTCGCACTTGGATGGAAGGCTCTTCCCGTTGTCATACAACATACAATATCTAAAGCACTTCATTCCTTCGAGGATGGAGTGATTTTTCTATTTTCATATTATGTTTCACCTTTTCGTAATGTTTGGGCTATGTCATGATGTGTTTCCTAGTTCCGTGAAGTTTTTGTCGTCTTTTAGGTGATTAGGTAGTCTTATTTTAGGTGATTTTAGGGAAAGTTCCAACTGATACGTGATTAGGAAATGATCCTGACTCTGATGCCCAACTAATAAGACACTAATCTATGCTTAAAGATCTAGAGAATCTTGATTCTCCTATCTCGTAAGTATTTGACAAGGTCACCAAATAGAGCCAATTGTAATACCCAAAATTTAAATTTTTTGCTTCATTAAGGCATTTCATAAAGGTGGTTAAATATTGTAAAAATTGTTGTCAAAAGTCAAAAGGGTGCTCACAAAAAAATTTAAAATAGAAATTTGCATGACGGTCCATATGTTCAAGAAATGTTCAAATTTTTAAAAATCTGACGATCTGGGTCTCTTCAAAATGAAATTGTCTACAAAACCCACACCTCAGTTTTTTGGCCCTATTTTTTAGGAAAATGTCTAAAAATAGAATCTTTGCATGAAGGGCTCAAATTGATTTTTATTGGTTGAAAATATGTCTCCATCGACCTAGTCCAATCAGAATTGTCAAAAAGTCAGTTTTTCTCTAGTGGGTCTATTATTTTTTTTCAGAAAGATAAATTAGGACCTTTGAGGTCATCAATGGAGGATGGCCAGCTGCCAGGTGTCATATTCAAAGTCTCAAACATTACACATATTGATCTACTGCGAAATATGCTCAAAAAATGGTGAACGGAGGAGGGGAATCTAAAAATAGCAAAATTTATAAAAAAAAATATTCTAATTCTAGAAAATAAAGGTACTTTATTTCAAGGGAGGCACCTGGCAGTCAATGCCTTAGCCATTTTTTTAGTTTTTCATAGATAATGCATGCATAATGGTGAAAATGGTCAATGCAATTGGCAAAAATAATCAACACATTCAGCAAAGGTGGTGAACAAAGAATGGAAAAAGTTGAAAAACTCAAAAGTAAACTATCTCTGAGAAAATTGGGCACCTTATTTCAAGAGGGCGACTAGGGTTTCATGCCTTAGCGCTTTTTTTTCATTTTTTAGAAAATATGCAATTTCACTCCTTGACCCACTTTAGATCCATTCAAATGCATTCAAAAATAGTTTTTTAGGGTTTGAAAAGTTGGAGGTCATCATCAGATATGTTCAAGCTCTTCAAGAATCCATCATCCAGTTCAGGGGATCTGTTGAACATTGAGAATTACAAATCGAATAGAGGCAAAAATACAAAAAATGAAGAAAGTCACAAAAAAGTTGGAAAACATGAAAAATAAACTATCTCTAGAAGGTTTGGGCTCCTTATTTCAAGGAGGGCGCCCAAGACTTAAACACTTAGAAATTTTTGTACATTTTTCAAAAAATGTTTAAACTTCTTCGTCAACCCAATTTCAACTTTTGTAGAATCAGTCAAATGTAGTAACCGAGGCTGGTATGAGGTATCTTTCTTCTCAGATTTGATCAAGCTTGCCAGTTTCACTGACTTTCGGTCATAGTTGTTCATAGATTGATGAAAAATGATGCTCGAACAAGGGGTATCGGATTCTAAAGACACACAAACCAGAAAAGTTCAAAATCACAAAAAATAAACTGTCTGGAAGACTTAGGCACCTTACTTCAAGGAGGGTGCCTTTTTTCTCAGCACTTAGAATATTTTTTCACCTCATCCATGTTTTCTTCAATTCAGTCTCTATCAGCCACTTTGAGGTTTTACAAACACAATTAGATGACATTAGATGTTGAAATAAAGCTGGAGATGACTTCAATAGTGGTCAAAGATCAAATTTCCATGATCAAACAAAGATTATCAGTCGACAGTGCCAATTTGATAGATCATCAAAGACAAAAGCAAATTTCAACGGAGGCAAAGGGAAGCAAAATTTCAAATTTTAAAAAATTAAACTAAGTTTGGAGCAAATGGGTGCCTTATTTCAAGGAAGGCACCCAAGTCATCTTGAATTAGGATTTTTTTTGAAAACCTATTCACATGTGCATGCTTTTTGCCACCCTATTTTTTAGGAATTCTTTGTGTTGATGCAAATGGAGTCAGATATTTTCGCATGTAGACTCCAAAATTAAAGGGTTTTACATGAAAACGCCTTTTTATTTTAAAACCCTATTTAAGAAAGCTTTGGACATTTAATTCTCATAATTTGTAGGTTGGCTTTCAAAGGAAGAAACATAGATTTTTCTTCTCGTCAAGATTTGGATGCTTAAACAAAGTAATTTTTTAGCGTTCTTTGTGGATTCGAGATTGGGAAGCACAAAAGCGCACTTATTCATGGTCTATTTTTCTAGGGCATCACTTTTCAGAAATAGGTGGTCAAATTTTTTAACTTTCATCAATCTGGGTCTACTTGTTCTTCGCTCCTCTTGAAGATTGGAAAATTTTATAATTTTCAAGAGAATCTAGTTTTTCACGCATGTACAAGAAATCCTTAGATTTTTCAAAATATGATTGTCTAGGTCTCTTCAAAACAAGATTGTCTACAAAACCCAGACCTCAGCTTTTTTTGAAAAAAATTGTATGTCAACCCTTATTTTTAGGAGATCTTTCTTTTTTGGGAAAAACTCAGATTTTTGAAAATCTGACGATCTGGGTCTCTTCACAATGGGATTTTCTACAAAGCCTAGACCTCAATTTTTTGGCCCTACTTTTTAGGGAATCTTACATGTTCTTGAAAAAATTAGCTTTTTAAAAATTTGACAATATGGGTCTCTTCAAAATAAGATTATCTACAAAACCCAAATGTCATGTTTTTTTCAAAAATCTGCCTTTTTCTGAAGAAAAATTTAAAAACTATTTTTAGCTCTTGTGTAGAACTTGTCCGAATATAGGCGTGTTCACAGTCAAAAGTCAAGATTTTCAATATGCAGTACTCTCTAACAGAAATCAAGACCAAATCAGTGTTGCTCCATGATTTCTTGAGAACGTTCAAAACTGACTTGCATCATGTACATCCAATGTTTGATTTGCATGCTTTGGAAGGCATGGGAAATACTTTAGTCAAAAATCTTGATCATTTTGGTTTGCTTGTAGCAACTTCTATCGCCATCTCAGTTCAAAGCCTTGAATTTGTAAAATTGCTTGTGTCCAACATTACAATCCAACTTCACAAGAAATCATATCAGAAAATGGGCGTATTAGTTGCAGCCTCAAGCCAAAAGATATTGAATTTTTTTTTGAATACCACCATCGATGAAAAATTGCATCATATCTATTGAAGAATGTGAAAAAGTGTGGTATGCGCAAAAGGACAAGTGCTAGAAAAGAATGGATAAAAAGTGGCGCAAGGAGAAGTAGAATACTTTGTTGAGGAATGTTGGGTGTCGTAAGTTCAAGGATGAATTTTCAGTCATGGTTACATTGCTCAACTGAGTCACAGGTCAAGAAGAGGCTAATAAATTTTAGCCTTGGATGTTTTACGTCATTTCCCAGATTGTTGACAAAACAAGACACTAAGTCTGGCTAGCATTGATTAGTTATAGTCTCCATCGTTAGATGACAGAGTTCTTCAAGTCCCATGAATTCCACATGACATCATATCTCGTATGTCTAATGGTATTTCAAGGAAAATTTAGAGTTTTGACTGTTGTTGGAACTCTTGGTGTTCAACATGTATGATCATTACCCACAGCTAGAGTTTTCAAAGTCTGAGTGGTGTTACAAGTGGGTGAATGATCTATTCCTGATGCATATGATGTGAGATCTTGATCATGAGTTGCATATAAGGATTTTTGTATATGCCATATTGGAAATGATGGAGTGGGTTGATTGGTTTATCCAATTCCCCACATTCTCCTACGTAAGAGTATATGGCTTCTCAAATGATCCAGTAATGCTTCCTAGATATCCAACAGATGAGGTCATGTTCATGGGGTTTATGAGGCAAGTACATGAAGCACACACTTTTTTGCGTAATAGACACAAGCCTACATTCAACTTCCTATTTGAGATGAGTATATACAAATGTAGATCAATAATTAATGCCAAGTTGATGATCAATGAAATGTCAAAGTTTGTTCTCAATATTTTCAAGGAGAGACGTTCATACAATCCTCACAGTATCTTTGTGGCTTATCTTGTTCAAAATCATGCACATGTGCCCACAATTAAAAATTTGTAGGCTAAATGTGAAGATAAGTTTGAAGGGCACAAGCGCAACTACTCCAGACTTACTCTTCGGTAGATGGTTGATTTCTTAGCAGAAGATGTGTAAGGACTTTCAGATGATGATGAGGATGTTCTACTTCTCATGTATGCTCAAGATTAGGTCAATCAGTGGCCACTTCCACAAGTTGATTGGTTTGCCAAAGAGGGTACCTCCATCGAGGAAAGAACAAGCCAAGTTGTCAAGAATAATAAGATATTCTTGAGCAGCAAAAGGACATGAAAGGTAGTTGCAGAGCTACCAATAGTTCATACATATCTACCTTCTTCTAAATCAAAACTAAGAGCAAAATCTATGAGAAATCCTTTAGAAGATACAAAGATTAGCAGAATGATGAAGAGCTTGAAGGAAAAGGTAAATCAACAAGAACAATTAGTAGATGCACCACAACTTCTAGTTGAATCAACACCATGAGTTAAATTAGAGCCTTCATCTCCTATTCTTTCGTTGTCACTAAGGCCTTCTCCTATTCATATAGATTCAGAAGGTGATTCACTAGTTCGCAATGTCTCGAGACTGATTGATCCATCGAGAGTTGCTGGAGTTGGAACCAATCCTCCCAAATAAGTTAGTAGAGACTTGTCTTGGATTGAGAACTTTATGGGTAGGAAAAGGAGAAAGCCTTCTTATCAATTGAACTTTGTAGAACTTGATAGCATCTACCAGGACACAATAGAGAAGAAACTTAAGAAGCAAGTTCATATGGAGAAGAATTATGATGGCAAGATCATCCTTGAGTTTTCCACCCCTCCAGAGGACAAGAACATTGATGAGGTTGAAATTGATGGCTTCAAAGTTGTCAAGGCCAATCTTGGAAGAAGCAACCGACATACTGATGTAAATCTCTTCGAGGTTGCAGTAGATAATCTGAAGGAACAAGTGCTTAAGGATAGAGAAGATAAGGCAGCCCTCAAGGCTCAAATTCAATAGTTGCGGCAATATGTTTCCAATCTCCTTCATGGTACTTCTTGGACTACCTTGTTGCTTCCTTAGATTTTGGAGTCACCTATAGATCAACACCAGTTGAGTCAGTTGGTCATCTACAGAAAACATATGAGAGATTGGATAGAAGAGTTCATCAACAGGGGTAGATTTATAATTGCAGAGATGTACCAATTGAGGTATAATGCCCATGATCTTCGCTCGAGGATTCAAGAGTTTTAGTAAAATATAGCGGAAAGGAAACTGAGAGATGAGATCATCATTTCTAACTTGAGGATGACTTATGATTTAGTCACTATAGAAGAACACAAGAAGAAGCATTTTGCTTGGAGAGAACAACACCTCTTCAATGTAAAAACCTATGAAGGAATATCTGTAGAATTGACTAGATATAGGCAGAAGGTTGCTAATACTTTCAAGTTCGTAAGTATGTTTGTGTCACAGATCCCTTTCCAATATCGACATGAAGATGGCACGTACTTTGATCTTGGTGAAGTACAAATACAATTTTAGAACCTTGTTTGTGATAGTTTTAATGGAGATCCTGTTGCCTGCAAGATTAATTATGTGGTTTCAATGTCCACAAAATTTGATGAAGCAACTAAAAAGAGGGAAGAATTTCTAAGTTTGATCGCATATGGTGAGGAGATGTTGGAAAAAAAATACAACATTCTAGATAGTATTAGTGTTCCTGATGAAGAGGCAGTTAACATCTTTTTGGAGGATATGATTTCCCAAGCTATCAATGAGTGAAATAACAGTTGAAGCATGCAAAGATTTCCAGGAATAGAACTCAATTAAAGGCAACAATTAACTTGATGTCTTTTCCGAGTTTAACTTGTTGTTCTCATTCATGCATATCTATTCTTTGGAAATATCAATGTATAGTTCGAGCTTTTTCAGTTAACTGATGTTAGCAGTTAGTTACTTATTAGTTAGTTATCTTATGTTTATTTTTAGAAATAAAGCTTGCATGTTGGCAAGATTTAGTTGTTAAAAACAAGGAGATTTTAGGGTTCCCTACTCCTTGTTTGTGTATAAATAAGGGCAACCTTGCCCATTTATTTTTAACTATTGTTGTGATAACAAATTTGTTGAGCCTATTTTGTCTGCAACTTTTCTATTCAGTGTTTATTCACTTTTGTTTCGAGTGTAATCTGGTTGATCGCATATTGTATGCCTATTTTTGCTACAATTTGTTGTCCCAAAAGTGTTTCATTGTTATAAAATTGAGGAAGGAAATCTCATTCCTACCTTTCTCTGATCTATTCTCTCAAATCTATTTCAACACTTTGTCTTATGTTTTGCTTTTGTAATTGTTATTTCAGCTTACATCTAATAAGTACAATGAGCCTTCAGGTGTGTTTTGGAAGCAATTTTATTTAGGATTTTGTGTCAAATCAATCATTCCTTATTTACTTTTAATTCTCAGACTTTGAATTTACTTGAGTTATTAGAAGCGTCATTAGAATAGGCTTAGTTGTAGTTTGAAGTTACAAAACCAGAGAAAACCTCACCTGCAACATAAAGTGTTTTATAATTTTGTGCTCTCAGTTGAGAAATAAAAATATTGGAAAGTAGTTTAGTATTTATTTTTAAGTATAATCAGCAAAGAGGGAATTCCCCTCCTAATTTGAAGAGTAGTCTAACTGTGCATATTTGTTCGTTCCTAATTCACATTCTAGAGGTGTGAATTGAAATTCCAACAGTAATAAATCATATGTGGTTTTAGTGATGTATATAATTTTTGAAACTTTAATTACCAATTTCTTGAAGTCATGTCATATCTTGTATAATTGTTTATTTTACACTATTTTTTTGATAGATTTAGTCACTTATTTGTCTCGGGTATTATCATAAAAGAGTAGAGCATCAAAAGTTAGCTTAGGTTGTTTCATTAAGGGGAATGAGTTATGTTTCAGCAAATGTTTTTGATAAGGTAAGTAAGGTTTTGAAAGGAACAAGAACCTTTTACAGAGCTAAGAAAAGGACACTTCCAAACAACAAAGTCTCAAACTTGCCAACAAAATAGAGAAACAACACTAGCAAAAACACCACAGTAACACAACACAAACAAACAACGATAACCGGGAGTGACATAACACTCAAAACCAACAACAGTACTAAGTCAAAGAAAGACTAACTACCCATTCCAAGCACCAAAACCAGGAGTGACAAAACCCTTAGGACAAACAACAGTCCTAAGTCAAGTTTTGAACCTTACCAGAATTATTTTTTGGTTATTCTTAAGTTTCCCACAAGTTTTGGTTCCATTAAGAATTCTCACAGAAAGGATCATTGCATTAGTAAAACTTGAACAAATTATTATATCCAAATAATATTTAGCATATAATCAAAATTCAAGTGAATTGAACCTTTAAGTTGATTATATGAAGTCCAACTAAAAATGCCTACTATTTCCAATATCATATGTAATCCCCGCTATTACAAAGCATGTGGTAATTATTATATATGTTCATTTCGAACTTTCAAACTCCTAAGTATTTTCTTTACCTAGAGAAAACATGTTTATCAATAACAAAATATTTTATAATGGAAATTTTATGTGTAAGTGAATCAGAACTTAAAATATTAATATGAAGTTCCCTTTGAAATTCACTCTGTGTTCCGTAGTGATGAAAATCCCCACTAAAGTGGGTATATCCTTCGTTACTGAACGCATGCTTTGTAAAGTGGAAAACATAGATGTAACATATCCAACGAAATAGGAAAGTTAAAAAAGAAAAACTAAACCTTCAATGAAATTCCAACTCATTATTGAACCAGATGGATTTGAATTCAAATTTCCAGTTCAATTGTAGATCTTTGTAGCCATATAATTTTATAGTTAGTGGGAGTTTTTAACTGAACTTGGTATATATAAAACGGGTGTTTCCACATCAATGAATATTTATCGCATCTAGTAACATGAAAATTTACCACTATGAAGGTAAAATAGATCATTGCATTAGTTGGATGCAAAAAATTATAGCATTCAATTAATATTTAGACTTCTAAGTGAACCGCAACTTAAAATTTTAATATGAAGTTCACTATAAAATCCTTGCAATGTTCCATCGTGATTAGAACCACCACTAGAGTGGGAATTTACTTCATTACAAAACCTCTTCTTTGTAAATTCTAGAAGGTAGATATAATGTATCCAACAAAATATAAAAGTTAAAAAAGAAAAATTAAACCTTCAACAAAAGTCCAACTCATTATTGCATCGAATGCATTATAATTTTAATTTATCAATTTATTTGTAAATTATTGTAACCATAGAGTTTATTAAAGGGCATGAGTTTTCAATTGAACCCAATATATATGAAATGGGTGCTTCCACATCTTTGAAGATTTTTTACTTCTAATAAGATGCAAATTTCTCGCTAAGAAGGTAAAATCGATTCCAATTAAATCAAAGATGGTGAAAATAATCTAAACGTTGCAATTTGAATTTAAACTTAAAATTTCCTCTTCCAAATACAAAAGGTGAATTTTGGGTAAATTAGTTCCTACAAAACACGATAGTGTTAAATTGAGAAAAGCAGTAGGAAAATTGAAACTTCCAACAAAACACAATAATGCTAAATTGAGAAAAGTAATGAGAAAATTGAAACTTCCAATCTTTGTCATGAATTCTTAGGTCTACCAAAGGTTTCACATTAATTGCATTAATATTTTCATGTTATTTAATGGTACAAGGCATTATTTTCTCCCATTTGATCACAAAAATGAAAATTGAACAAGTTTGAGAGTGACAACAAAGCAGAGTGCAATTTGCATAAATGATGAAAAAAGGTTTGCAAACTTGATATTGAGAAGAACCCATTGTTACGAACCTTGTAGATACATTTTCAACAAGTAAGTTGGAGTAAGGGGATGTAAAAAGAGATGGAACTTAAAAGGTTTGAACCATTCTTGAAAGATAAAAATTAGGTGTGATCGTGAGTTAATTGTAATGAATTTTTTGAATTGAAAGAGAATTACTTTAAAACAATTTTCTATGGATTTGATTTTGAATTTGAATGTGGAAACTTGTTTTTGTTATAGTAAAATCGATTTACCTGGGGTAATTTATTAAAATTAAAACACTAACCTATTGTAAATTAGTGACACCCTAGTTTCAAACATATGGGTTATTGCAAGTTTTTGTTGACTTGATAGCTACAATTGTGGGTCAATTGTAATGATTTTTTTTAATTGAAATAGAATTTTTGCAAAAGAATTTAATATGGATTTTATTTCAACTATGAGCATGGAAAGTTGTTTCATTTAGAATAAAACTAATTTATATTGGGTAATTTAGTAAAAGTAAAACCCTAACTTATCATAAATTAGCAAGGCCCTAGTTTCAAACAAATGGGTTATTGGGAGTTGATAGGCATGATTACAGGTTAATTATAATGATTTTTTTGAATTGAAACTTAATTAATTTTAAATAATTTTCCATGGATTTCATTTTAAATATGAACATGGAGAATTGTTTTGGTTACAATAAAATTGATTTGTGTTGGGTAATTTAGTAAAAGTAAAACCTTAACCTACCATAAATTATTGGGGCCCTAGTTTCAAACAAATGGGTTATTGCAAATGTTTTTTTCAACTTGATTTCAAAAAACATGCATCAAAGATTGAAAAAATCAAAGGATGATTTTCAAGCCCCACTCCCTCAATCCCACATCTGGCCTCCATATGAGATAATATCAAATAAGTTCACCTAGGTATTTTGATGCCAATGAGTTCCAAAAATGGGTAACTGATGGGAAGGTGGGAAATTTCACAAAGAACATAGTCAGAAGTGGACTTCACATGGTAGCTACCTTTCCCATGGCTATATAGGCACCAAATTTGGTTATAGAGTGCATTTATTATTAGGACATGGACAAAAGAATAGCGGTAAAAGAAGGAAGGGTTTCCATAGATCTGACTCTAGAAGGAATTGCAAAAATATTCACTATTCCAATACATCATGTGATGATTCCATTTTATACATAGTAGCTTATGAATGAAAACAAATTTGATGAAGGGTCCTACAAGAATATTATGCACTTGACTTAGATGATAGAGGATAAGAAGTCGAAGGCAATTACTAAGATGTTGAAGACCCTATAGAAAAGAGACTTTAAACAAGATATAAGTGATATGATAACTTTACTTAGTAGGATAGTTGTACTACCTATAATAGGGAAATTTGAGCCATGTATGTACATCTACATAAAATTTGTGAAGAATGATGAAGGACAAATTCATTGGGCCTATGCATTTAGTGATTCAAGCAGTGCCCAAATGAGGGGATTCAAGAAATCAAGGTGTAGCATAAAAAATTGTTACCTTTGACAATTTTACACTAGGTTTAGCTCCCCCTATGTGCTTGGACCTAATTATGCATCTAATTTTCCTATTTTATAAATAAATTCAAAAAATTAAAAGAGACTTTAAACAAGATATAAGTGATATGATAACTTTGCTTAGTAGGATAGTTGTACTACCTATAATAGGGAAATTTGAGCCATGTATGTACATATACATAAAGGTTGTGAAGAATGATGAAGGATAGATTCATTAGGCCTATGCATTTAGTGATTCAATCAATGCCCAAATGAGGGGATTCGATAAATCAAGGTGTAGCATAAAAAATTGTTACCTTTGACAATTTTACACTAGGTTTAGCTCCCCCTATGTGCTTGGACCTAATTATGCATCTAATTTGCCTATTTTATAAATAAATTCAAAAAATTAAAAGATGGGATTGAAAATAAACATTTAATGTTTTCCCTTGATGTTTAAGGCATAAAAAAGGATGGGTCTGGAGTAGGGTGCCAATCAACCTTGTGAAACACTTTTCAGCTAAAATTTAAATATGTTGGTGTCAGCACATTTAAATATTTGAAAATCCAAAATCATTTTTTACCTATTGATATTTGAATTTTGATCTAAATTAGAAGAAGCATATAAATACAAATCATTTTCACAATTTTAATTCTAGAAATTTTGGAATATGAAGCAAGAGCACAATTGAGTAGTCAAAAGCAAAATTACTAGAATTGCAATAACAATTATTTTAGTCAAGCATCATGTTAGCCATGTATCACATGTTTTTATGTGAGTTTGTTCATGTTTCATGTTCATTTGTTTTATGATTATTGACACTTGCAAGACTTTAAATCAAGCACCGATTTCTCCTTGAAGATGATAAGTACATGACTTCAGTCCATCAAGGAATGTAGATCTAAGTGGTGAGTTGCAACAATAGTCAATTTATCACTTGTTTATCATTTGGCCTTTGCTCGATCAAGGGTAAGCTCTATTTTTACATCATCATAACCATTGTGGAGGTAAAAATACCAAAATAGATACCAACACTATCAACACTCCTTTAGATTTGTAAGACCTAAAACCACTCTACGGAGAAATGTGTAGCAAAGATATTTCTCCCAAACACCTCTACAATGCATAGTTCACACACTGTTGAACACAAATTATTTCGTATGAAGATTCAACACACCAACTCTTGAATATAACACCTCTAAACTACTCTCATAAACATATCCAAATTGACATGTAGATCTTCAACCTAGAAGAAATGCGGAGCAAAACCAGAACACAAATCTGTCACACAGAACACCACTGCAACACATTGTTTCCTCTTTTTATCAATTTTTCTCAAAAGCACTTGGAAACCAAGCACCAAAGACACATCCTCATAATCTTCAATGCTTCCTCATCCATAGAAAAAATATTATCAAAGCAACACTAGAGGTTGACACTAGCAACTTGACTAATGAAAACATAATGCAACTAATCAAAGCATGGATAACAACTGCTCATACTCTTGCAACAATCTCACTCGACTTATATATATCAATAAAAAAACAAGATTTTTGACATCAGTGACAACACTAACTGATCATACTTGCAATAATCTCCCCCTTTTTTATTGATGACAACACATGATATGAAAAACCATCAAAGACACAACAACTCCGAATATCAACACACTGCAACTCTTCATATTACTTCTCCCCTTGAATAACTTATCTTTTTCACATTGTTCTCTCCCCCTTTGTAGCTTTTCTTCTTTACTTGTTTCTCTCTCCCTTAATGACTTTCTCTCCCTTACTAATTCTTTTTCACATGTTTCTCTCTCCCCCTTTGAAATCAATGGAAAAGGACATAATATTTGTATTATTTATTCTCTTCCCTTGACATCAATTAACTTGCTTACTTCTGCAACTTCTTTCCTTTAATGCTCTGAATACTCCGCCTTAGGATCACACACCAAAATACACCAAATTAGAAACCTCTACATAATGACAACACACACTCTTTTGACTGCAACAACCAACAATGCAACTACCTACTCCCCCTGAGAGGTAGCCACCAAAATTAGTCCAAAACAAAGAATGAATCTTGAGATCCACTGAACTGATGCATCTCCTTATGCAAATGTTTCAAAGAAGGAGGATAAATAACCCCCAACTTCTCCCAGAGATACTCAAAAGTATCCTTAGGAAGAGCCTTAGTGAATATATCAACAATTTGATCCTTTGTAGGCACATATTCAAGCTTCACTTCATTCTCCATAACCTTCTCTCTCAGAAAGTGATATTTGATTGAAATATGTTTTGTCCTTGAATGCATCACCAGGTTTTTTGATATATTAATTGCACTTGTATTATCACAAAAGATAGAAATAGGCTCATCATACACCACTCAGATATATCCTTCAATGTTTGCCTCATACACAACACCTATGTGCAACAAGATGTTGCTACAATGTACTTAGCCTCTACAGTAGATAAAGAAACTGAATCTTGTTTCTTAATTAGCCATGATACCAATCTACATCCAAGAAATAATGCACCACCACTTGTACTTTTCCTATCATCCACATAGCCAACCCAATTTGCATCTATCTAAGCACTCAAAGTGTAGTTAGTATCCTTTGGATACCATAAGCCATGATCTAGAGTTCCCTTTAAGTATCTGAATATCCTTTTTACTAATGCAAAATGTGACTCTCTAGGATCTTCTTGAAATCTAGCCACAAGACAAACTTCATGCATGATATCTGATCTAATAGCAGCTAGATATAGCAGTCCACAGATCATTGATTTGTAATTTCTCTGATCAACCTTAAGAGATTCATCATTCTTGCTCAATTTGCAACCAGTAACCATAGGAGTACATACTGGTTTGGAGTATTTAATTCCAAACTTCTTCAACATTTATGTGACATACTTTGATTGTAAAATGAATATACCGTTGTCTATTTGATTGATTTGTAGCCCAAGGAAGAAATTCATCTCCCCAAACATAGACATCTCAAACTCTTTATGTATCTCTTTTGCAAACTTCTTACACATAGCTTCATTTCCTCCAAAAATTATGTCATCAACATACACAACTACAATCAAGATTTGATCTTTTTCAACCTTAAAGTAAAGATTATTATTTGCAGTACCTTTATTGAACCTTGTTGTATCAAATACCTACCCAACCTTGCACACCAAGCTCTGGGAGCTTGCTTCAATCCATATAATTCTTTTTTCAATTTACATATTCGGTTTATCTGATAGTTGAAATCCTTTCGATTGTTCTATGTATACTTCTTCCAATTCTCCATTCAAGAAAGTGGACTTCACATCCATTTGATAAACTTTAAAGTCCTTGTGTGTTGCAAAAGAAAAAAACATTATGATAGTTTCCATTCTTTCCACTGAACCAAATGCCTCCTCAAAGTCTATTCCTTCAAATTGTGAGTAGCCCTTATACAAAGCCTTGCTTTGTTCCTTAACACTTCTCCATTCTCATTGAGTTTGTTTCTGAATACCCATTTTTTCCAATTATATTTTTGTTTGCAAGTCTTGGGACAAGTTTCCAAGTTTGATTCTTTTCAATTTGTAGTAGTTCTTCTTCCATAGCCTTCATCCAATGTTCACCTTTGCATGCACTCAATCATTGTTTTAGGTTCAACTTTAGAAATTAAACACAAATTTGCCTCTTCTTCAACAAATTTCCTTCTTGTTAACATACCTTTGCTTTTGTCTTTAATAATATGTTCTTCAGAATGATTCCTCTACACATACTTAGGGGTTCTAAGGGTCTTTTTTGAAGCATCTTATTCTTCTTCAAGCTGCACATCCTTTTCCTTAGCTTTTTATTTTTCTTTGTAATCAAGCTCATCTGACTCATATCCATCTATCACCACTGAGTTCTAAATATCTTCATCAACCTTGGCACTTGCACTCTCAAAAATCTTTCTAAGTATTTTGTTTTAGCATTGGTAGGCTTTACTTTTAGTAGAATAACAAAGGAATATTCCTTCATCAAACCTTGCATCAAACTTTCCCAAGTTTTATTCATCTCTTTTGATATACACTTGCTTCCAAACACTTTGAAATATTTTATAGTAGGGATCCTTCCATACCACAACTCATAGGGATTCTTTGTGCTATTTTCTTTTTCTTGAACTCTTTTAACTATATAAACAAGAACATAATTTGCTTCTCTCTAGTAAACTTTTGGTAGGTTAGCTTCATTCATCATAGTTCTTGCAACTTCTTGAACAATCATGTTTTTCCTTTCAACCACTCTATTTTTTTGAGGATTCCTAAGGGCAAACAAGTGCCTCTTTATGCCATGATTCTCACAAAACATGTTAAATTCATTGGAGGTGAACTCTCCACCTCTATCAAACATCAAACACTTGATTTTCATATCCATCTCATTCTCAACCATAACATTGAATGCTTTGAACCTATCTGGGGCTTCACATTTTTCTTTAAGAAAAGTAACCCATGTCATTCTAGAATAATCATCGATAAAAAAACATGAAATAATTGTCACCTTGAAAGCTTCTTATTCTTGTAGGACCATGAAGATCTATATGAACCAACTCCAACAATTCGATAGAAGATTGTTCTTTTCCTTTGAAACTTCTTGTTTTCTTTCCAATCTGATAATCCTTGCAAACAACATTGATAGGATTTGTAATCTTTGGAAAATATCTCATTTCTTGAACTGAATTGATTCTTACCAGATTATTAAAATTAATGTGACACATCCTTATGTTCCATAGCCAACTTTCATTAATTTGAGTCATAAAACAGTGACCATCAACACCGTTGAGTTAATAAACATTTCCAGTTGTCCTTCTTCCACCAACAATCATAATTCTAGACCCTTTTCCGATATCATATCCATCATCCTAAAAAATAATACTGTATCCTTTGCTACACATTTTTCCAACACTTGAGAGATTATGCCTTAAACCTTTGAAATAATAAACATATTTAGTATTATGCTTGACATCAAAATTTATTAAACCTATTCCACATATCTTAGCACCTGAATCATCACCAAGTCTAACAAGCCCTCCATCATACTTTTCAAGTTTAACAAACTTACTCTTGTCTCCAATCATATGGTTAGAGCATCCATTGCCAATGATCCAATAGTTCTTATCTTGTCTAGCATAAAAAATAGATACCAAGGTACCTTTAGTTCTTTCCTTTCTCTCTAAAGGGAATTATGTCACACATCTTTCAGAGTTAGCAGAAAAAGATTCATCTTTTAAATCCATGAACAAGCATTCATCATAATCATCTCCATAGTCAAATTCATCATAAAAAATACTTGTAGATATTCTCTAACATACTAGATTTTCTTGATCATCTTACCTTTGTTCTCCTTGTTTTTGTCATTCACAAC
Organism: Sequoiadendron giganteum; assembly: GCA_007115665.2. Taxonomy (NCBI): domain Eukaryota; kingdom Viridiplantae; phylum Streptophyta; class Pinopsida; order Cupressales; family Cupressaceae; genus Sequoiadendron; species Sequoiadendron giganteum. The sequence goes on from CM021105.1 coordinate 19,591,011, forward strand.
TGTATTTGGACATCTTGAAGCATAGTGAACTATATTTCCACAACTAAAACATTTGAAAGGTAACTTACCTTTGTACTAACCAGTACCCCTTCTCATTCTTCTCAATAAGTTAGCCTCCACATCATCAATATTATCTTGATTGGATTCTTCAGTCTTCTTTGATTTTGCAGCCTTAAAAGCAATCTCAACTTTTACACCAAATTATCTCATTTCAAATGCAGTTAAAGAGCCATACAACTAATCTATAGTATAATGATCCAGATTTTGAGATTCATCAATAGCAACAACTTTATGCCTGTAAGCTTTAGGAAGGGTTCTAATAATTTTCTTTACCACTTTTGGTTCTTTGAATTTTCCACCAAGACCTCTGATGGAGCTGACCACTTCATCTACCCTTTGCATGTAGCTTGTAATGTTTTCATCTTCAAACATCCACAAGTTCTCAAATGTGATCTTTAAATTTTACATCTTAGCTTGTTTGACCATATTATCTCCTTCATTAATACTTTCCAACTTTCCCAAATTACTTTATCAATTTTCAAATTCATAAATTTTACTAATTCAAAATTTGTAAGACTACTCAAGAGAGCATATCTTGATTTACTATTGCTTTCATAGGCCTTGAATTCAACTTTAATTATTGAACCATTTTTAGGCATATTGTATCCATCCTTAACAAATTTCCAAACATCATATCCTAGATTCTACAAAAAGCCTTCCATCCTTATTTTCTAGAATACAAAATTCGTTCCATCAAATATAAGGATCTCCTTCTTGCATTCCATCCTAGATCTACCTTAAGCAGTTAAGTTTTCTTCCAAGAAACCTTGCTCTAATACAAATTGTTGAATGCACAAGACAACTAAGAGGGGTTGAATCAGTTGTACCTTAAAACTTCAAAACCCTTATTAATATTCAAATCCACATTCATTCATTAAACCCTTAAATCTGTTATTATGATTCAACATGAAAATCAAATAACAAAAACTAAAACAACTTAACATCATACACAAGAGAACACCAAATTTACGTGGAAAACCCAAGAAGGGAAAATCCATAGTGAGGATTAGCTCACGATATAAGTAATATCAACACCAAATACAATAGGGCTCACTACCCAAAGAATAAAGGCTCACTACTAGAATAGAAAAGAAGATAGAGAAGAAATGTTACATATATAAAAGCATCTCAATGCAATAGAGAATCCGCCACAATGATATAAACACCTTTGCAGACTAATTGAAGAATTATAGCCACCTTTTGCTCAGTGTATCTAGTAAACTAACACATGAAATCTCTCATTGAACTTCTTAATTTCACACTCTAACACACTGCACTTCACATCATTTGCATCCATCTTAACATTCTTCAACAATTCAACTCATACTTTACCATCTTCAACCTTGAAAACTTTCTCCAGTTAAGCACATCAAACATGAAAATTCAAATTAGTTCAGTGCCAAAACACTTCCGTGGTGGGAAAAAGTGAAAGAAGACCACATCGCACCTTAGGTAGGACCCAAATAAACAACACCACTCAACCACAAACTTATATAAACAACAAACATTCATCACAAGTAGTGTAAGCACCAGGTCAACTGTTACCCGTGTAAACACCATTAAAATTTTAAGCACATGCTTCCTCAAACCCAAGGATGACTTGAAAACCACACACCACACTTAAAATGATATAGAATATTCCTTAAAGACCCTAAAATCCAACAAACTCCTTCGCAACAACTTTCACCTGAAGAATGTACACACCCAATACACTTAGACAACTTTTCCATACACTATTACTTGAAAAAATAACTCTCGAAGCACCAAACCATGAACCATCTTAACCAAAAAAATATACTAACACTATCAACACTCCTTCATATTTTCAATACCTGAAACCTTTCTACGAAGAAACACAAAGAAAAGAAATTTCTACCAGACACATCTGCGATGCATAGTTCACACATTGTTGAACATAACTACTTTTGTACGATGATTTAGCACACAAAATCTTGAATATAACACCTGCGAACTACTCTCATCAACATATCTAAATCGCATAGGAAGATCTTCAACATAGAAGAAATGCAGAGAAAAAATAGAACACAACTCAACCACATAAAACACCATTGCAACACATTGTTTCCTCTTTTTATCAAAGTTTTTCAAAAGCACTTGGAAACCAGGCACCAGAGACACATCCTCATAATATTTAGTACTTCCTCATCCATAGACAAAATCTTATCAAATCAACACTAGAGGTTGACACCAGTAGCTTTACTAATGACAACATTAAAGCAACTAATAACAAATGGCACTTCCAAATATTTCAATCAAATAAGGATTGGCAAAGAGTTAGAGCCAATAAGTGGGAAAAAAATACCATCATGTGGGTATAGATCATGGTTTTTGACTCCTCATACCTCTCTTTGTGTAGATTGTTTATAAAGAGGGTCTCCTCCTTGATGACATTAACCCAACTAGTAGGGTCAACCATAACTCCAGACACAATGTTATCATTGACTTGAGATAGTATGTATAATAGAGAAGGTTCCTTGCTAAGGGGAAAGTCATGTGGTGTGATCTTTATGTCAGGTGTCTTATCTACATGACCTGAAAGAGGAACACGAGTGAATGAAACCATGTTCACGTATTTGGATGGGCTAGGATCGGTAGATGAAAAAGTAGACATTATCAAATTAGCAGAATGGGAAGGGAAAGGATCTATGTATATTTGTAGCTAGTTGTAGGCTTGGCTAAATATTTATTTTAATTTTGTTTCTTACCATTGAGTCAAATGGTACCATTATCAATGTGGTCTTGAATGGCATGCCTAAGATGCACACATTATTCAATATCATGATTGAAAACTCAGTGACATTGAAAAAAATATTTGTGCATCATACCAGTTAGGATAGGGTTCACAAAATGGTCTTATTTCTGGGAGGGAAATTAAACCATATTTTAACAATTTTTTAAGAACATTTTTGTAAGACTTAGATAACTTCATAAATATTTTGTTACGTCCTCCAGAGTTCTTTTCAATAGGAAAAAATACCACATTCGCTACAACTTTATTCTTTTTTGATTCCTTAAAAATAGACACGACTAATTAGTTATTCAGATGGGAGGACGAGGAGGAATCCCCATACAACATCACCATCTATTGATATTTGTGCAGTGCAACACATAGATGTGCAAATAAAGGGTACTTCATCAAGATGAATTTCCCTCTCAACATCGACAACAAATTTTTGATGAACATACATTGTACGTCAAAGTCTGGTGGGGCATAGGAGATTTGGGAGAACATATATTAATACCGAGCAATGAAATCAATTACTTTTTCATGGGTTCCCTGCTTGCAATGGATGAGGTCAATGAAAGTGAGCTTTAGTATGATGTTTTCCTGAACTTGTTGCAAGAACTAATTTACTAATTGATCGAAAGAAAAGATGGAATTGTGAGGAAGTGAGCAAAACCATTCAAAAGCAGTGTCCTTGAGGGAAAAATGGAAAAAAATTACTAACAAAGCATTGTGATAAAATAAGTCAGTACACATAGAGGTGAAGGACAAGACATGTGTTTGCAGATCTCCCCTACCATTATACTTGTCAAATTTAGGAACTTCCATCCCTGGAGGGATGGGGACATTCAGAATGGAAAAAACAATGGGACTATGATGATAATATGGTTGTAAGGTAGACTGCGAGGTGGAGCTAGTCAAATTGGTCAATTATGATTGCATTTGTCCCATGTTCTATAATAAAGAATTAAGGACATGATCGATTTATGGAGCTTGACTAGTTGAGGTGCTAGAGGTGGTGGAGATTTGGGTTCTAGGTGTAGGAATTTTAAATCCCAAATGGAATTGATTCTTTAATCTTGAGAACTTCCATGGAAATGGTGTTGGTATTATCAATAACAAAAATAGAGGGAATGAAAGGAATATTTTCAACCATATACATGAACACTCTTGGCGTCAGAACATACAACTGGTGACTAGTGATTTTCGATTGGATGTCTTGAAGGTTATCCAAGACAAAAGTGTATGAGGGAACATGGGTTTCCACTATGTTAGTAATCCCTCAAAGTAAGTCTAGATCTTTGTGATATGAAATAAGAATATTTCTCAAACCATTAAGAATAAGAGCAACTTGAGTGTATTAGTTTTATTTTCCCACAAATTTTCCAAACTCTTTGATTCTCTCTTCCAAAGACTAGATTTTCTCAATAGGAATCCTAAGAGAAGATTCAAAAGCTAGGGGAGAGGAAGAGTTGGAAGGAGTGGTTGATGGAGACCCTTCTTGAACTTCAATTTATGGACAAGCGAAATCAAGAGGAGGGGAAAAGCTAGATGAGATTCCTATAGTGAATTCCTCAAAATTAGGACCTTAGTGAGGAGGACTGAATTGTCTTCTAGAACCCATATCTAGATGTCGATAACTTCTATCTACATGTTCGGAGGTAGTGGACTAGGTTGTGAAACTCATAAAAAGTGTCACAACACTCAATCCAATACACGTCTTGACAAGAGAGAAGAAAATTTCTCAACAAAAAGATAGAGGTAAGAATAGGTTCATGTCAGGTTCACCAAAATGTAACGGAGGAAAAATGACACCCCCTTCCTCCTCTAAGGGAGGGTGTTACTCTAATATCTCAAGGGAAAAGCTTAGATGGCAAAGGAGAAAAGACAAGGAGTTTTGCTTACTTTTTGTGTTTTATGAAAGATCTTAGAATAAGGATTTTAGGGATTGAAAGAGAAGAATTTAGAGGTCTTGTGAGCTTTCTGATTGGATCTTGGCCAAGGAGAACAACGTGGCACATGGACATCCCTATGGCACGTTGTAGTCTCATACAAATTGAAAACAAAACTTGCTAACATAAACAACGATGAGTCTACTAACTATTTGGAGACTAAAATGTGGAGATTATGCTAAATTAACATAATAATGAAAATGACATAAATGACATAAAAAGAACTAACATGCATAGATTAAATAAAGCGAAATGAAATGACAAGATGGAAAAGAGGATAAATACCTGACAAGAGGTCCAATGCTATGAATCCTCCCGCAATGCTCCAAATCAACAACCTACACACACGAAGATGAGGATAAATATTGGGGTTGTTTAGGGGTTTGCCTCAATCAAACCCCTGTGTAGGTGATCCCACCTCCACTAACAACTAGATAGACAAATAGAGAAAATAATAGATGAGAAAGTAAATAGACAAGTTAAAATGCTAATATGTTATCAAAATAAAGATAACAATATAATATAAATGATGTGATCACCCTCCATTAAGAAATCTAGTGATGTCGAAGGAGAGTATGCAACACCCGAGACGAGCCATGAGAACCAAGATGCCAATGTAGAGAGCCAAGATATGAGAGAGCTTGCAATAAAATGGTGTAGGAGAATAATGAGAGCTAGAATGAGTAGACTGAAAGACTGAGTGAGTAGAATGAAAGATTGAGAGAGTAGAATGAAATAAGTTGAATAATGAGAGCTTGGAATGGAGAAAAGGCGTGCAAGAAGGTATTTTTGACATGTTTGCAACCACAGAGGTGTTATACTTCATGGGAAAGTGAAAGTGTAATGTTGTAGCGACCAAAGGGTCAATAATCTTTTTGAGACATTTGTGTGATGCACAAACTTCTGCACATCACACTAGCATCAGTGACAAAAATTCACCTAAAGACAAAAAATAAAGGGGGTTAGGGATGAGATTAAGGCTAGGTGAAAGGAGAAATTGCATTATTGACTTTAACTAGGCTAAAGGGGAGACTATGGAATGCGATATTGCACTAGGTGCAATTTTTGGCATTACATAATTATTAGCGCCACGCTATAAATCTTAAGGTTTTATTATTTCTTAATCATTTACTCTAGTTGAATTATAGTGAAACATATTTATTTAGGTGTATATATTCTATGTTGGAGGCCACATGTTTAAAGGAGGATAGAGGTAAGGTTGTGTACTTCAAAATAAACTTAAATTAATAAGATACATAAAATCCATTATACAAAAAGTGAAATACACCAAATTAGTATCAAATTTAGTTGTGAAAAAAAAACTACTTCTACCTTTTATGTTTATTATTTTAATGGATAAAAGTGCATACACTACTATTTTACAATTTGATTTATGCAACTTTACATGGGTGTCTTGAGTGCTTGATATTAGTGCATGATTTTGAGTGTTTTGGCACCCCTTTTAACCTAAAGTCCTAGTATGAATCTAAAAAACATTATCAAATCCATTTTAAGATAGATCTTAATTCTCATCTACTCATTTGTCTTCTTGGATTGATTGTATAACATAGAATAAGCTTTTATTTTTTATATTTAAAATTTAAAGTTGGACATATGTAACACCCTTCCAACTATTTGATGTGAATTATTTCTCATGCCAAAGTATTTGAATTGTGTGTCCAAATATGACAATACATCCCTACGTCATTCAATCATCACATTCCATCCAATAATCTTCCACCATCTAGAATCTAATTTAGCAACATTCCTTTATCTCAACTACTACCAAAGCTTACAAAGGGATCCATATTCAAACTTAGTGAATTTCAAAATCACTTATGCTTTCATCACAACTTTAAAATAAACACTCTTATAACCCTATTTGTATAGTAGGACCTTAGATTATCCTTGTTGCATTTCAATTTTAAGTATCATATTCTAGATTTTAGATTTCACATCACCCTCATTTATGATAGTATTGTTGCATTCATTGTATGTTGTCTTCCAATCATTTATCAAGTACTATTATCTTAGAAACATAAGTTTAACTAAGGAGAACATGATCCTCACCTACCAAGCTCCTCAACATTGTTTTCCAACACCACTAGTCTTTGTATTATAGGCCCAAACATCAAGGTGAAGTTTTATTTTACAACTTTGCAAGTACATGAGTCCAAGAACTATCAAATCAAATTCACAAGCTCTAAATTGATTCCATAGATGAAGGTGAATTTATAGTACACTATTGAATCTAGATCCATTCCACAATACATAATCAATCTAATGACTTGCACAATTTCAAATTTTACAAGTCTTAGTCATCTAAAATTATTCATTCTAAATCTAACATTAAAATTCAAATATTTACCACCTTTGACAACATTCTTCACCCCCTTTCTCTCAAATCTAGAAATAAATATTTTTTGTTATTATTTATTTATTTTTCATATTCATTTTGTAGACATTTTAAGTGAAAATCAATCCAATGGCTTGTAGAATTCCAAATTTCATGAATCTAAATCATCTCAAGTTGTTCATTCCAAATTTAATAAAAGAGTTTAGAGATTCATCATCTATCACAACATTCTTTATTTCTTTTCTACAAAATCTAAAAATGTACATTTATTACAATATATATTTTTAATTTTTATTATGTCGAGAGGTGTTCTACAATCATGGTAGGGGGAAAGTGGGAGCTTGTGTACATAAAAAACCCAAAAATAGTTAAATTAGTTTCAAATGGTATGTTTTCAAGAATAACACATATAAAAAAGTAAATTATTTTGACAAGTTTCTCTTTCAATATTAATAACTCTTAAATAATGATTTTTAAGAATAGCAAATATGAAAAACAAACAAACAAACAAATCTTTTTGGCATGTTCTCTTTTAAATATCGGTATATATTATTAAAGCAAAACAAATTAAACTAGTATATATATCTTTGCAAAAGCCTATCTATGAAAAAAAACATATTCTCAAAACACTTATTTTTTAATCAACTTGTCATATATAAATGAAACATGTGTCTCAATAAAAATATCTCTTCACATATTTTAGATGGATTTTGGCAAAATAAATGTACTAAAAATATTTATTCATGACACACTTTTACCTTACCACATGGATAATCCAACTATCAGCTGCAATGTCTCGATCTGCATTTTGCTTCTCTCCCACGCTGCCCTGCATCAAGGGTTTTACCGAGTTTGGAGGTGATGAGGGCAATGGTGGCTCAACACCAAACGATGCCCCTTTCCCTGCCGCGAATAACGCGAATCCTAGACGTTGCTATGTTAACACCCTCCGAGGAAAGGCTAGGGTTAGCTCAACATTATTTTCTCCTAGGGGACTGATGGAGAATACATGCGTGCGGGGTACTCTCCCTCCTCCTCCTGCGGATCATGAAATATTGGACCAGGGCCGCATGCCCTTGCTTGATTTGCACGGGCTGACTGGGGTAAAGATTGGATCTGCCCAGAGCAAGGAAGTTGGTTCGTTCGGGCCCAGGGATACCAGAGCTCCTTTTCAATTACATCACTCTGGGAAAGTGCCTGAGATCTGTGTAGATGGTCTAGTTCATGATAGAGAGGAATTCCTTCATGACAATGCTCTCATTTGCAGGTTTGTAAAAACTTGGCCTAAGTTGTGCGATCTCCATGCATGGATCAAATCTACTTGGAAGGAGGGATTGGAGGATGAAATCAATATCTTTCCCTGTGCTAGGGGTTTCTTCATCCTTGAGTTTGAGTCCTGTGAAGACAAGGAAAAGGTGGTCAAAAATGGGTCGTGGGTGTTTCAGGGTGATTTCCTATGCATGAAACCTTGGTATCCCTCCTTCGATCCTCACACAAAAACTTTCAATTCCTACTTTCTCTGGGTTTGTTTGCCATACCTCCCAATACAGTTTTGGGAATTGGAATGCTTGCAAACCATTGGAAATGGTTTGGGCAAGTTTTTAGGTGCCACAAAAGAAACAGTTAAGTATGCAAGCACCACCTGTGCTCGAATCTGTGTGGAAATGGATCTCTCCCATGGTCTCCCAACATAGATTTCATTAAAGGTGGGTGAGAGACTATGGAGCCAACAAGTTGACTATGAAAAGATTGCTTTTAGATGTAGGAGGTGTTTCTCAACAGAACATCATACACCACAATGCCCCAAAGAAAAATTCCATGAGGCTGGGATCTGAGACCAATCCTTTCGCAACACACCCACATGGTGGATCGGTGGTGAACCTCATCACTAACAGATCCCTTCGCAAGCGGCTTCGTGTTCTTCACCAAATCCTTCGAAAGTAACTTCCTCCTCTCTAGAAACTACCAAATCTTCGAACCCTGTGAATTCCCCTACCAGTGCCACTACTGAGGAATCAAAAGGCGGGTCTTTGAATGGATTGATTCTTAGTGGGGATAAAGACAAGGAGGACATCGTCAATGGTCGAGGGAGGTTAGAGAACTTGAGGAATACACGCCCCTCAAATGAAGCAGATCAAAGCACTATGGAATCCTCCTAGGTTGAGCATGGTTGGACAAAGGTAAAGCGAAAGAAGCTGCCCCCTGGCAAGCAATCTTCGCCAAAAAAAAAGAGGAGGGGAACATTGAACAGAGTTTAAGTCCTCTCTTCAAACTGTATAGGGCATGGTGGCCAACATATTTAATGAAGTCAATTAGAATAACAACATAGGCAAGGCCAAATTTGGTTTGATGCTTTTGTGCTCCCCATTCATGGGTTTGAAGCAGGTATTGGTGCTCCCCAATATTGGGTTTGAAGCAATTCAGATTTTTAATTTTGGTCACTTTATGGGTGTTGTCCCACATGCAGCGATTTAACTAGCAAAAAAAATAAAATTTATTCATGACACATTGGAAGTCTAATATTTAATTTATTTCAATAAAAATAATAATATAAGTGTGATTCTTCTTTACAATAAATAAATATGATATTGCTATCAAGATTCAACTGTGTAGTTTTGAGTCAAACTCATTGACCCATGCTTCATGAGTAGTGGTTCACAAGAACCCATCTCTCATGATAATCATAGAGAGATGGGTTCATGTGAAGCAATGAGTGCTAAGTGGACCATTGATAATCACATAGAGATGGGTTCATATGAAGCAATGAGTGCTAAGTGGACAATTGATAATCACATAGAGATGGGTTCATGTGAACCAATGAGTGCCAAGTGGACCATTCATTATCATGAGAGATGGGTTCTTGTGAACCACTACTCATAAAACATGGGTCAATGAGTTTGACTCGAAACTACACGGTTGAATCCTGATAGCAATATCATAATTTGACACGCTTTGGAAAATACCTCTTATTTATCAATAAATAAATAACTCATATAAAAGCAAATTAGAAGGTAGTGTACACAATATCATTAAAAATATAAGTTAGAAAACTCAAATCAAACCAAAAGATGAATATTTTATACCCTCCTTTTGAATGTTGGTGCCATGGGTACTCTGATAGGGCAAAGGCTATCCATCCCCTAAAATGGCATGGTATGGGGCTCCTGCATCCATGGCCATAAAGACCCGTGCAACCTCTAACCTGTCAGTACATCTACAACTTAACGGTAGAACTGTCAGCCCAACAAGTTTTTCATTTAATGCTGGTTCAACCAGTGTCAAAATTGCAACCACATTAAACTTGCACGGGCCCCTAAATTTTTTGTTGTATTTTTATATTTATTTTAAATATTTTTTATTTATTAATAAATTATTAATTTTACAATATAAATATTAGGAAAAGCTAGTAAATTTTTTTACTAAGTTAAAATGATTAAACAATTTTTTATAAGATAACTCATATAATTTGTAAAATGATGTCAAATTTTCAAATTTTAAACATTTAAAATAATTAGAAATTATTATGTTCATATTTCAAAGTGTATGTTTATTAAACATTAATATATGAAAACTACATTAAATAAATGATAATTGGTAAATAAAGTTGGAAACCTCAAAATATGTTGATTGTAAGTATTTTTTTCCTAATTCAATTTTAATTAAGAAACATATCTAGGAAGAATATAATTAGATAAAATATTTGTAATTAATTTTAACATTGTGTTATATATATATATATGAATATTAACTTATGAACAAAAAATAAGAGAAATTTTACATAACATTTATTAAAAAATAAGGTTTATTGTTTTATTGGTCAAAATGAATTTTTAATTGTTAAATAATAAATTATATTATATTTAAAAATACTTAATAAAAAGTCGTTTTTTATGATTTTGAAATTGTTTAAAAATTAAAAAATAGATAGAAAAGAAAGTATAAATAACAATTACTTAAACAATATATGATAATTGAAAAATCAATAAGTAAAACTAGAATTTTAATGGTGTTCTTTATGTTTTTGAAATTCTAAATAATTTCAAATTTATTTTATTAAATAAAATTGAAATATTTAATCTAATTGTGCATGGGAAATTTGAAAATTGAATGCAAAATTAACCTATTTTTTATTTTCTCTAATCTTATAGTTTTATAGTTTATTTTCAAAATATTGCTATTTATTCATCTTTGTTCTTATTCCTTGTATCTTAAGTTGTTGCTATTTAAGTGGTCATATATTTTTGCTCATACACTATTATATTTAGTTGCATTTTCTATGATTTGTTTATGTTTTCTCTCATTTTTTATGGTTATTTATTTTCCTTTTTCTAATTTGTTCTTGTGCTTCCTTCCCCTCTCTTTCTCCCCTCTCTTTTTATCTATTGTTAGTCTGCAATCAACCATTTTTTCTTCTATTGTAGTTGTACAACTAAGATTTAGTGGTATTTGATATTCCACCAAAATTTATTCTATGCTTATCTAGGGGGCAAAGGCTATCTAGCCCCCAAAACGGCATGGCATGTGGGCTCCTGCATCCATGACCATAAACATCTATACAACCCAGACCTGCAAAAAACGGTAAATTGATTAGTACTGTCAGCGAACCAAGTAGTTTATTTAATGCAAATGGTCCTTTATGCGGCCAGGAAAGCAATATTAATGAGAGGTGGAAAATTTAATCTCAAAGGCTATCCAGCCCCCAAAAACGGCATGGGGCATGGATGCCTATGCCCCTGCATAACATACCACCATCCGTGCATGATGCAACCATGTGCTGCAAGCCGTATCTGTCATCAATGCACGTGGTTGTCAGAGTTATTTATTTTTTGTGTGCGTTATTTCCTTATACATTTTGCAAGTGAAAATATTTTTACTTGTTCTCTTAGGGTTTTAAAAAAAAAAAAAATCATTAAACACAAATGAAAAACGATTATAGAGTTTTATAACCAATATTAATGAGAGGTGAAAAATTTAATCTGAAAGGAAAATATTAAATTTGTGTGGTGGGAGAAAAATCTCAATGTTGTGATGTTTTAAAATGAGTAATGAGTAAATGAAGTATGTTTTAAAAATAATTATGAAAATATAAAGGATACAATGTTGTGTTTTATATTTATTTTAAATATTTTTATTTATTAATAAATTATTATTAATTTTACAATATAAATATTTGAGAAAGTTCGTAAATATTTTTTTATGAGTATAAAATGATTAAATATTTTTTTTATAAGATAAATCATATAATTTGTAATTTGTAAAATGATGTCAAAATTTCAATTTTTAAATATATAAAATGATTAGAAAATATTCTGTTCATATTTCAACGTGTATGTTTATTAAACATTAATATATAAAAATTACATTAAATAAATGATAATTGGTGAATAAAATTGAAAACGTGATATTTTGTAAAATTACGTGATAATTTTCATAAATCAACTATATTAATTTAAATTAATTTAAATTTATTAATAAACATAAATAAAACATAATTTAAATATTTGATTAATTTTACTCCCACCGCACAAACTTAATATTTTCCTTTGAGATTAAATTTTCCACCTCTCATTAATATTGCTTTCCTGGCGGCAGAAAGGACCATTCGCATTAAATAAACTACTTGGTCCGCTGACAGTACTAATCAATTTACCGATTTTTGCAGGTCTGGGTTGTACGGATGTTTATGGTCATGGATGCAGGGGCCCACATGCCATGCCGTTTCGGGCGCTGGATAGCCTTTGCCATATGCTTAGGTATATTAGTATTGTTTGTTGCCTATTTAACTTTCCACGTGGCTTAATAATGGTCGCCTTTTCTTATTTTGAACCCACATCCACGTGGCGGCTCCTCGCGGCAAATCCCTAGCCACAAAAATTGTTGTGGCTCGGCGACTCTTATAAAATATTTGGGAACCACATAGGATATTTCTCAAATATTTTATAGAAAAGGGGAAAAATATTGCTGAACTAGAAAAGAAAATGATGAGGAAAATACTCAATATTGACTAACTCCTTTCGGGCATAATATAGTGGGACCTCAATGATTTTTTTTTTAAGGTGGGAAGATATTTGAGTGTTTTTTTAGGTGGGAGGATAAGAGTTTTTTATTAATAAAAAATTAAAGGTGTTTGTTTATATGTTTAATGGATTTTTTTGACTTATATTTATCAGTATTTTTGTTAGTAATATTATGTTTGTAATGTTTTAAAAAATGATTTTAATTAGCATGAAAAATAATTAAAATTAAAAATAAGATTAAGATTAAATTTAATTGTAACTTATTTATCAGTTTTTAGAATAATTCTAATTAAAAATTAAGTTTACAATTATTTTTATTATTACAATTATAGTTATAATTATATAGTTTTATAATTAATTAAAATATAATAAATTTATTATAATTAGAATTATTATTATATTTAGGATTACAATTATAATTGATTACAAAACTAGAAAGTGAAGTATTGGCTACTAAGTGGCACTTATTATTGAGTGTAATGTTAAAACTTATATATATATATTTTTTAATGTTCTAGATTCACAATAATTAGGTTGTTTTCTATGCATTGATTAGTGAGTAGAATGGTGTATTTTGTTTAGAAGTTGACAAATAACCTTATCTTAGCCTATCTCCATTACCAATCATCCCCAACATTTGGATATGATCTCCATATTTAATTATTCATCACCCTAGTGCAAATCTACAAGAACAAAATCAACCTAGACCATTTCCATAAAATTGATCTAAAACTCAAACCTTTAAATTTGAATTTCTTAATTTGTGCCCATGTTTCCTACCTGTACTAGCTATTTTGAGAGTGTAACATATATAAAATTGCACACTAGGGTGTTGTTTTTAAATATTTTTAATCCTAATTTATTTAGAACATCTAGGAGGGAGAAAACAATCTATTGAATCATGCCTAGAATTCAATTGCAAAAGGGGTAAGAAAATTGACATCAATATCACTTCATAATCCTAGGAGCAAACTATGGACTTCCTTATTGTCCTTGATCTTAGTCCATTACCATTGAATCGATCCATCAAGGGGTTTGACTGAGGAGGAAATGGACCTTACAATTTAAAAAATCCTTAAAGGTGTTTGTAAATACTACCAATTCATTATTTTAATTTAAACATCAAAAGATTGAGGTGAACTATTTTATATGATTATATTTTTTTCTAATTCATTCTCGCATGCATAAATTTAACTATACATGTGTCAGTTCACTTTTACAAGTGCATCAGTTTGTTCATAGGCACATAGTTGAACCAAAGTGAAACATAGTTAATTTGTAGATTTCTAGACACTTATTCAAATAGAGGAATAACTTTATGATCTATAAAATGTTAAATTAAAGTCTAAGAAATAAGAAAATTCTTATCTACTTGTTTCTTTTTATTGCAATTAAACTTTAATTTTATAGATGAGAATATTATGTTCAAAACATATATAAATCACAAAAAACTTACAAAACTCAAAATTTTATCTTAGAAACCCCTAATGCAAAGGAAAAGCTAGTGTTATGGTAGTGGTGACGACCTTGCTACTTGTTAATGGTCAAAAGTAACACAACAACGTTAAACATAATATTTCTACTCTATTTCTCTTGAAAAAGATAACTGATCTAAAACCACTCTTCCAAGATCTCTATAGTTGGTTCTCAACTGTGTTGCCATCATTCAATGGTCCGTGCAACTATAATATTCAAGGGGCCTTTGCTGGTAGAACGATACAAAATGGATAATGCAAAGTAATCTAACTTGGGGGTTTTAAATAAACAGAAAAAGATCGATCAGAGCTTCAAAACAACAAGATGTGAACACAAATTCCTTTAAATTTAGACATGCAATTCTAGTAATGAGCATTTCCTAATTAACTAAAACTATGAAATGAAGTAATTCACGAAAAATATCATGCAATCACATCCATCCATAGTGCAGATTTAATACTTGTAACACCATTCATCATCACTTTTTAAAAAAAAAAATCAGTAATGAACACCACAAGCTCATCACCAAGATTCACAGATCAATAAACAACAAGAAAATCATCCACATATAACATAATAGATGGTTTTAAATTCAGAATCTTCTATTGATTTTCATCAATTAAGAGACATTTATGCACACCAAGATCCACTGGCATACACAAAACCATTATCTATCAATATTATCGTTAAACTAACAAACTTTTGAAAATAAACTACTTGCATTAAAAGTTGTAAAAATAAAGATGTCTAGTTTTAGGCAACCAATCTAACTGCAATTAGCCGACCTTTACAATGAGGATAAAAATTTAAATTATAGCAATAATTAACATTAATCTCTCTTATCTAAAATCATGACCCATAAGTAATTTCTGGCCCAGATCCCCGATTATAAGGGCGCCTCCAATTAAGTCTGAGTCCTTTCTTTGCTGAAACTACTGCAGTTGAGAAGTACGCCTTGTGCCAATTTGGTCAAATTTTGACTGGGAGTCAATGCCTTGTTTACTGCTGATTACTATGCCCAATTTCTAATCCACACAAATAGATCTGGAGCTATCTGCTAGTCAAAAAATGATATGGGGGTTGTTGTTTATTTCTAATCATTATGCCCAATTACTGGCTCACCAAAACTGACCTGGAGTTAACTATTTATCAAAAACCTAATCTGGGGTATAACCTTCGTTGACAAGATTCCCTTTCAAAAATATAATATTCGTTCTTTCAATTTCCAACCTCTTTTGGGAACCCGTGGAATTCATCTTAGTTACCTAAAAACTCCTTCAAAACCTTCTCATCAGGCCCATCAATCCAATTTACCTTGAACTTTTCTTCCTCAAACTCTCCAACAGCCACAACAACTGTTTCTCACAACTGATTGATATCTTTTTCAGCCCATCGAGTTTCAAACTTTATATTCATCATTCTATCCAAGAGAGTCCCTTCAGGTCCATCACCCTCTTTAAACAACTTCTTTAAACGTTTGCCCCAACTATTACTTATTTCCTGCAATGAACT
Source organism: Sequoiadendron giganteum (assembly GCA_007115665.2). Taxonomy (NCBI): domain Eukaryota; kingdom Viridiplantae; phylum Streptophyta; class Pinopsida; order Cupressales; family Cupressaceae; genus Sequoiadendron; species Sequoiadendron giganteum. Next base: position 19,607,130 of record CM021105.1, read on the forward strand.
CCATTGTCCACTTGGAGGTAAATCTTCAGCAATAACTTGTGTAACAATCTCCTCAAATATACTAGTATGCTTCCTTATGTCATATTGAGCTTTAAGGAGAATTGTCATGTGTTCAATAAGTATTTCAAACATGAAGGTAGTGATTTTAATACCTCTTTTGAGGTATTCAAAATCCTCATCGCCTAAGATTCTTGACTCCATCAACATTTCCTTGGATGTCCTATTAATAGTTTTTAATCCCTTGAGGTACTTTCTATATTTTTCTTCTTCTTCTCACCATTCCTTAGTCTTTTCATGATTTCATTGAGAAGGGTAAGAGATCCATCATATTGTTTGTACCCTTCCTCCAGAAGCTTCTCAATGTCCTTAAAATAATCAAACTAGCTATCAAACCAAGTAGCCTTCCTTTTCATCTCGATTAGCTTATCAAATTGTTCTAGACTCATTAATATAGGAACTTCTGAAGGTGTTGACTAGGCGGAAGTAAAGGTGGTGAGTCCCTTCAAAAATGTTCTCATTTGCCCCACTTGCACCTTGAGTTCATCTTTGGCCTGCTTGTCTTTGATCATCCTTGATTTGGTAGTAGTGGCCACGATATCAATCAGATTCATTTGTTGATTTATGATTTGTTTACCTAGATTGACAATATTTACTGGATAATTTTCAACTTGCAGCTCCCAATCATCCATATCAACTACTGGAGTGGCAATGTCTACTACCAAGTCCCCAACATCAGTGAGCCTTGTGGAATGAATGGCTCGGGGCTTCTTCTCAGGCTTCACTTTGTCCACCTCTTTTATCATGTCATCCCATGTCACCGTCTAAGCCTAAACCTATTTCCTTTTCTCATAATTTAACTTAACCCATGTAGGAGCAACTGGCTGAGTTGTTACCTGTTGAGCACTAGGAGGCGTTAATGGGGGAGGTGTAGAAGAAATCATTTCCACTATCCATTGAGAGGAAGTCATTTGCTACTCCTCCTATTATTTTTGCAATCTCTCTTGCTCCAACCTCTCATTTTGTGCTTTTATTTCTTATATCTTCTTCATCTCCTCCTCCTTTTGTGTAGAATCCTCTTCATCTCTTAATATTTGCTGCTCCAATTCTATTGCATGACCTTCCTCTTTAGCTACCCTATCTTGCTTAGCGTTCTCTTGTAATTCAAGCTCTTGTGCACGAGCCTCTTCCTTTTGAGCTTGCTCTTCATCCTTCCTTCCTTATTCCTCTTCTTCTTTAGCTAACTCCTCAACAACTTATTTTTGAGCACCCACCAATATTTCCTTCTTCTCTTCATCTGTTAACACATCTCTCATTTCAACCTCATCCCAAAGGCTTCCTTCATGGAACCCAGTGTCCTCTTCTCCAACTTCAACTTCAGGCTTCTCTAGTTATTCTTCCCATTCTTCTTTTTCCTCATCCTCAGAACCTAAGGGCCTTGGTGATTCTATTAAATCAATTACAAGAGGCCTTTTTTCTTGACTAATTACAACTCCCAAAGTTGATGGTGTAGTGGATGGGGTATCCTCAGTTTGCAAAGGCACAGTAGAAGGACCTTCCCAGGCAACCTCCTCTCTAGGGTACACTGTAGTTAAAGGTTGAAAACCTAGATCTGCAACATCCCCTATAGTAGCAGTAGCATAAGTGACCTTAGCCTATTTCAAGGCTTCCTCAACCTCCTTCATTGTGACTTCCTCTTCTACTAGGATAGGCTCTTCTGTAGTTATAGTATTTTTCTTCGACCTCTTATATTGCCTCATTTCAATTTAAGAAGTGGGACCATTTCTGGAATATTTATTTCTTGAGGCCTTAACCCTTGGTTGCTTGAGATGAACACTAAGCCATTTTAGTCTTCTATCAACCACAACCTGTGAAACTTTACACATATTGGTTTCCTCCTTATCCTTCCAATTGATTGGCTCTAAATCCTTGGTGGCCACTCTACCCATCTCATACCGAAGATCAAGAGTGATCCCATCACCAGAAGTACCTTTTGGTATGTCTTATTTCACACCAAATTCCTTCATTTGGGGAATGGTCAACCCTCTCATACCCTCTTCTTCTAACTTCAAACTAATATTGTGAATTCACCCAAAAGTCCTTAAGAAGTGGTTGGTGGAGAGGAAACTGTGAAGCATATAAACCATTCATTTTCTTCTTAGGATAAAATTCCTTCCTGGATGTATGATGTTTAAAATTCATTGCCTGAAATTCCTCTATTGTTGACTTATTTTCTATAGAATACGAACAAGAATAAAACCCTAACTTTATTAGGAATGAATGGAAACTAGCCTTGTGCATTGTAGAAAACTTGGTGTTTACCTCACCTGCTTAGCAAGCAAACTCCATCAAAACCCACCTATGACCACAATACCTCGATAGTTTGAAAGGGTGCTTATCATATCCAAACAGTCTGAAATAGGTGGATTTAGGGTATCGAATAAACCAACATCCCCACTCTTCAATAAATTCCATGGCTTCTTGTGACAACCTGAAGCCAACATGTCTTGTAAGCTGATTAATGATAACATATAAAAATGCATCATTGACTCTTTAAAAATGTCTTTGTGCTACCTTCAACTCCAGTTGATTATAGTGTTCCCATACTTTCTTCTGATTTGGACCATCATCCATTAATCCCACAATAGTTAACCCTGGAAACTGTCCCATCCTTGCAACACAATAGATCACATATGAAGACATGTAGAATGTCTTGGTTTCCCTTAATTTCATCATTTGATCATGGATGTTGTATAAAATTATCTATCACCGATCCAAATATTATTTCCCATCTAGAATCAGTTGAATAAATGAAAACATCCAATTCTCAAAGGTATGAGAATATTCTTTCCCAAATAATCTTGATAGCAATATGATCATATCATCAATATTCTCAGAGAAATCACACCTCTTAAGATTGGGTGGCATCATCTTTACTGATTTCTTCTTTGTTTTGAGTCAACTCTTGTTAATAATCATTTTATTACCTTCCTCATTCGCTGCCCACTGTCCGTGTGTATTAGCTTCAGACATAATCTTGGGGTTAGTGTGGGGAGGATCAAAAAATAGTCCAATCATCCTGGAATTAAATCAATGATCACATTTCCTTGTGGATCAATGCACTACCTTTGAGTTGGATTGTAAGCATGTGCAACAGTTAAAATGAACTCTTGACATTTCATAACAATAGGGAAAGTAGCCACATGTACCAACCCAAAATCAATGATCCTCTTGGCCCTTGGGGAAGCATCTTGTAAAAAAGTATCATCATAAAATTTATTTAAGTCAATGTGGCCTACAAGTGTATCGGTAATCTTCATGACCTGAAAACCAAATTTGGATGGCACTGGAGTCCCTTGGAACTTGTACTTCATAGTAACAGGAACCTACTCTGGTTTTAACTTCTTAATCTTTGCTCTTTTTGACGTTCCTTCACTAGCCCCTTCTTCTTCCGAATCAAACATTTGTTAATTCCTGCAATAATAACCATTATCAGACAAAGAGAAGAAATTTGAGGGGACAAATTAGCACAATCATTCATATTAAATCCACATTATTCAACAAAAAATTCCCATTTTACAAGTTAATCCGATGTTTTTTTGGTTTCGGGTTTGGGACAAAACCAAGAACTTAATCATTTTAAGATTAACACTAAACTATGTTGGAAGTCAGGATTGGGAAATACCTTGAACATGACCCTAGTATAACAACCTTTAACTACATATACCAATATTGGTAAGAAGACTTTTATTTCATTCCACAATCTAATCCTGCAATGTGTTCATAAATCAAGATTGGATTAAGACCAAGCACTGATACTTAACAAATGGAGTTGGTTGTGGGTTCTCCCCAAGTTCTGATCTCGATGAGTCATCAAATGTCAGAATCAAGATGTTGTTGAAGACTGGACCCAAAGGGAGGAGACAATTTTGAGTAACATCCCGAGTTTTGATCCCGACAAGGTATTAGGAGTCAAAATCGGGATTGTGTTTGAAACCAAACCTCTAAAAAAAAGAATAGGAATGGGTTAACCCTGAGTTTTGATCCTACCACTGTGTTAGAATTTAGAATCGGGATGGCACCAAATGGTGGAACTTAGAACTATGTTAAGGGTTCAGTGTTTGTTTGAAATTTGATCCCAACGGTAAAGCAAAGATCAAAATTGGTGCATGAGCTGGTATAGCAATGAAACCCTTTAACACTTTTTAGGTAGCGACCTAAACCCTAATCCCAATGACACATCAAAATTTGGAATCGGGCCAAAGAAAATACTTGGACCTAGGAGACGGTAAAAGGGATAGTGTAGTCCCGAATCCTGATTTCAAAAGAGATGTAGGAATTGGGATCGGGACAATCAACAAACATGAAGGCAGTTGAATAAATCCAATAGTATATTTAATCATGCCTTCATGATCAGGATCGGGAGACTCTTGATTTGTAACGATCAAAATTTTAAAGTTAATAAAATTTGAAACAAACCTGACCAGGTAGTATGGAAACCCTAGGTAAACTAGGGCACGATGGGAACAAAAAACCTATGAATGAAATACAAAACCCAAACATGACAAAAATAGAAACCAAAAGAACCCAAAATAAATAAAAAGGAAAATGAACCCGAGGGTTCAAAGATAAATGAAAAAACACCAAAAAGGGTGCCTAGGAAATGAAAAAAAGAAACTAGGATGAAAAAAAGAAGAAGAGAGAAACGCGAACGCGAACAAACACACAAACAAGAAGCGAATGGGAAAACAATAGGGAAGATGCCTACCTTACAAAATGCAGTGGAAAATCCAACCAGACAACAATAAATCCTAGCAAAACCTCAAACTCCAACCCTTCGCTCCACTCTAATTTGCTTCGTTGAAATGTACAAGCCAAAATGTGAAAATTGAGGAGCGACGAGAATAAAAATGCATTTGTGCATGCAAACAGGTGTTCATCAATGTAGGTAGGTTAGGCCTAGGGATCAGGGTGAAACTCATAAATGTGCCACTGCGAGAATAGAAGGTAAGCGGTAATTAGGATCGGAAAGGGACATGGCACCAAAACCTTTAGTAAGTGCAAATTTTTGAATTACGAACCTCGACAACAACAAAGAAGAAAAAAGTGGGAATCAGGATCAAGATCAAACATGGAACATAAACCTTAAAAAGTCCCTATTTCCAATTCTAGTCCAATGTTCAATCCCGAAACACACAAAGAGAGTCGGTAATCAAGATCAGGATGAAGACAGGAACTAGAACTTTAGAAAAAGTTCTAGATTCTGATTTTGGTCTGATGTCTGATTCTGACACAAACAAAACACACAAGGAAGAAAAGTGGAGGTCGAGATCAGGATGAAAAAAAGAACCTGCACTTTTAAGGGTGTAAGGAAATGATTCAGATCCTATACCCAAATTTGACAAAACAAAGAAAACATAGGGCAAAGCGTGAGGGTCAAGATCGAATCAAAAATATAAACTTAAACTTTGGAAAATAACAAGTGCTAGTGACAGTCTGAAATCCAAACCTGACAGAGAAAGGAAAATAAGGACTTAGGAGAAAAAATAAAACTCCCAAAGTCCAAACAAGAACACCGAAGACAAATAAAAAGGGGGACCCATTTTGACCCAAAACAAAATAGGGTGGCTATGCAAGGCATAAAAATTGGCGACTGAACTGGGAAAATGGTTTACCCATTTTCAAGATACTGAAGAATTCAGTCTCCTAGAACCTTTGGTTTATGAACCTTTTTACTTGAGCATGATCAGTTACAACAAACAAGGTTGAGCTAGAATCTTAAAACGTGAATCAAAATAACAACTCTGAATTTGAGTGTGTGCATTCATGATTCATCCTCCCCTTAAAGACTTCACCTATCCTTGAAACAACTGTATGGAGATTCAAGCTACATGAGATGAGCCACTTTAGATGTCATGCAATGATATCCTAGGCATTGATCCATTGCCAGCTAGGTGTATATAGCCCCAACAAAGATACCTCTAGTTCTCTTAAAGCATTTCTCTACTGCCAACTAGGCATCCATAGCCCTGGTAGAGATACTTGAATCACCCTTATAATATTGAGTTTACTATCATTTATGCTTCTCTTTTCTTTCCTTTTTCATTGGCTTTTATATTTTGCTTGAAGTAGTCATTTTCTTATCTTTTCCCTCAATACTCAGATGTAATAATCTGAAAACTAGATTGAGAACTACGGTGGACCTCATGACAATGTTGGGACTCAAATTTTTCACCTAAATCATGAATACAATCACCCTAAGATAGATAGGCCCTTAAGGAGATAAATGATTTTTTCTAATATGTGACAGATTCAACTATGGTTTATGAAATCACTTAAATATACTTGTTTGTTCTTGACCTTTCAAACTGTCATTAAGATGGACATAAAACACAAGTTTCAAAATGGAAGAGGTCGAAAGACACCTAAAAATACCTAAATCAATTTCTTGGTCATAGTACCCTTAGTATGCCTTGAACAACTACCCATTATTTCAAAGTGAAGAAAATGAAATTCCCCATAAATAGAAAGAAAACAAAAAAATAAAACAAACACAAAACAACGAAACAAAAAATATAGGAAAACAAACAAAAAACAAAAAAATTGAAAACAAGGAAAACAACCAAACTACATATACAATGGACAGAAGATCTAGCCTTCATGGGCCAAATTAATGTTTGAGAAACTTCCCATTGAATGGCAATGGAACAGGTTCTCCCATTAAAGTGCTAAGCCAAAAATCATTCTCACCAAGGATCTCAACGATTTGATATGGACCCAAACAAAGTCTATCAAAATTTTGGTGATCACTCTTCCTCTCCCTGGCTTTATCCCATAGCAGCACAATGTATGATATTTTGAAGGCCTTAATTTTAGCTCTCTTGTCAAACTAGTGTTTGACTACAACTTGATGCTTGGAAAATTGTTGCAAAGCAACATCCCTCTGTTCTTCTAGATTGAGCAAATTAGCTAGTCGTACCTCTATCCTATCATCTTTAGAATAAAATTTTTACGTAAATCAAATAATGGGTATTTGTAGATGGATAGGGAAGACTAGGTCTTGGCCATAAACTAACTTAAATGGCGAGTTTCCTAAGGTGACTTTGATTCTAGTCCTATCTGTCCATAAGGAAAATTTCAACTGTGTGCTAGTCCCTAGGATTAATTTCTAGCAACCTCTTAATTACCTTCAACAAATTCTTATTGGTAGACTCTGCTACCCCATTCCCCTATGCATAGTAATTAGATGAATAATTCAAAACAATTTTATATTCATACGCCCATTGAATAAATTGTGTAGAAGAAAAGGTTGGGCCGCTATCACATACCAGAGCAAATGGTACCCCAAACCTGGTAACAATATGTTCATTGAGGAATTTGATAACAAAATTGGTGGTGCAATTCTTGCAAGGTTGAGATTTTGTCTAGTGTGTACAATAATCTATCACAATCAATATAAACTTATGCCCTGCTGAAGAATTTGGATTAGTTACCCCAACAAAGTCTAAAGCCCATTGGGTAAATGGTCTTACCTCGTATACGGGTTGCTGGGGCATACCCGGGTTGCACTCTCTAGATGTTGAGTTTTGACATGTGTGACACATACTAACATGTTGATGAGAATATTGGAACACATGAGGCCAATAATAGCCTAATCTCAAATTTGATGTGTCATGGAATCAGTTGAACCATGCCCGATACCATGTTTGCCATGAAACTCGGTAATGGTCTGCTTCACATGTTGTTGATCCAGACAACGCAAGTAAACTCCTTCAAAATTATTCCTGTAAAAGGTTCTCCTTTGATCATATAATGAGCACACTTTAGTATTAGTTCTCTTCTTTGTGTGGTATTCATTCCATCAGGAAACTTGTTGTTAGAAAATTAGATTAGCATACCAAGGATCGCATGTAAATGATTGTAATGTATACTGTTGACAGGTGATCTTGGAATCAACATCAACCATTGCTTTGGACAAGACTTGTCCTTGAACCAAATTCATCAGATGAATTTCAAGGTTGAACTCCTATAGAATTGTCATCCATTTTCCCCTTCTTTCTCCTAACTAACTCTGCATAAGAAGAGACTTCACTATAGGGTTGGGAACTATGGTTGTGATCTGACTGTGTAGAATGTAATGTCAAAACTTCTTAACCACTCTTACCAGTGTGAAATATTGCTTCTCCAATGGTGGGTATCTAATCTCATCATTCTTGAATGGATAACTAATCAAAGTTATCGATTGTTCATCCCCTTTTCCTTCCCATTGTGTCAAAACAACAACACACAAATGATCGGGTACAAAAGAATAAATATAAAAAGGCATTAAATAGTCAAGACTGGTTAAGACAAGCACCTCTAAGAGATTGTTTGATTTGTAAGAAGGCGGCCTTAGCCTCATTACTCCATTCAATATTTGCATCTTTCTTTATCATCTCATTGAGGGGTTTAACAATTTCTGCTAATCCAGTTATGAACTTCCTTATGAAGTTTATCTTTCTGAAGAAAGACCTCATCTCCTTTTTGCTACCCAACATAGTCAGTTTCAGGATGGATTCCACTCTGTCAAGGTTGATTAAAATCCCTCTTTTTGATATTATATGACCCAAGAGTTTTCCTTCTGAGACCCTAAACACACATTTCTTCGGGTTGAGGGATACACCATAGCTTGTACATTTTCCAAGGACTTTTGACAAATCAACAGTGTGGTCCTCCCCAGTGTTCTTGAAAAATACAGTTAGATCATCCATGTAAATGATAATACATTTACCTACCAAATCCTTAAATGCAATGTCCATCGCACATTGAAAGGTGGCTCCAACATTGATGAGACCAAATGGCATCCTTCGGTAGGAAAATGTCCCCCACTTGGTAGTGAAAACGATCTTCATTCTATCTTCATAATTAACCAACACTTGGTTATATCTTGAATATCCATCCAGGAATGACATCATTTGTGATCCGTTAACTATTTGCAATACTTCATCTAGGGAAGGCAATGGGTAATTGTCCTTCTCTGAAGCTTTGTTGAGGTTTTTGAATTCTACACACAATCTGATCTCTCCATTCTTCTTACGAAAATACACTAGATTTGCAACCCAAGTCGAATGCCTTACCGAAAAAATGATTCTTGCTACTAATAGTTTATGTACCTCTTTAAGAATTAGAGGTTCAATTAAAGCATTAACCAAACATTGCTTCTAACGAAACGGTTTTGCTTGGGGTTTCAGGGGGATTATGTGAGTTATCAATGAAGTATCGAAGGTTTTCAAATCTTCGTACCCCCAAGCAGTTGCTGCGATATCTTCTTTCAGCACCTTCAAGATTTTGTCTTGAATGTCCTTTGGACAAGTCTTCCCAATGAATATGTTTCTCTCAGGGATTGAATCTTCCAATTTCTATGATTCGTACTTCCCTTCTTCAACATCCATAGGAAGATTTCACGGGCTCGAGGATCAAAATCAAAGATTCCTTCTAATGCAACCATTCCCTTGGGAATGCTATTGGTTTTCAAATTAATTATACCCTTTGTATCACAATATTTCAGATCCCAGTCTCCCTGATCCCTATCAAACTCATCAATCATTTTTCCTTTGAAGACATTTGAACTTTTCAAAAAGGTAAGGATATGTCGATCATCATCGAAAATCTAGAAGTTTCGAACATTGTTAGGAATAGCTAGAATCAACACTAATTCCATAAAAAAATGTTTCAACTTGGAATCTTCTTGCATGGGTTCCAAGGTACTGGATGATACATCCAGTGCATCTACAATTTTATTATCTTCTCTGGGAATCAACTTAACACCAAAATCATTAAAATCCTCAATTAATTTCCATACCCTATTTTTGTATGCAACCAATCTTTTATTTGGGAATGTGTATTGGCTGCAAACCTACTTGAAAATTACCTCAAAATCTCCCATTACTTTCAAAGCTATCACTTTCTTCGGATGCACGAACATCAGTCCAATAGAAAGTGCCTCGTACTCTATGACATTGTTATTACATCTGAATTGTAACCTGTAAGAAGCAAATTAAGTTTTCCCTTTCATGTTGGTTAGTTCTACTCTAGCTCCACTCCCAATTTTGGATTTAGAACCATCAAATTTGAGGGTCCACAATTGATCTAGAGCTGGGGCTTCTTTTTGTAGGTCAATCACAAGTGGTTGTTTAAAAGAAGTAGGTGGTGGATCAGACTGGTTTGGGAAATTAATGTTATGGAATTTTTGTAAATGAGGATTGTCAGGCACTTCACTCAGATTAAAAACATGTTTAGAAAATGTTTCTTGCAACTCATCATGATCAATAGTTCTACCACTCACTTTTCCCTTGAGTAATTCCTTGGGAATTGGAAGATTAGTAGGGGTAGTGGTATCTAATGCTTTCTGGAGTTCTCCAGTCTCAATTTGTGAATCAGAAAATGGGGTCTGAGTTTGATCAACAAATAATGAGATCCCATCTAGCATATTGTTTGTCCTTGTCAAAACAGTGGCATCCTTAACTTCAAATGGAAATCGAGTTGGGGATGTTTTAGGATTTTTGTCACAAACCTATCCTAACTAACAAACATGGCTCAATATATCTAAAAAGGGTTGTTATTTCAACTCAGAATGATTCTAGTAATGGACTCAACACCAATTCGGGAGTAAAAATCTCCACAAGTCAACCTCTTCTCCAAGGACCAACTTGTCTTGTTGTAGCTTCTGGCTTAACACTTGCTGGTTAACAATATTCATAGGATCAAAATCTTCTAAAGGTTGTGAGTAGCTGAGAATTAAAAAATTCATGACCTCATCTCTCCTATAAAAACCTATTTTGATTTCAAAATAGGATACTTCTTTAGGATGGTCATATTTTATGATCATATGCTTTAGGAAAGACTCAATTTCTATCCTAATCTAAGTTGGCACACCCTTCCATGGTATCCACATATGTGAGAAATCCAACGACAGGTAAACCCCTATAGCTTTCATCAAATCCCTACTTAACAACATGCCATACATTTTAGGAATGTCAACAATCTAAATATCCATATAGCTTTGAATCTGTGGGTCTAATCCAATTTGGACATACACAAAATTCAGTTCCCCTACAATTCACCTCAGTTTTTTATAATTGTATAAATTTCTTATGAGTTTGAACTAGGGTTAGACCCAAAATTTTACAAATAGAGAACGACATAAAATTACCTAAGGATCTAGAATCCAATAGGGAGTTATGTAAATTCTTCCCAAAAATCCTTAAAGTCAATAGGAACGGGGGCATTCATGTCTACATCTGGAGTTGCCTTTTCTTTTCCCATTGACTGATTTGCCTTAGCCAAAGCCTTCCACACAAGTTTATGTTGAGTGAGACACCATTTGAGAACATCAAAGAATGATAGAGATCTCATTTTTTTCTGCATTTGTGAAATGAAATCAAATTCCATATTATTATACCATTGTTTAGGAATGAAAACAAAATTACCTCTATTTGGAAACTCGGGCGAGCCTTTAGGTGGAGGCAGATTGTTATCCACGTTTTGATTAGGGGGGACCATATTGTTGGGAGGGCTAGATGTGGTGAATGGCCCTTTATTCTAATTTCTCATAAAATGCCCCCCCATTGCTTGAAAAGCCTAGGCATCATATGTATCTGTCTCTGGCTCATTTTCTCCTTGCATGGAAAAGTGATATTCTTCATCGTACATTTCAAAGGCCATAGAAGTATCCATCTATCCACCACTTTTTTTAGGATTACCCTGAGGTGATTGGGAATCATTTTGAGCCATCTTAACCATTTTTTCTACCTCTGGGTAGTTAACTTCATAATGGGCAGCAGTGTCATGTAATCTGCACCAGTTAGTCATGAAGTTCAAATTTGCAACATTTGTAGTATGTGGTTTATCTTCATTGGCTTGATTGTTATGGGGAACTCTCCATTGTTTGGTCTAGTGTTCCACTACCTGTTGTTATTGTGTCTCTGGTTGTACCCCCTATTTTGATTCTGATAGTTTTGGTTCTGGAAGTTTTGATTCTGGTTAGTGTTCTGATTGGGGTAATTGTTTTGATTAGAATACCCTCCCTGATTCTAGTATTGATTTTGATTTTGGTTTAGAGGGGGGTTCAATTTGAATTGATTCATCTCATTAGTAACTTGAGACAAAGTTTTCTTCATATTTTCCAACTCTGTCATCAAATGAGTAGTGCATTCACTTTCTGTAGTTATTGTAGCTGATGGGTGGAGCGTGGTGTTAGATCCTCTAACTTGATTATGAGAATTTTGATGTTGTTGGGAGGAATCTAAGGTTTCACCATTGACCCATGGTAATTTAGGTGGAGGTTGTAATTCAACCAAAGTTCCATAGGTAGAATGGGACATTTCTAGGACTATAGTAAATAAAGGAGTTCCATTGGGCATTTCGGGATATCCTAAGGGGGGTAGGACCCCTCCCATACCACCTGATTAAGAGCTTATCTACTATTATAGTTTAATGTCTAGGTGGTATACTTTGGATAGTGAATCAATATTTGTTGCAAGGTAAGTCTTTTGTAGAACAAACCAACCAACAAATCTATGGCCTTAAGGTATGTCTAAATGGCGATATTCTTAGCCACTGTGTATGATTCTTGTAGTTGCCTATACTTCCTATAGAACCGTGTGTTGAATAGAGGTAATGGGTCATGTTGTTCCTTCCTAATTGTGGAAAATTAGTGATATAGGATAGCTGGATCTACGTAGACCCAAAATTGATTAATAAAGGGATCCTCCAAATTAGTCCAATTGAGGATGGATTCGGTAGGTAGGTTCAGGTACTAGTTATAGGCCATATCTCCTAATTAATAAGGAAATAGTCTACATGTAACATCATGGTGTGCTATTTGGGCCTGAGTGCAAGCATCTTTGAATGCCTGAATGTGCTCTTCAACACTTCGAGACTCTCCATGGGCATACCTAGGGTAGAAAATTTATGGATTTTTAGGCATCTCGTGTATGCCATCGAGAATGGTTCCTAGTGGCGAGGGGTTATTTGCAAAGAGCACCATTCATGGCGGTGGGTTAGGTTGTGTTAGTTGTGGTATTAATGGAAATCTAGGTGGAATGGGTGGTGGTGCTAATGGTGGCGGGATTAGAGTCCCATGTGTTCTTGTTCTAGTAGGAGATTAGAGTTCAACTTATGGCTCTATATTGATAGCAGATCTTATAAATCTTTCAAACCTATCTAGTGAAAAGGACCCAATTCACTCCAATTTGTTCTTTTGGGCCCTCCTTCTAGTGCTAGTTCTATTGATGGTCAAAAGTAACATAGCAATGCCAAACATAATATTTCTACTCTATTTCTCCTAAAAAACATATATGATCCAAAACCACCTATCTTCCAAGGTCTCTATAGTTGGTTTTCAACTGCACTGTCATCATTTAGTGGTCCATACAACTATAATATTCAAGCGGCCTTTGCAAGTAGAATGATACAAACTGGATAATAAAAATTAATCTAACATGGGAGTTTCAAATAAACAAAAAAAGATCGATCAGAGCTTCAAAACAACAAGATGTGAACACAAATTCCTTTTAATTTAGACATGCAACTCTAGTAGTGAGCATTTCCTAATTAACTAAAACTATGGAATGAAGTAATTAACGAAAAAGATTATGCAATCACATCCACCCACAGTGCAGATTTAATACTTGTAACACCATTCATTATCAATTTTTTTTAATGTTTTAGTCATAAACACCACAAACTCATCACCAAGATTCATAGATCAATAATAACAAGAAAATCATCCATAGATAACATAATAGATGGTTTTAAATTTGGAATCTTCTATTGATTTTCATCAATTAAGAGACATTTATGCATAGCAAGATCCACTGACATATGGAAAAACATTATCTATCAATATTACCATTAAACTAACAAACTTCTAAAAATAAACTACTTGAATTAAAAGCTGTAAAAATTGTTCAATTGTCTTACATTAAAACTATAAAAAATAAATGTCTAGTTTTAGGTAGCTATTTGACTTCAATTAGCTGACCTTTACAATGAAGTGATCTGTATAGGATCTAGACTAGATTGCAGTATTTAAATGCTTAACTTTTACAATGATTTTACAATGATTATTCGAAGTTAATTAAATCAAAATTAACTTATGGAAATAATTAAAATGACAAGTAATAACAAGGTGATTATAACAGAAAGGAAGGAAATGAGAGAAAGAAAGAGAGAGAAGAAGAGAAGTGCAAACAGTGTTTGATTACGGAGTTCGTCACAAACGTGACTACGTCTCCGGGTCCACTCCAATAGAGAAACCGATCCGATTAACTCCAAAATCAATTACAAAGCACCACAATCATTCTCCAAGCACTTCGGCAGCATAACAACGCTCTGACGTGCAAGAATGGAATCTCTACAAGACCTCTCTTTCGATTATCTCCACAGCTTCAAGACTTCGTCACCTGAAAAAAAATTCCATTCCCTCTCACCTCACACCCCCTTTTTATACATGAAATTAGCCAAATAAGGCTTAACAAAGATAATAAATGAATAACCACCCCCTGAATATCTCGTACAACATCCCTTTTGTCCCCTAATAGCTTCTGGTTTTGATAGATAAGGTAGTTGTGCTTATTTTTGGCTTTACTAGCCATACATTATGGTTCGGCCAACAAACCTTTAACAAAACAAACCCAACACACATATATTACAGGTCGCGCTTGGTGGTGTATCGGTGATTAACTGTTTTGTTACCCGGCCGGTTCGGGGTTCAAACCCGCCGGCTGGCTTTTAAATAGTAATTTGCCAATTTCCAAATAACAAAAACAACCCGGATCTATATTTAGTAGAGCGCGTGGAGTCTGGTGTAACGGCAAAGATTTTAGTTAGTAGGCGGTAGGTTGGGGGTTCGAATCCCCCAACAACTTTTAAACAAACAAACCAACATCTGCCGCGGAGGGAGGAAATGCAGTTGCCACGTGTCGCACCAGGAGGGTGCCACGTGTCAAGCTCCAATACGCTGAGACCGCTGACGTGTATGCCAACCGTGATGATGACGTGTATGCTGACTATACTTTTCGCAACTCACCATGCCACGTGTCCAAGCCCGATTTGCCAGACCGGCTGACTCACATGCTGACGTGGATGTTGACTCGGATGATGACGTGGTGTACGGACTGCTGACTGGACCGATGACTGTGCTGCCACATGGATGCTGACATCATCGTATGAATGACACGTGTCAACCACAGATTGGTCCATTTTGATCTGCACAGATGCTGACGTCATCATGTATGGATGCTGACGTCATCACTGTACCTTCAGTCCACCAAGTCAACCTGAAACTTTGACCACCGATAAGTTGAGCATACGATGTCGGATTTCGATGAAACGAACGTTGCCAGAATCGTCTCAATGAGCTCTTCGTGATGACGCCAACTTCGACAACTTTTGACGACATCATTTTTTTTGCTTCCTGGATGCCCTCTGATCCCAGTTTGACCCAAGGTTTGACTGGCCATAACTAGTGCAAACGGACTCCTTTTCACTCCGTTCGAGTTGCGTTGGAATCAGGACGCCGAGCTCTTCTTGACGGTGCTGATTCTGGAGAAAAATAAGACACTTCAATTTTCACTAAAAAATGTCCACCGGATCAGGCCTCCCCACTGAAGACCTTTTGGACCTCCAAAAGTGACATTTACTCTGACAATAAGTGAGGACTTGGCCTCCCCACTTGTCCTATATCTTCTGTACATTTGAAAACCTGGCTCACAAGCACAATGAAGACTGCAGAAATATTGTTAAACATAAACATAACTTTATCACTTCCATAAGCTTCTACATCAACTGTCGTAGCCACTAACCAACAAAAATTGACTAGCATCAAGCTGAACAATAATGCAGAAATGAAAGAGAATAAGTCAACAACATATCGATCCTTCACAACAGGAACATTTTTACCCAAGGGACCATCAATGCTTTCAATCATCATTTTCTCATGCTGTACTGCAAGTGCATCCTGCAACATCTGACCCTGGTTAGCTACTCCAAGTTCAAGTTTAGAACCACTTGTACTGACAGACATAAGAGTTAACTCTTTACTTGCATTAATTACCCTCTTTAACTGCCCTGTGTTTGCAAAAGAATGATCAGTCTTAATCCTGTGAGAATGTACAATATACTGTATGCCATCTTTAAACAAGTGATAATGATTTTGTTCCCTGTAGAATATAGCTTTCTTGTCATATAAGTAAGGGATACCAAGCACTATCCCATAGATATCCAGTGGAACCACATCAAATTGTACTTCATCCACAAATTTACTAGTGATTATGAATCTCAAAGTGCATTGTCTTGTTACTTGCAGCTTATCATTTTCACAAATCCAACCTAGTGGATAAGGTTTCTTATGCAATGTAGTTTTCAATCCCAAGTTCTTTACAACTCTTTCTGAAATTAAGTTAACTTGAGAACCACTATCTATGAGTGCATCGATTTTACTGTTCTTAGCAACAACCCTTAAATGAAAAAGCTCATTCCTTTTCACATCTTCAGAGGCATCATTAACTTTAGAAGTAGAAGCACAACTATCAAAGGAAACATTGGAATTAGGAGCTTTACCTTTTAAACCCATAGCTGTTATCTTAGTCTCATCATCTGAATCAGAACCAAGATCCATAACAACATTTGTGGATTTCTCCTTACCCTTTTGTTTCTGATTCTGTCTTTGAGCCCACTTAGGCTTCAGTTCTGGATGCAACTGCCAACAATGTTCTTCATCATGACCTTTCTTGTCACAATGAGAGCAAGAAAGTTTATCATCCTTCTTAACTGTAGCTGTCTTCTTTCCTTTCCCTGTCTCTGCATTCTTAGAAGATTTCTTTACATCATTATCAAACTTATCAATAAAAGATCCTTTACCCCTTAACTCTAAGTGGGTAGCTTGGACACAAACTTCATCCAAGTTGTTAGGATTCAAAACCAAAATAGAATGCCTAAGGTAGGAATGCAGACCTCCTATGTACTTCAACAAAGTGTCCTGGGTGTACAAAGGAACATTTAATGCAATAGCCCTTTTTCTAAATTCATGGGTGTACTCTTGGATAGTTTGACCTTTCCCTTGCCTAAACATTTGCCAGTCCATCATTAACTGTTGCATATGACCCAAGGGATAAAATTGCTTTTTAAGAGCATTAATAAATTCTGCCCAAGTTAAATTGACTCTACCATGCTGTGAAATTTCTGCTCTAGTCCTACTCTCCCACCAGGTTAAGGCTGTACCTCCTAAACGAAGAGTAGCTAATTGGATCCTATCAACATCATCTAATAGGTTCTGAACTCTACAGTAGACTTCTACTTGCTGAATCCAATCATCCAATTTTTCAGCATTAAGTTCACCACAATACTTTGGTAAATCAAATTTTACATCCAATTTAATTTTAGGCTTATACCCACTCTTGAAAGGATTAGAAGAAATAGAATGAGGAGAAGATGGAGAAGAAGGAGAAGAGGGAGGAGAAGAAGAAGAGGGTGGATCTGGTTGCTTGTCACCATCTCCATGATGTTTCCCTTTCTTGTCTTTGCGATCTTCTTGCTTTGACGAACCTCCTTCATGTCCTTTCCGCTCTTGTCTCTCTTGAAAAAGAATGTCCACCTTAGCCTTCATCTCAAGGAATGCTCTTCGAAATTCCTGCTCACTGATCTCTTCAGGAACCTCCATTCCAGACACAGACATCTTCAAAAATGTTCTACGCTTCCCAATCTCAGGATTAAAGTCTTCGAGCTTGCCTTCGCCCTTCTGAATCCTGGATCTCGTTAGCATTCAAAAAAAACAACTGCAATAATAGTCAACTGAGCTCTGATACCACTTGATCTGTATAGGATCTAGACTAGATTGCAGTATTTAAATGCTTAACTTTTACAACGATTTTACAATGATTATTCGAAGTTAATTAAATCAAAATTAACTTATGGAAATAATTAAAATGACAAGTAATAACAAGGTGATTATAACAGAAAGGAAGGAAATGAGAGAAAGAAAGAGAGAGAAGAAGAGAAGTGCAAACAGTGTTTGATTACGGAGTTCGTCACAAACGTGACTACGTCTCCGGGTCCACTCCAATAGAGAGACCGATCCGATTAACTCCAAAATCAATTACAAAGCACCACAATCATTCTCCAAGCACTTCGGCAGCATAACAACGCTCTGACGTGCAAGAATGGAATCTCTACAAGACCTCTCTTTCGATTATCTCCATAGCTTCAAGACTTCGTCACCTGAAAAAAAATTCCATTCCCTCTCACCTCACACCCCCTTTTTATACATGAAATTATCCAAATAAGGCTTAACAAAGATAATAAATGAATGACCACCCCCTGAATATCTCGTACAACATCCCTTTTGTCCCCTAATAGCTTCTGGTTTTGATAGATAAGGTAGTTGTGCTTATTTTTGGCTTTACTAGCCATACATTATGGTTCGGCCAACAAACCTTTAACAAAACAAACCCAACACACATATATTACAGGTCGCGCTTGGTGGTGTATCGGTGATTAACTGTTTTGTTACCCGGCCGGTTCGGGGTTCAAACCCGCCGGCTGGCTTTTAAATAGCAATTTGCCAATTTCCAAATAACAAAAACAACCCGGATCTATATTTAGTAGAGCGCGTGGAGTCTGGTGTAACGGCAAAGACTTTAGTTAGTAGGCGGTAGGTTGGGGGTTCGAATCCCCCAACAACTTTTAAACAAACAAACCAACATCTGCCGCGGAGGGAGGAAATGCAGTTGCCACGTGTCGCACCAGGAGGGTGCCACGTGTCAAGCTCCAATACGCTGAGATCGCTGACGTGTATGCCAACCGTGATGATGACGTGTACATTGACTGTACTTTTCTCAACTCACCATGCCACGTGTCCAAGCCCGATTCGCCAGACCGGCTGACTCACATGCTGACGTGGATGTTGACTCGGATGATGACGTGGTGTACAGACTGCTGACTGGACCGATGACTGTGCTGCCACATGGATGCTGACATCATCGTACGAATGACACGTGTCAACCACAGATTGGTCCATTTTGATCTGCACAGATGCTGACGTCATCATGTACGGATGCTGACGTCATCACTGTACCTTCAGTCCACCAAGTCAACCTGAAACTTTGACCACCGATAAGTTGAGCATACGATGTTGGATTTAGATGAAACGAACATTGCCGGAATCATCTCAACAAGCTCTTCGCGATGACACCAACTTCGACAACTTTTGATGACATCATTTTTTTCGCTTCCTGGATGCCCTCTGATCCCAGTTTGACTCAAGGTTTGACTGGCCATAACTAGTGCAAACGGACTCCTTTTCACTCCGTTTGAGTTGCGTTAGAATCAGGACGCCAAGCTCTTCTTGACGGTGCTGATTCTGGAGAAAAATAAGACAATTCAATTTTCACTGAAAAATGTCCACCGGATCATGAAGAGAAAATTTTAACTTATAGAAAGAATTAAAATTAATCTCTCCTATCAAAAATCATGATCCATGAATTTGGGGGCCATATCCCCAATTATAGGGGCACCTCTAGTTAATTTTGAGTCCTATCTTTATTGAAATTGTTGGAGCTAAGAAGTACACCTTGTGCTAATTTGGTCAAAATTTGACTGGGAGTCACTACCTTGTTTAGTGTTGATTACTATTCCCAATCTCTAATCCGCGAAAATAGATTTGGAGTTGTCTGCTAGTCAAAAATTAATCTGGGGGGTGTTGTTGTCTATTGCTAATCATTACGCCCAATTCTTGGCTCGCCAAAACTGACTTGGAGTTAACTGCCCATCAAAAACCTGATCTGAGGTTTAACCTTTGTTGACCAGATTCCCTTACAAAAATAGAATATTCTTTCTTTCATTTTCCAGTCTCTTTTGGGAACCCATGGAATTCATCATAGTTGTCAAAAAACTCCTTCAAAACCTTCTCATCAAGCCCATCAATTCAATCTACCTTGAATTTTTCTTCCTCAAACTCCCTAGTAGCCACATCAACTATTTCATGCAACTGACTGATATCTTTTGCAAAGCATCGAGCTTCAAACTTTATATTCATCGATCTATCCAAGAGAGTCCCTTCAATTTCATCACCCTCTTTAATCAGTTGCTCTACACATTTTCCCCAA
Source organism: Sequoiadendron giganteum (assembly GCA_007115665.2). NCBI lineage: Eukaryota > Viridiplantae > Streptophyta > Pinopsida > Cupressales > Cupressaceae > Sequoiadendron > Sequoiadendron giganteum. Next base: position 19,627,271 of record CM021105.1, read on the forward strand.
CTATTACTTATTTCCTACAACGAACTCCATTGTCCACTTTGAGGTAAATCTTCAATGATAACCTGTGTAACAATCTCCTCAAATATAATAGTATGATGCCTTATGTCATATTGACCTTTGAGGAGAATTGTCCTGTGTTTAATAAGCATTTCAAACCTAAAGGTAGTGATTTTAATAGCCCTTTTGAGGTATTCAGGATCCTTGTCTCCTAAGATTCCCAACTCCATCAATATTTCCTCAGATGTCCTATTAATAGTTTTTAAACCCTTGAGGTACTTCCTATACTTTTATTCTTCTTCCCACCATTCCTTAGTCTTTTTCTCAATTTCATTAAGAAGGGTAAGAGATTCATCATATTGTTTGTTCCCTTCCTCCATAAGCTTCTGAATCTCCTTTTAAAATCATCAAACTAGCTATCAAACTAGGTAGCCTTCCTTTTCATCTCAGTTAGCTTATCAACCTTTTCTAGACTCATTAATATAGTAACTTTTGAATGTGTTGGCTATTCGGAAGTAAAGGTGGTGAGTCCCTTCAAAAATCTTCTCATTTTCCCCACCCGAGCCTTGAGTTCATCTTTGGCCTGCTTGTCTTTGATCATCCTTGACTTGGTAGTAGTGGCACCGATATCAATGAGATTCATTTGCTGATTTCTAGTTTGTTTACCCAGATTGAAATTACCTACTTGATAATCTATAGCTTGTAGCTCCCGATCATCCTTATCAACTATTGAAGTTGCAATGTTTTCCACCAAGTACCCATCATAAGTGAGCTTTGTGGAATGAATGGCTCATGGCTTCTTCTTAGGCTTCACTTTTTCCACCTCTTTTATCATGTCATCCCATGTTACCGATTGAGCTTGAACCTGTTGCCTTTTCTCTAACTTTAACTTAATCCGTGTAGGAGTAGTTGGCTGAGTTGTTACCTATTGAGCACTAAAAAGCATTAATGGGGGAGGTGTAGAAGAAATCATTTCCACTGTCCACTATGAGGAAGTCCTTTGTTTCTCCTCTTGTTATTTTTGCAATCTCTCTTACTCCAACCTCTCATTTTGTGCTTTTATTTCTTCTATATTCTTCATCTCCTCCTCCTTCTACACAACCTCCTCTTCATGTCTTAATCTTTGCTGCTCCAATTCTATTGCATGAGCTTCCTCTTCAACTTCCCTATCTTGCCCAAATTTCTCCTATCATTCAATCTCTTGTGCACGAGCCTCTTCCTCCTAAGGTAGCTCTTCATCCTTCCTTCTTTGTTCCTCTTCTTCTTTAGCTAACTCCTTAGCAACTTTTTTTTTAGCACCCACCAATATTTCCTTCTGCTCTTCATCTGTTAACACATATTTCATTTCAGCCTCATTCCAAATGCTTCCTTCCTGGAACCCAATGTCCTCTTCTCCAACTTCAACTTTAGCCCTCTCAAGATGTTTTTCCGATTCTGCTTTTTCCTCTTCCTCAGAACTCGAGGGCCTTGGTGATTATGTTACATAATTATTAGAGGCCTTTATTCTTGACTAATTGTAGCTCCCAAAGTTGATGGTGTAGTGGGTGGGGTATCCCAAGTTTCCAAAGGCACAATAAAAGGACCTTCTTGGACAGCCTCATCTCCAGGGTACATTGTAGTTAAAGGTTTAACACCTAGACCCGCAACAACCCCTACAATAGCAACAACATAAGTGACCTAAGCTTGTTTCAAGGCTTCGTCAACCTCCTTCATTGTAACTTCTTCTTCTGCTAGGACAAGCTCTTCTATAGTTATAGTATTTTTCTTCAATCTCTTATATTTCCTCATTTCAGTTGAAGAAGTGGGTTCACTAACAAGAATCTTTCTTTCTTGAGGCCTTAACCCTTGGTTTCTTGAGATGAACACTAAGCCATTTCAAGCTTCTATCAACCACAACCTATGAAACTTTATGGATATTTGTTTCCTCCTTCTCCATCCAATTTATTGGCTCTAAATCCTTTGTGACCACTCTATCCATCTCATATTGGGATCAAGAGTGATCCCATCATCAAAAGTACCTTCTGGTATGTCTTCTTTCACCCCAAATTCCTTCATTTTGGGAGTGGTCAACCTTTTGTACCCTCTTCTTTTGACTTCAAACTAATCTTGCAAATTATCCCAAAATTCCTCAAGAAGTGGCCGATGGAGGGGAAACTATGAAGCATATAGACCATTCATTTTCTTCTTAAAGTAGGATCAAAGTCCTTCCCAAATGTATGATGTTTAAAATTCATTTCCTGAAATCCCTCTATTGTTGACTTAGTTGCTATAGAAGACGAACAAGAACAAAACCCAAACTGCATTGGGAATGAATGACAACCAAACTTGTGCATTGTAGAAAATTTGGTGTTTACCTCAGCTGCTTGACGAGAAAACTCAATCAAAACCCACCTATCACCATATCACCTCGATAGTTTGAAAGGATGCTTATTATCTTGAAATAGTCTGAAATAGGTGGATTAGGGTATTGGATAAACAAACATCCCCACTCTTCAATAAATTCCATGGCTTCTCATGACAACCTGAAGCCAACATCTCCTATAAGTTGATTATTGATAACATATAAAAATGCATCATTGACTCTTTCAAAATTTCTCTTTGCTACCTTCAACTCCAACCGATCATAGTGTTCCCATACTTTCTTCTAATCTGGACCATCATCCATTGATCCCACAACAGTTAACCCTAGAAATCGTCCCATCTTTGCAACACAATAAATCACATATGAAGACATGTAGAATGTCTAGTTTTCCCTTACTTTCATCAGTTGATCATGGATGTTGTCTAAAATTATCTTTCCCTAATCCAAATATTGTTTCCTATCTAGAAACAATTGAATAAATGGAAACATCCAATTCTCAAAGGTATGAGAATCTTCTTTCCCAAATACTCTTGATAGCAATGTGATCATATCACCAATATCCTTAGAGAAATCAAACCTCTTAACCTTGGGCGACATCTTCTTTATTGATTTCTTCTCTGTTTTGAGCCACCTCTTATTAATAAGCCTTTTATTACCTTCCTCATCCGCTGCCCACCATTTGAGTGCATCAACTTCAGACATAATCTTGGGGTTAGCATGAGGAGGAGGATCAAAAACTTGTCTAATCATCCCTAGAATTAAATCAATGATCACATTTCCTTGTGAATCAATACACTACCTCTGAGTTGGACTGTAAACATGTGCAATAGTTAAAATGAACTCTGAACATTGCAAATTAGTAGGGAAAGTAGCCACATGTGCCAACCCAGAATCAACAATCCTCTTGGCCCTTGGGGAAGCATCTTGTGAAAAAGTATCATCATAAAATTAATTTAAGTCAATGTGCCCTACAAGTGTATCGGTAATATTCATGACCTTAGAACCAAATTTGGATGGCACTAGGGTCCCCTAGAACTTGTACTTTATAGTAACAAGAACCTGCTCTAGTTTTAACTTCTTAATCTTTTCTCCTTTTGATTCTCCTTCACCAGGAAACTCTTCTTAATCATACACTTGTTAATTCTTGCAATACTGACCATTATCAGACAAAGAGAAGAAATGTGAGGGGATATATTAGCACAAGAATTCATATTAAATCCACATTATTCAACATAAATTTCCCATTTTACAAGTTAATCTAGTGTTTTCCAGGTTTTGGGTTCGAGACAGAACCGAGAACTTAATCATGTTAAGCTTAACATTGAATTGTTTCAAAAATAAAGATCAAGAAATACCTTGAACATGAACCTAGTATAGCAACCTTTCAATACTATCAAACATCAGGATCAGGGTTTAAGTCAACACATATACTAATAATGGTAAGAAGACTTCAATTTCATTTTGCGATCCGATCACCCAATGTGTTCAAAAATCAGGATCGGGTTAACACCAAGCATTGATACTTAACAAATTGAGTTGGTTGTAGGTTCTCCTCGAGTTTTGATCCCGATGAGTCATCAAATGTCAAAATCAGGATGTTGTTGAAGACTGGACCCAAAGGGAGGAGACAAGTTTAAGTAACGTGCTGAGTTCTGATCCTAATGCTTTTTCAGAATTTAGAATCGGGATATAACCAAATGGTGAAACTTATAACTATGTCAAGGGTTTGGTGTTTGTCCAAAATCTGATCGCGATGGTAAAGCTGAGATTAGAATCGGGGCATGAGTTGGTATAGCGATGAAACCCTTTAACAATTTTTAGGTAGCAACCCGAACCTCGATCCTAATGACACATCATAAGTTATTATCAGGCTAAAGAAAAGACTTAGACCTGGGTGAGGGTAAAAGACATAGTGTAGTCCTGAATCTTGATTTTGAAAGAGATGTGAGAATCAAGATCAAGACAATCAACAAACACGAAGGCACTTGAATAAATCCAAAAATATCTTTGATCATGCCTTAATGATCGAGATCAAGAGACTCTCAATTTGTAATGGTCAGAATTTTAAAGTTTATCAAATTTGAAACAAACTCCACCAGGCAGTATGGAAACCCTAGGTAAACTAGGGCACAGTGGGAACAAAAAACCCACAAATGAAACACAAAACCCAAACATGACAAAAATAGAAACCAATAGAACCCAAAACAAAAAGAAGGCAAAGGAACCAAAGGGATTGAATAAAAATGAAAACACATTGAAAAGGGCACCCAAGAAACGAAAAAAAGAAACTAGGATGAAAAAGAAAAGAAAACAAACAAAAAAACAAGAAATGAGAAACACGAACAAGAATAAACACAAACGAGAAATGAATAGGAAAATAACAGGGAAGATGCCTATCTTACGAAATGCAATGAAAAATCCAACCAAATGGCGATAAATCCTAGTGCAACCTCAAACTCCAACCCTTCGCTCTGTCAAAATGTACAAGCCAAAATGAACAAAAATTGAGGAGCGACGGGAATAAAAACTCATTCATGTGTGCGAACAGGTGTTCATCAATGTGGGTAGGTCAGAGCTTAGGATTGGGGTGGAAGTCATAAATGCGCCAGCATGAGAATAAAAGGTTAGCAGGAATTAGGATCAGAAAGGGACACAACACTAGAACCTTCAATAAGTGCAAAGTTTTGGAAAAGTTATGAATTCCAAACCTCGACAACAACAAAGAAAATAGATGCGGGAATTGGGATGGAGATCAAACATAGAACAGGAACCTTGGAAAATTTTCTAGTTTTGGTTCTAGTCTGATGTCCAATCTTGAAACACACAAAGTGTGTTAGAAATCGGGATTGGGATGAAGACAAGAACTAGAACTGTAGAAAATATTCCAGGTTTTGGTTTTGGTTTGATGTCCGATTCTAACATAAAAAAACACACAAGGAAGAAAAGTGGAGGTCGAGACTGGGACGATAACAAGAACTTACACTTTTAAGGGTGTAAGGTAATGATTTAGATCTGATACCTGAATCCGACAGAACAAAGAAAACACAAGGCAAAGTGTGAGGGTTGGGATCAAAACAAAAATGTAAACTTGAACTTTGGAAAGTAACAAGTGCCAGTGATAGTCCAAAACTCGAACCCGATAGAGAAAGGAAAACAAGGAGTTAAGAGAAAAAGGAAAACTCCCAAATCCCAAACAAGAACACCAAAGACACAAACAAAAAGGGGGACCAATTTTGACCCAAAAAAAAATGGGGTAGTTATGCAACACATAACACTACCTTGCTTTATTACTTTGTGATTAGAGAATTACACCAAGCATAATTGAATTTCTTGTCCTCTACTTTTTCTATCTTCTCTCCACAATAAATAATTGAACACTACAATAATCAGGTCTTAATCCCTAACTCAAGAAAAATATGGTTTTTAAACCAACACAACCTCCTTTTTATATACTTATAACAGATTTATCATGGGCCTAAGAAGTTCTATAGACATAAAAAGATAAAAAGATAAAATGATGAAATTTTGGTTTAAAATCTAAATTGAGCATGTGTACTATCATCAAATAGTGCCAAAAATATGGTGTCCAGACTCTAGCATTTGATTACTTTTCCCTTGATATTTTGATGAGGAACACTATGTTCCTTCACTTTAAATTAGGTAATTTATCTTTGTTGGGACTAGAGGAAGGCCAAACTAACTATTTTTTAATCTAAGTTTGAAATAATTGAATCTAAGATTGAAAAATAAACTATAATAAAATAAAATTTATTTACTTGTTTTAATTGAAAGTAAATGTTTTCTTTAATTTTATAATATCAAAGAAAATATATTAAGTTTACAAGATCCATCATTTAGATAATCTACATCACATTTTGAAATTAAAAACAAATCAAATTTAAAGTAAATGTAGTGATCAATTTAAGAAATCAGAACACTCTCATAATAGGATGAGTAAGCCTTTCTCCTCTAATAAAATGAGAATAAACTGAACAAGAAATGCTATGAAATACTTGAACTCAAATCTTAATTAAAAATACAATTACATAAATCAAACATGCTTTGAGTCTTAAAAAAATAATAAAACTCTATTCTTATTTACTATTTGACATCACTCTCACACACATATATATATCTTTTTGAGTGGGAAGTTACATATTTATTAAAACTCCCTTATAAGATTACAAATCCTAGTAGGATTCAACTATACAAGACCGTTTCCCATAAAACTACCATTATTCTCTTTTCTTTCACTAAGGAATGATGAATTTTAATTCTATAGAATATTTGGATGAAACACAACTTAAGCTAAACTTAAATTCTACTTAAAAGAGAAAGAACTCATCATGCATCTAAGAGAGAAACATGGGAGGATAATTTAAATTTTTTATGCTTCCATAAAATTTATGACATGTTAGTTTCCCTTACTAATTAGGTCTATTTAATTTTTCATGTAAGGTGTTCACACATGTGGCATGTTTTAATATTGGACAACTTTTAGAGTATTGGTAGGTCCATAAGTGGTGGAAAATTTATATGGTGAACATTTTAGAGTCATTTATAATTTAATCCAAATTTGTAACTTCAAGATTTTATAGTAAAAAATAATCTAGAGCTTATCAATTCTAGAGCTATCTTTTTGGAGCTAGAATTTTGGAGATAATTTTTTAGAGTTGGGCTTTGGAGTTAGATTGCATCAATCTAAAAATATATCTAAACTTATTATTATTCTTAACAAATATATCTCTTAGAAATAACAATTAGATCATATTAACACTTAAGAGTCAATGAATTCCAATAAGAAGATAATTATTTATCTTGTTTGGTAATCTATACACATTGTAATTAGTTAAAATACTTTCAAATACAGTTTAAAAACTTAAATTATGGAGGATAAATAAGATAATACTTGGTTCATAAATGGGATAGTTTAGGGTACCATCATCCCCTAGTCTTAAGGGTGGTTTGTAGGACTTGCAAACTAGTGCAATGTTATTTTAGTAAAATATTTTAATATTTTTTTATTGTCATCTTTGATGAAGTACTCACATCACTTTTTTCTTCATTATGTAAACATACAATTTGAACTAATCTACAAGGTTCTTCCACTCTATTAAACTAGATCAAGATTAAAAGTGGTAGTCTAGAGGGATTAAAATTTATGAAATAAATGTTAATCTACAAATTAGTGCAAGTGATAGAATTTATAATATTATTAAATATAGGATAATGAAATTGAAATAATATAGAATAGTTAGTTTCATAAGGGAAGAATATGGAAAACCTTATAATAGATTGAATTGATGTGTAATAAATAGGAGGAAAGAGTTACACTATATATCTTCTAGAATTCTAAATCCATGAGAATGAGGAAGAAGCAACATACTAAAAATAAGGAATTGCGTATCCAAGTTTCTAAATCTATGAGAACAAGAAAAAAGGAGAATTCCATGAAAGAAGGAGATTGCATAAATTATTGTCCTATCGTGCCTAAGTAAAATTAATTAACAAGTACAATATCATGCTTAGGATAAAACATATCCAATATAAATAATATTTTACATTGATACCCCCTTAAGTGTAATTGAGGTAAGAAGAAATCGGTCCCAAAAAGATAATCCATGTTAAGTATATATGTACAATCTAAAATAAATACAAAGTAGAAAGAAAGTGTACCCCCATTATTAAAATAGGAGAAAAACCAAAGGAAATAACTTCATCCCAACCGAGGTATGTGAAGGAGGAAAAGATAGCCCCACAAAAATAAGGTGAATGTGTGCCTCCACAAATAAGGTAGAGAAGAGTAATGTAGAATTTTAAATGGTGAATTGTGTAGTAGGTTACTCTATAATAAATGGTTCATCTTCCATTTAGAATAAAGAAACCCCAAGCTATTAGATTGTTGAATTCTTACTCAAGTGAAATATATAAAGGAATCAAGATGTACCGATTTGAAAGTTTCTCATGTTTCTCAATATTGATGTTGAATTGTGACTATGCCATACAAGATTTGAGTATAGTGACCATAAAAGTGTGATACCTTGACTAATATGAACCATAATATTGTAAGTGAATAACATGATATGGTAGAGGGAGAAAAAGAGGATCTAGAATAGGAGATGATACAACTCAATGGAAGTTGTCATCAAACAAATATCCTCAATAGTCTCTGTTAGGAAAATGATGTCTCAACCTTACAATTTGAGTGTGAGGGGATGAAAGGGGTTACCCATTATGGGGTTCAAGGGGCCCATACCCATATGGGGGGTTTGGGGGAAGCACCCTCAAAAGTCATATTATATGTTTTTTCATTATAAATATAGTTTTTAATCATTATGTCATAGATCTAATGGTAGAGATAATGTTAGATTTGATTTTCCTCAAAGGAAAATTCCTTTATGAGGGAATATTTAATTCAAAATAAGTTAGGCACCACTTTTTGGGTGGTTTAGCTCATGGATTTGTAAATATTATTTCATGTATTGTATATCCTATATATTAGGTGCTTGATATGGAGGTTGTGTATGAGAGTCTCATAGGTTTTAAGTTTCCTTTGGATGTCTGGTTGGTGATACTCATGTGAAAGATTGCTTTGCAATTATATTGTAATTGTATTGATTTTTGAATAATACATTGGATAAATTTTGGAGTGTGGGATTTTTCTCTCGAAAGGGTTTTCCCACATAAATCATTGTTTTTTGATATGAATGATATTTATGTTTATTTTTTCAATATTGGCATAAATGATGGTTAAGTTATGGTGTTGTTTTTTCCATCAAGGTTCAAACCCCACTGGGGTGTAATTGTCGAATATTTAAATTGGGGATGAGGTCCCCCAATTGTGACGTCACCGATTCATAGCTTTGGGTCAAAAATGTTTACCCCTTAAAATGATATTTATGCTTATTTTTATAGTTTTGTAAATATCTAAAAGGTTTTTGCATAATCATCCTCTCAAGATTAGTGTAGAAAGTTGTTCCACTACCTTTTCTTCTTTACAAGTGATATTAGAGCTTGATCACCTTTGGTTTCAATTATGGGTTATATTTTTTGAACTAAGGGTGATCCCACAAAACTGGTTTACAGTTATGTTGAGGAAGGAAAATTGCAAAAATTCTCCCTTGAAGAAATTTTTAAGTTTTGGGGGGTTTACACGAAGGGGGTGTTCACTCTAACTGCCCTTTGAGTGAACCCCCTTTTTGTGATGTGACCATTTTTTGCACATTTTTAAAATGAAATCAAAGGGAAAGTTAAGACAAAGGGGGGTTCACTTGAACCCCCCTTCGAGCGAACCCTCTTCGCTCGAAAGGGTCAAGGGAGGTTCGCTCGAAGGGGAGTTTGAGAAAACCCCCCTTTTTTGCCCTTCTCCCCCTCTTCTACCAATTTTTTGCAAAATTTTACCTTTCAAAGCTCAGGTTGAGGATGAAAATGGAGGAAAATTTAGAGACCCAACTGGATGATGGTAGTCCTAAGAACGAGCTATCCATCAAATATAATTTTAATATATTTTGGTTTTATTATGTATTTTTTTAGTTGAATTAAACATAGGTTTTTCACCAAAAATCAAACTCTTTGTTCTGCACATGTAGAAAAATAGTAGATTATAAAAAAAATTTGAAAAATATGTTCAGGCTAGGTATTGATATCCTTGATCTAGTAACAAAAATGAATTTTGATACATACAAAAAAAAATATGTTATTTATGGTTTGCCTATGTCTAAATTGTAATTGGTTTGACTTCAAAACTTAATTAAGAAAAAAATATTCAATAAAACACTATGAATCCAAATGAACATGCTAGATATCGTAGTTACAAAGCTAAATTCGAAAAAATAGAATTTCATCCTTCATGGAAAAAAAATATGGTGTTTACTAATAAAAGATAGTTTTTGAAGGAGATGGAAAAAGAAATGCAATTTGATTCAAAAAAAATTAAAAATATGTATTTAGAATCTATAGACAAAATTTCACAAATCACTAGTTTGCATCATCTTCAAATTGCTCATGGTTTAGTAGCTATACGTGCCCAAAAGTGAAGATTTAGTTAAAAAAAATTAGTTCAATGTCCAGTTTGGCCAAAAATTGTAAACCAGTATTCTGGGATCACCCCTAATCTAGTTTTGAGTGGGAGTTTGTGCATAAGATACTTTGCGATCTTGGTGTAAGAAATTTTAGATGACAATCTCAACAAGGAGAATATAGGTAGATAATTATTTTGGTAACAATTTTGAGATGTGGAAGTTGAATATGGAGGACGTGTTAATTGATTGATATTTATGGGATGTTATTGATGAGAAAGTTTTAAGGTCCACAAATCCTACTTTGGTTACTCAATATAATGTTTTGGACCATAAAGCCAAGGGTCTAATCAGATTGTGCCCGGTAAAATCTATTTTAATCAATGTCCATGAAGAGTCAGATATATCAAGCCAAATATTTTAGTGAAAAATATTTTCTAAGGAAGAAATTATATTCCTTGAGAATAGAAAAGGGTGTACGAATTATAGACCACATAGAAGCATTCAATATATTAGTGTCTCAATTGGGATCAATTGGTGTAAAAATGGATGAGGAAGAAAAATGTTAGATCTTACATTCTTTTTCTTGATTCATGTGATTATATTGTTGACTATTGGGAGTAATTTTTTTTGTCTTAAAGGTTGAAGATGTTGTGAGTTCTTTGATTTTTAAGGAGATGAGGAGAATGGTATCTATTAATGATAAGGAAGCCCTAAATTCTCATGGAAGACCTAAGGAAAAAGGAAAGAAGTATGAAAAATGATATATCAAAGTCCAAGGGGAGATCCAAATCTCCTAGAAATTCCAAAATTATTTCCTATAATTATGGTAAGTGTGGACACTTCCATAAGGAGTGCAAAGAATAAAATAAGAAGAAAAAAATAATCTTTTTATTATGATTCTAAGTTTGAGACCCTAAAGATGGTGATGTGCTCCATTGTGGCTTTGGCCACTCATGCAGGTAATGATGCATGGTTAATTGACTCAAGTGAATATTTTCATATGACTTCTAACAAAAAATGGTTTTTTGAATATGAAGAATTTGATGGAGGTAAGGTGTACTTGGGTGATGATTCTTATTTAAATAATGTTGTATGTGGTAAAGTTACAATCAAATTTCCTAATGGTAAAATAAAAAAGGATTAATGGTGTGTTGCATACCCCTAGATTAACAAAAAAAGTATTATCTATGAACAAACTAATAGATGCAAGTGTGCAGGTATTTTTTTCTAATACAAGATGCAAGATGGCTAGAGGTGCTAGGGTGATTGCTAGAGATGTCATATGGCACATTATCTAGGCTTGATGTATACACTTTTAAGTTCAATAGTACTTATGTGAAAATCGATTATGTGGCTATTTCATTGAAAAATATGAGAGTTTCCTCTTTAGTGGATGGCCTTGGCTTCTAGGTATCCAAGGGTGATCTCTCTTCTAAATCAAAATTACCCAAAAAGAATACTGTGGTATAGAACTAGATACTTGGCCACATTAGAGAAAAGGGTCTAAGGACCTTGATAAATAAAAAATTTGTTAAGGGGTTGATTGATTGTAATCTTGATTTTGATTTCTACAAGCATTGCATTTATGGTAGAAAAAATTTGTTTAGTTTTACATGAGTTCTCAAAAATCTTATGGTGTGTTGGATTTATTCATTCTAATGTGTTTGGTTCTATAAATGATCCTTATATTGGAAAATCCACATATTAAGTTCCATTTATTGATAATTATAGTAGAAGCACATGGGTATATTTTATAAAGAGTAAATTTGAAGCTTTCAATCAAATTTAAAGAAATCAAAGAAATCGTTGACTTGTAGATTGGAAAGAAATATTTTTTTGAGGATTGATAATGGTGGTGATTTTTTACTAATTATGTTGATAGATTGTATAAAGATTGTTGTTAAATGGGTGTAAACATCAATTCAATCAAAATAATCAAATCTACAAGAGGGTTAGATCAAATCAACAACCCAATAACCTAATTATTAGATTAGAGACATTACCAATCAAGTGATTAGCTATATAATCAAATGAAAACAACCAAGAAAAAAAAACATAAATAAAATTAAGCCTAATTTTACCTCACCCAAAGATGCCAATCCTTACTCCAGTGTCAAATGTATGAGAACATGCCTTATAATATGTGGATTGCTCATACTTGGCATAACCTAATTGTGTAAAAGAAAGATCAATGATGTATTATGGGAGATTGAATCATTTTTTGAGGAGGAGATGAATGATCAAATAATGCTTAGTTTATAGATTTCAAAAGGTATGATCAATGGTGGGAGATGAAAGATTAGTGTCTAGGGTTTTACTAGGATTATCCACCTTTCACTACAAAAAAAATAGAATTCATATTGACAAGGGTATGAGATTAACTTGTTGAAATGCACAAGACAATTGAGAGGGGGGGTGAATCAGTTGTCACCAATCTCATTCATTAATCTTGAACAATTATTATCTCCACATCCACTTTAATATGTTATTAAGTATAAGCATGAAATGCAAATAACAAAAAATAATATCAACATACGAGACACCAGATTTACGTGGAAAACCCAATAAGGGAAAAACCACAGTGAGGATTAACTCACAATATAATAGTAATGCAAAACTGAGTATAAAAGCTCACTGCTAGAGGGCTCACTGCCCAAGATAGGACTCACTATCTAAATACAAGGCTCACTTCCTATAGATAGGAATCACTATCCAAAATCGAGGCTCACAACCTACAAATAAATATAGATAATAGAAAATCCACCACAACAGGTTCCACACAATTGTAGCCTTGAACAAAGAATTGCAGACACCATCGACTCACTGTTTTCAGGAGTCGAACATTAAAGTACTACTGCATTGATTCACTTTTGCACACTCTACTTCTTGCACAGTTTTTTCACTTGTCACACTTCTCACTCTCAATTCACAACATCTTGACTTATATTTATACCGTCTTCGATCTTAGAAAATTTCTCCAAGGTCGGCTACACATTCTTTAATTTACAGATTCAAATTAGGTTGATGACTCAACATTCCCGTGGTGGATACAAATGAGAATGGAACAAATACATACTTAAATAGGACCCAAAAAAACATCTTGGATCAATCAAATGCTTCCTTGATTGATGGTTATCCTTCATGTAACATGTAGACACTAGATCAGTCAAACCTAATGAAAATACCAATGAACTTTGAAGTATGCACATTCACAACAAGATGATCACATGTGGATCACATAACACACTTTACAAGACACTAGAAAACCCCTTAGATGCCTTTAGATACATCTGCAACAACTACAACAACTTCCATATACATAACACTTTCCAATAGTTCAACTGAATGGTGCAAACACATTTAGTAGCTTTGGAACAAGCCTTTCGGAGCACCAAACCATGAACACTTTTTCCAGAACATAGATAACATCATTATCAACCTTCTTCTAGATCTGCAAGATCTAAGACAAACCATCAGAGGATTGCAGAGCAAAAATATCTCTCCCAGTCCATAGATAAACAAATTTTCCAGACCATTTCACACACTGGTGAACACAAATTTCACTCTTCATCAACCCAAAAGCTATAACTCGGGATATATTACCCAAAAATTCTCATAAGTAACACTACAAATTCACACAAGAATAGGATCAACAATGAAGAAATGCATAACATATTATCAAAGCACATTCAGAACACACACACAACTCTTTCTTCACTAGTTATTAATTTTCTCAAAAGCACTTCATATCAACACACCTACAACACCATAAAGATAGCTCCATGTACTCACAAAATCTCTACAGTATCTCAACCATACATTACCACCTAAAATCACTTGATTCCTTTCTCTGCAACACCTTGAACTATGTTGACATCAATGACAACATTAATGACAATACCACCATACTCATTCATACTTGCAACAATCTCCCCCTTTGTTGTTGATGGTTCCACATGATGTGAAAAACCATCAAAGATAACATACACACTCTCCCGCTTCTTCTTCCCTTTTTTTAGATTAGACAACCTACACAATATTTTTGCACTCACTTCTCCTTGCAAGATAGACTTTTTCACATGATTCTCTCTCCCCCTTTCACATCAATTGCAAAGAAAAAAGTTTTTGCATGAATCTTCATCCATATAGAATTTTGATCACTCCCCTGTAGGAGTGTATCAATATCTCATACTGTAACAATGATACTTTCTACTCCCCTTGAGGAGTAGACCTCAATCATCAGTCTAGAAAAATGAAGAATCTGTAGATCCATTGGATTGATGCACCTCCATGTGCACTTAGTTCAAAGAAGGAGGGGTGGTAACCCCCAACTTCTGATGTATGAGCTCCTCAGTTTGCTTGCACCTTGTTAAGAGACCCCAGCTTGTCTCTTCTAGGAACCTAGTCTCCTCTAGGTCCTGATTGGCTTAGATGATTAACTAAGTCCAATCTTAGCTCTGTTCTAAGAGCTCTCCCTTTGTGCTTCACCTTGGAGGTCAAACAACATTTTACAATTTCAAATTCCTGCTCACTTTCCTTCCTCACTTAGAGAACTCTAAGTGCCATCTTCACTCCAAACTCATTCTTCATTGTAGGGGTGTCTATGCTTGTCAGGACCTTCATAACATTTCCAATTGGAACCATTTCAGAAGGTTCTTGAGCCTTGTTCTAATCGGGTTCAAGATTCCACCATTAGAAGACCTCAATTAGGCCTAATGCTTGTAGTCCTTACCAGTCCTTGTTTGCTATTGTTTGAAAAATTATTCCAAAGACTCTATAAATCTAAAGACATATTCTAGTACCCTTTTGAGAGTTTTAAATTTCTCAATGGTTCTTCTGGCCTGACAGTGTCTGTACAGGGGATTCCTATAACCTAGGGTATGTAGGGTTTGTAGGCCTAATTCCTAGGAATTCACTGTTTTCTTATTCAAACCTCACTCTAATGAATTCATGAGACCCTAATCCTCCTGCCTTACCAAGACCTACCCTTACCCCACCTGGAACTATACAAAAACTATACTGTACTTGATTTCCCTGCAAGAAACCCTTAATGCTTCTCCTCTAGCTCTCTAACCGGGCTCCACCTGCTCGCCTAGAGATCACTGGCTAAGAGAAGCTTCTCCCTTCTTTTTCATGCTTCCTAACACTAACTGATATATACACTACTGACTCCCCTACCATTCCACCCATCCTCAGGTGTTTCCCAAGGTTAGAGTTCATGGGGGAACCATGAGAGCATCGACTGGTCAGGACAGGACCAGTAGGAGCTCGAAGACAAACTAACTCAACTAACTCTAATGTCTACTCTAAACTAGCTTGCTTAACCAATGAAAAAGGCTTAAGACTATGCTATCAACACAATACTAACACCAACTCAATACATTCAATCTATCCATAGTCACATCCACTCAATAACAGTCGGTATCAACAAGTAAAACACAGAATTGCAGAAGTCAATTTCTCATTTTCCAAAACTTGATTACAAAAATGACTAACTCCTTTCACAAACTACTCTCTACTCAATGATTCAAGTCTTGGGTCATAATAGATTCCCACTCCATGATTCTAGGCAAGTTGGTCGAATTCCTCCACTTCCTCCACTTCCTATTCCCAAGGGAATCCAAAGGTAACTGGATTGCATGCAACAAACAATGCAAACTGCCTTATAACATTTGGCATCTTCCTTCATGTCTTTATCCTATTTTTTAGGACCACCATTCCCTCAAGAATTGAAGGAACCAACTCATTGAATGGCCTTAAGGCATCCTTACAACCTCAATAAGCATTTTGAACAATTTAAAGACTCCTAATCTTCCCCTAGACAACAAACATAAAGAAATCTAACTTACTAACAATGGCAACTAGTGTGACCTTAGTCCTAAGGACTAAGGTCACCTAGCGAAAACAAAACCAAGACCATCTAAGGTCTAAAGCAGATACACAAACATTCTAACTTGGCTAAGGTTAGATATAAGCCAAAATGACAAAACATAGAGGTTAGCCTAGGTGCTCCTGCACCAACTTCTCCCTGAGATACTCAAAAGTATCCTTAGGAAGAGCCTTAGTAAATATGTCTACAATTTGATCCTTTGTAGGCACCACCTTCTCCCTTAATAAATGATATCTGGTAGATATATGCTTTTTTCTTGAATGCATTACCAAATTATTTAAAATATTTATTGCACTTGTATTATCACAAAAGATAGGGATAGGCTCATCACACATCACACTTATATCCTTCAATGTTTTCTTCATCCAAAGTACATGTGTACAACAAGATGTTGCTGCAATATACTTAACCTCTATAGTGGATAAAGAAACTGAATCATGTTGCTTTCTTAGCTAGGAATCTAACCTTCCTCGAAGAAAGAATGCACCACCACCTGTACTCTTTTGGTCATCTACACAACCAGCCCAATCTACATCAGTGTAGGAATTCAAAGTGAAATTAGCATCCTTAGGATACCATAAGATATAATCCGAAGTGCCCTTTAGATATTTGAATATCCTCTTCATAGCCGCAACATGTGTTTCTTTAGGTTCTGCTTGAAATATGGCAACCAAACATACTACATATATTCAGTCTAGTAGTAGTAAGATATAATAGTCCACCAATCATAGATCTGTACATGCTCTGATCAATTTTAGGAGAATCATCATCCTTACTTAGTTTTCATCCAATCACCATAGGGGTATAGACCAATTTGGAATCATCCATTCCAAAATTATTCAACAATTCTGTAACATACTTAGATTGTGAAATGAATATTCCCTTATCAATTTGATTCACTTCGAGTCCAAGGAAGAAATTCAACTCACCAATCATAGACATCTCAAACTCTTTTTGCATCTCCTCTGCAAATTTCTTGCACATGCCCTCATTTCCTCCAAAGATAATATCAACGTTCTATTTCCTTTAATCTTGAATTAGATATTTTTGTCTACGAAGCCTTTGTTGAACCTTTTTTGTGTCAAATATCTATCCAACCTTGCATACCATGCTCTTGGAGCTTGTTTGAGTCCATATAGTTTCTTTTCAACTTCCAGACCATGTCTAGTTTATCTAATAACTAAAATCCTTCTAGTTGTGGGACCACAGAGGTCTGTATGAATCAATTCCAACATTCTGATAGATGATTTTTTTTTCCTCTAACGCTGCATCTTATTTGTTTTCCCAATTGAAAACTTCTACAAACAATGTTGATAGGCTTTGTAATTTTAGGCAGATCCCTAACAACTTCTCTTGAACTAATCCTGGTCAAATTGTCAAATTTTGCATGTCCCATCCTTTGATGCCATAGCCAACTTTTATTATCTTGAGACACAAAACACTAACCATCACCACTCTTGAGCTGATAAATGTTTCCATGTGTTCTTCCTACAACTACCATAGTTCCAGACCCTTTTTTAATCTCACATGTATTATCCTAAAATACAAGCTTAAATCCTTTGCTACACATTTTTCCAACACTCAAAAGATTATGCCTTAAGCCCTTAACATAATAGTCATCATCAATACTGTGTTTTCCATAAAAAATAATTGTCCCTTTTCCAACAATATTAGCACCAGAATCATCTCCAAACATGACTAATCCTCCATCATACCTTTCAAGTTTAGTGAACTTACTTTTGTCTCTGGTCATATGATTTGAACATCCACTATCAATTACCCAATAATCTTCATCTTGTCTAGCATGAAAGGCAGTGACTAGAGTACCTTCCATCTCATCCTTCTTTTTTTCGTATCACATTCCCTTTCACATCTTCCATGGTTGGTAGATACAAATATATTTTCCAAGGCTAGAAAAAAGCATTCATCTTTATCATCCTCAAATACAGACTCATCATTAGAAATTCCAACATCTTCTCTAACATAATACAATTTCTTGAACTTTATGTCCTTTTCTTCTTTATTATCTCTATTATTTTTTTTGTATGGCTCTATTTGGACATCTTGAAGCATATTGACCAATATTTCCACAACTAAAAAATTTAAAGGGTAGCATACCTTTGTACTTACTGATACCTTTATTTAATCTCCTTGTAAAGTTTTCTTCCAAATCTTATGAACTTTCACTATTTGAATCATTTCATGTCTTAGTGGCTTTGAAGGTTGTTTCTATTTTCTCCTTTTATTTTCCAAAATTCCTCATCTCAAATGGAGTCAAGGTGCCAAATAGTTGTTCTTTAGTGAATTTATTTGGATCATATATTTCCTCAATAGATGAGACCTTATCATATAACTCTTTGGTAGGGTCATCAAGATCTTCTCTATCACATCTTCATCTGTCAGAGTACCACCTTGATTTTTGTCTTTATTTGCTGCGATATCAACCCTCTGAAAGTAGCTTGCAATGTCTTCACATTATTCTATTTTCAAGTTCTCATATCTTCTCTTCATTGTTAACTTCTTTGATAATTTGACTCTATCATTTCCTTCATAGATATATTTAAACTTTTCCCATACTTCATAAGCAGTGCCTAATGAAATAATTTTTTTCTACTCAGTCTTAGATAAAGCACTATAGATAACATACATTGCTTTTTAATTTTACTTATAGGAAAAAATCTCATTTGTAGAAGAAGGACCACTAGTCGGCTCAACATATTTTGTATCAACAACTTTCCAATTCTTGAAATCAAGAGAGATAAGGTAACCTCTCATCTGCACTTTCCAGTCACTGTAGTTAGCTCCATCAAACATAGGGATTGCCAACTTGTGTGACATCAGATCTACCTCAAGTGGTTAAGCTCTTCTCTGAGGAACCAAAGCTTTGATACCAATTGTTGAAATGCACAAGACAAATAAGAGGGGGGTGAATCAGTTGTCATCAATCTCATTCATGAATCTTAAACAATTAATAACTCCACATCCACTTTAATTTGTTATTAAGTATGAGACATAGGAGACACTAGATTTACGTGGAAAACCCAATAAGGGAAAAAACCATGGTGAGGATTAACTCACAATATAATAGTAATGCAAAACCGGATACAAAGGCTCACTGCCCAAGATAAGACTCACTATCCAGATACAAGGCTCACTACCTACAAATAGGACTCACTATCTAGAAGGGAGGCTCACTACCTATAGATAACAAAAAATCTAGCACAACAGGTTCCACACAATCACAACCTTGAACAAAGAATTTTAGACACCACCGGCTCACTGCTTTCAAGAGTCTAACACATTAAAGTATTGCTACCTTCATTCACTTTCACACAATCTGCTTCTCACACTTGTTCACACTTTCCACACTTCTCGCTCTCAATTCACAACATATTGACTTGTATTTATATTGTCTTCAATCTTAGAAACTTTCTCCAAGGTCGACTACACATTATTTAATTAACAAATTCAAATTAGGTCAGAGACTCAACATTCCCAAGGATATATTCAATGCAGGAGATTGGAGGATGCATGCCAGCTGTTTGAAAAAATGCCTCAATGAAGGGAAGTTTCCTGGAACACTATAATTGCAGGATATTCTCGATTTGGCTTGCCTGAAGAGGCTTTTCAAATATTTTGTCAGATGCAAAGAACAGGAATAATGCCGAATGGGTATACTTTTTCTAGTATTCTTAGCGCTTGTAGTCGACTGGAGGGTGGGAGAGAAGGAAAACAAATTCACGCTGGAGTCATTAAAAGTGAGTTTGAGTCCAATGTCTTTGTGGGAAGTGAGCTTGTTGATTTGTATGGGAAAGGTCGAAATATAAAAGATGCACGCCAAGTGTTCGACAAAATGTACACATGAGATGAAGGGATGTGGAGCACCATGATTGCAGGGTATCCCGAAAAAGGTGGACCAAATACATACTTAACTAGGACCCAGAATAACATCTTGGATCAATCACACACTTCCTTAATTGATGCTTATCCTTCATGTAATGTGTAGACACCAGGTCGGCCAAACCTAATGAAAACACCAATGAACTTTGAAGTATGTGCATTCACAACAAGATGATCACATGTGGATCACATAATAAACTTCACCAGTCACTGGAAAACCTCTTAGATTCCTATAGATACATCCGCAATAACTACAACAACTTCCATATACAAAAACTTTCCAACAATCCAACTAGATTGTGCAGACACATATAGTAGCTTTGGAACAAGCCTTTTAGAGCACCAAACCACAAACACTTTTTCCAAAACATAAATAAGATCATTATCAACCTTTTTCTAGATCCACAAGATGTGAGACAAACCATCAGAGGACTGTAGAGAAAAAATATCTCTCCCAATCCAAAAACAAACAACTTTGTCAAACCAATTCACACATCGGTGAACAAAACTTTCACTCTTCATCAACCCAGAAGCTATAACTCAAGATATATTACCCAAATATTCTCATAAGCAACACTACAGAGCTTCACAAGCATAAGATCAACACAAAAGAAATGAAAAGCACATTATCAGAGCACATTCAAAACACGCACAACTTTGTCTTCACTGTTTATTAATTTTCTCAAAAGCACTTCATATCAACACACCTGCAACATCATAAAGATAGCTTCATGTACTCACAGCATATCTGCAATATCTCAACCATACATTTACCACCTACAATCACTTGATTCATTTCTCTACAACACCATGAATTATGTTGACATCAATGACAACATTAATGACAACACCACCATACTCATTCATACTTGCAACACTTGCAATATAAAAGGTGAGTCAATCAACCCTAGATATAAATTATTTTAGGGGTTTGAAATGTATTGATGTAGCTAGATGAATATGAAAATGCACTATTCTAATGCAAATACAAAAGAAAAACTAAAAGTCAAATTCTAAGAACAAATCTAAGAAGAGTAGAGTATTGTGCACCTGCCATACAAATTTGAGCTTGATTTTGTAGCAATAAATCTATGAGGGTGTCAATATCCTAGTAACTCAATTTGAAATTTATCTTCACAATCCTCAAGAGTCTGATCAAAGTCTTCTTCCTTACAGATCTCACTATCAAATCTTCGTCGATTGCTAAGATAACTAAGCTTTTATTTCTTGCCAAGGTGTAGGGTGAAGGGAACACAATCTATTGAGAGGGGGGATGAATCAGTAGATCAAATCTATTTAAATTTCTTAACTCAAATGCACATATCAAATACAACACTTAAATCAAAGCAAAAAGCTAATGACCAAGGAACTAGATATTGTGCCTAACACACATGCCCCATCTAAAATGGTGACCCCCTTTCTTCTTTTTGCGTCTTCACGTTTTGTATCTATTGATTTTCAGTTTTGCCTTCTTTTTGGATGATTATGATAAGAGGTTATTTTGAGATTAAGTCCAAATTTGATTTGAATAAGGCAATGTTTTAAAGCATCTTGGGGACCTTAAAGTAAATTTTGGGATATCATATGTAAAGTTTTTTTGCACCTATAGATAGAGAATAAAAAATTAGGGTAGGTTGCTTTTAAAGTTTTGGGAAATTCCTTCTCGGTCAAAAGTTATCGAGTTTTGAAGATTTCCCATCTACTTGGGATTTCAGGGTTTTCATACACTTTTGGGCTTACCTTAAATCCCCAAAATTCTATTTTCACGAAAATCCAAAGCCTTTTTTAGAATTCCTAATAGTCAAAAATTTGTGAAGTTCAAAAATCTGTGAAATTCAAAAATCTCAAAATTTCCATTTTTGAAAAATTTCAAGACCCTTGCAAAATCTCGAAATTTCCATTTTTGGAAAAATTTCAAAGCTCATGGAAAATTTCCAGAAATGAAAAATTTCCAAAAAGGACAATTTCTTGAAATGGAAAATTTCCCAAAAAGGAATTTTATTTCGAAATGGAAAAATCTCCAAAATTTCCAAGAAGCCTAAAATCTCTGAAATTTATGAAAGGGTTAAAATTTTGAAATTCTATGATAGAGTTGAAATTTTGAAAAAGTTTATTCAAATTTAATTTTGATGTTTTATGGATTGGATTTTTAGCATGTGAGCTACTAATGATGGTATTTGATTTTTAGGATCTTGAGATAAAGTTGTAGCTTTTAAAAAATCGAGGATCTATCATAAAATTATTATTGGAAGAAGATTAAATAAAAAAGGAGACTTGCACATGGATTTGCGTCAATGCTAGTTGGCCTAGAAGGTGTTGTACATCCCAAGACCCGTGCCATGAGGGAAATCTTGAAAAGATTATAGCTGAATTAAACCAAATATTAAATGCAGGTCCAGGATTTAATGTTGATCCACATAAGAATTTATGCCAAAGTATGTGTCAGTTGTGCAAACTGTTTTGGGGATCAACAACAAGGATTTATTTTAAATTTTCAAATGAGGACAAATGTCAAGATCAAGCTTGTAATAGAATTTTTAATTTGAGATAAAAGGAAATATTTTGTAAACATTTAATGCACCTCCAATAAATACAAATGTAAACCGCCCTAGTTTGGATTGATCTTGGCCATTGATTTTGGGTTAATCTGGAACCCTAAGTTGTAATGAAACTCTATAAATATGAGGTTTTCCCTCGTTATGAATGGGGATATAGAATTATTGTAAACATATTTTGGAGTTAATACAAGGAGAAGACATTGGATTTTGGTGCTATTATTCTTTGTTGCTTCATAATATTGCATGGTTCCTACTTCCAAGTTTTATTTTCATGTTTAGTTTAAGTTCAGTTACAAGTATAGGAATGTGTTGAAGGTATTTTGATAGATCTTTGGTTCATACCATTTGTAATATGTTGACTATATGTTACTTTGTATGGTTAGTCTAAACCTTTTTAATGCAATGGTTCAACTGTGAATGTTTATTCATGTTATGTCAAATCTAGGTGTGTGTTTGAATATTTACAATATGAAAATATTTAAGTTTTCCTTCGAAGATTGCACTATTTTTGTAGTGTTGTGGGTTTAACCTTGATTAAGAAGGAATTAGTTTTGTGAGGGATTCATCTATTTGTAACATTAACCATTGTTATGGTTGTCCTTAGGATTTAATGTTAGAATTATCTAAAAACTTTTATCTTTTGATCTTTATTTATAAATTTGGGTTAGTTTTAGGAGGAAAAAACATCATGAAATTGCTACATTTGATTATTAGAAGTTATTTCTCATATTATAGATCAAAAAAATACAATTAGGATTTGTAGAAAATCTTAGATTTCATAAAACCCTTAAAGCTTATAGTTTTTGTTGAATCATAAATGCCCTTTGTGAAACTAGCAATAACATATACCACTGAGTTGTCTTTGCAAAGTGAAGACCTAACATACAAAGCCTTGGGGTTATTTTCTAAAGTTTTTTAAGGGGAGTTTTCTTTCAAGAGATAGGGTACCTAGTTAATTGGTTCGTGTTGTGAAGTGCAAAAAAACTCATCAACAAAATTGGCGCTAGAAGGAGGGCAAGCATAAACAACAAAGTTGGAAGTTGAATGAGCTTTCATGTTGTAAATATGAAATATGACAGATCTATTTATATGCAAGAAATTTAAAAAATCAATAAATATAAAAATATAATAAATCTAAGTTGAAATGGAAAGGCAATGATTTCACATTTCATGTTGTGAAGATAGTCCTCAAATCGATATTTCTCAGCTTCGAGGGGCTCTAAATAAGAAATTTTATCCTCAAAATTTGCTACATTTTTCATTATAAAAAAAATACACGATTCATAATACCTCTAAGAACAATGAGTTGGATTGTTTGACCTTTTTGGAAAGAATGGGGATGGCTTTGCAAAGAAAAAATTTCTTCTGGGAAGTGAATGAACCCCTAGTTTTTGTGGAGGTGAAGTCATTGATGTTGCCTATGAAGCCTTCAAAGAGCTAATTAAATATCATCTGAGTAGTAAGAAAGATCTATATTTAGAAGGTATACTTCTGGTGTAGGGTAAATAATGCACCTCATTCGTAGTTCACTTGTCCTTTATGTGAAGATATAATCAATCAAGTCAAAATTCAGTTGTGATTAATGGAACAACTAGATACAAGTAATGATGAGTTCCTTAGAAGGTGCATTGCAACTGACATGGAACCTACAGATACTAACTTAGAAGAATGTGTAGTAGAAAATTTTGAGGCATCTATAGAAGATATTGGAGGCAAGAAGGAAGAGTATGAAATACCAAGGACAACAAAGGTTGATTATGAGTGTCCAAGTGCAATGGAACATGAGGAAATACGAGGTGTTGTTCTTGTGGAGGACGGTCAAACATATGAACTAGAAGATTCAATTGAGTTGGATGAACCACAAGAGAAGGGAGATATTAATAAAACTCCCACTATGTAATGTCCCTTGTTGGAAATTATATCAGATTTATTTTACAAATAAAGATTAAGTTCCTCAAGAGTACAAATTGAAATAAATAGTGAAATTGGGTATGAGATAAGCTTCACCAAAAAGAGAAATTCCAATAAAAAATACATGCAACTGAGATACGATGATATATATATATATATATATATATATATATATATATATATATAACATGAAAATACATCAGATTTACTATCATAAAAAGAAGCAAAAAACTATATGTGCAACAAAATACATAGAGAAACCTTGCAAATGCAAGCCAAAATATGCACCAAACGGATGCCAAATTCAACACAAATTATCAAACTAAACTTTGATAATCTAAGAAACAACATTAAATCAAGATATGTTGCTTATACAAATATATATATTGCAGTCTATAGAAATAATAAATTGAAACACACAACTCACTTATTCTCAAAACTACACCTATAAATATTGAAAGAAATACTCTAAATTATCAATGTAGCACAATGCCAGACTTTATATGAATATGATCCTAGAGACCATCAGAACCACTACCGTCAATTCTCTAACTCCTTGTTTTATCAACCTTGGAGTTCTTCCTTCTTCAATTTCCCAACATCAAAAGAAAATATCACAACCTATGAAAATAACATGCATAGAATGAATCCAAAATGCAAGAAATGATAATTTATATGTGTTGCCTTTTCAAGAAGCTTCTTGGATGCCAAAAATCTATACCTAAATGGAAGGAATCTTGCATGTCATGATTTGTAGCTCCTTTCCCAATTGGTCTCCATGAAATTAGTCATTTCCCAAAAAGATTTACTTTTATGGCAATTATTGTCATAAGCAATTAAATCTTCTTTTTTAGCCAAAACATGCTCCAACTAAAAACTACACCCAAGTATGGGTGATAAATAATTAAAATATCCATTTGATGATTAAATATTATTTTTATTTCATCTAATCATCAAAAATTATATTAATTCCTTGATCAACCCATAGTTTGATTTACTATATTTGCATAGCTAGAATTACTATAAATAGTAAGTGCTAATTTTGGAAAGGGGACATGACAAGTCCTCCCTCCCATAAATTTCTTGTCCTCAAGAAATTACAAACATAATTTTGTGAAAACCTTATGTCGAAATGATATATAATGCCAAATTGTATATGAAGCCATTTTCTTGTATCAGTGAAGAGTTGCATTCTTTGCTTAAGAATACTATGCCAAAATGAGGACTCAGATTCCTTTGTTCCATTATTATGAATCCAACAACAAAATTTATGCAATATGAGCTCTTGGATGTATAATTTTTTTAATAAACTTTCCAAATGCACTAGTGTGATATGAGACAAACCTTTAACTTCTAATACCTTTCTCAATGATACAAATATGATTTTCACTACTTCTAGGACTGATTATAATGCACTCCCAATTACATAAAATGTGAATTTGGGAAATAGTTTCCTCTCTCACCTTCACTATGCTAAAATATTCAATGTAGGAATGTGTAACAAAAAGTCCATACTTAACTTGAACTTGTGAAATATTGCTTTCAACTTCATGGATTGATCTATGGTAGCTAAAGTACAATAGAGGAGTGGAAAATGACATCATACAACATCAACATTCATAAAAAAATTATCCCAAGTCTAAATTTGTATACAACAACCCATCTGAATAGATGTTGATGTTCTTCTTTATTTTATCCACAAACATAAGCTTATCATCCCAATTTTGCAACTTATCATTTTGAATCTTTTTCCAAGGAATACCATACATTTTTGGATACACCCAATCAAGCAATATGTTGTAATCTCCAATACATATTAATCCCATGAAGTCTTCACACAACTTCATCAAAAACTTGAAAATAACATACACTAGCTATACAAGGTATGCATCATCTCTAAATAATCCCAAGTCCTTCTAACTTTGTAAGAAAAAGCCACTTGGTGTAGAGGTTCTACTATCTGGAATTAATAATTCAGCCAAAGTGAGAGAATCATAACTATAGAGAGCCAAAAATTGAGACATACCAAAGGAAATATGATGACAATGCTCCGCTAACTGCAACCATTTCTCTTGAGCACCATGTTGATAATGTGCCATTGACAAATCATCGTGCTCCAACTAAAATCTCCTCATATGGGGCCTCACAAAGGAAACACCATCTTAAAAATTGCTAAAATCCCTCTCATAGAATATTTCCTACCAAAGAAACTCAAAGTAGTCCACACCAGAAAACTTACTTCTAATCATAATCATAGGTAGAATACAAGACACCTTGCTCAACCATAAATTAAAATCCTCGACATCAATCCAAGTGTCAAATGGAAAGGCCCGAGCACACCAACCCAACCAAACCATTGCAATCATTAAACTAATATCTAAAATCATGCATGCCATCTCTATGAAGTAACTATAGTGACCATTTCTCACAAAGTGAAAGCAATAAAAGATTAAGTTGTGTCCAAGAAAATACTTACAACCAATTGCCCAAATTTTTTCCTATGCTCAATAACAAACTGCTCATGAAATGATTCCTCCACAACAAACCAAATGATGTAAGGGAAGAAATAACCAAACTAAAATCCAACTGGAAACATAGGGGAGATGTATATGGTAGTAGCAACAAGATCATCCCCTATAGTCATAATACCTCTACCAACCAACCTTACCCAAGAATTGTTATGTTGCAGAGCTGAAGAGTCCATCCAACTCATCTAAAAATCAGATCTAGAGTCATGTGCAAATTGATTGTAAAGTGGGAAGCATCACTAATTCTCAAGGTTGATCCTTTATTCCAATCTTGAGACAACACCTCATGGCAAGAAACTAAACCTGGGTCCTGAGTCCTGCAATCAACCTCCATCTAATCACTGAAATTTGTTAGCTCCAACTCAAATAAGGGATTATTATGGGTTAAATTAGCATCCATCATAAATATAGGATTATTAACAATCTAAAAAAAATCTTCAATTCTAAAATTAAATCCACCCTCTTGCTAGTCCAAACTCCAACTATTTGAATGTGCCAATTCATGCTCCTCCTGGATAAAATATAACTTCTCCATTACCTGTTTGTGCTCCTTGGTCCCTTCCCTAAACTTTTGAGCCTCATAAAATTGGCCACCTTCCTCTAAAATTTTCTCTTGGACACTTACCAATGAGCTCACCGACTTCTTCCCTTAATTGCTTAGACATGAACAAGGTCTCATTTGTAAACTTGTTAGCCATATCTCTAACATGTATCATATTAAAGTAAGCTATTCTTGTTTCTTCCATGGTGTTCTTCATTACTTGCAATTCAGCATAGGCAAACTTAAACTAATTCTGACTTCTTGGTGCATTTCAAATGATCCTTTCTACATGCATAATTGCACTATCCAATTTAGATAAAGCTTACAATTCATTTTTAGAGGAATCCAAATACTAATTACTAAAAATTTCCTCGTGCATGTCAATTTTTTACAAATTATGATGCATTCCAACATTAAAATATTCCTCATACATGTCACCAACTATACCATGGCTATCCCAAACCTCATAAACCCCTTCTTTTCTAATTTGATGAAAATGTGTAGGATTGGGTTAAGGAACCAAATCAACAATGCCACTGTGTCTTAGCTCATTGTCTAGGATTCTTTGTTTTTTTATCAAAATAAAGGCTGCTATATCTTTGCTCGAAGTCATCATCAAGCAATAACAAACTAGACGTGTATTCAATATCATCAAAATACCTTTAAGCCTTAGCTTGTTCAATGAAATCCTCCCTACATGTCTCTGAAGATGAATCTAACACAACATTGGAATGAAAGATAAATCCATCCCAAGATAGACCCTCATCATACTTAGATGCTGACATGTACTTGGATCCCAAGTGAAAGAGGGTTGATTTCTTTGATCAATGTATAATCAATCACTATGCTCCCCATGAGTGGTAGCCTCTTTGGAAGTGTCATTCTCCACCTTCCTAGGACTAAAATATTCATCAACTTCTTTCTCCATAGGCTTGGTTTGGAAGCCAAATTCAAAGCCACCTATAATCTCATCAATGAAATGATATAAGTGAGTATTAAAAACTAAATTGGAGATATCATCACCTTTTCCTCTTTCATGTCAAACTTCTGAAAGAACCTCAAATAACCCATCATTAGTTTTAGCTCCACGAAAATCATCAAGGTTGATAGTCTTAGAGTTTTCAACAAATGAATCCAAATTAGGATTTAATGCTTCCAATTTTTCTTCTCGCAATTTTGTTTTTTCTTCTGCAACATCACCATTTCTTCCATATTTTGAATTTGTGTCTCAAGTTTTTCTATCATTGTCTTTGGTTCTTCATACATCAAATTATTTGTAGAAATTTCATGCATGATCAAAGAATCATCTAGAGACTTTGTCACACATTCATCATTCTTCAAAACACTCATTTCATTAAACTCTCTTGGAATAAATTTTTCTACAACTATTTTTTCTTTTTCACCCTTTTGTTCAAATCTATCAATCAAAATTTGACAAAATTATTCAAAATAATCTATCTAAATGTGGACTTGGGTGTTCATACCTTGGTACCACTAATCATGAGAAGATCCTTCAAGCTATAAGATTGTATAATAAATGAAAACTTATTCCTCCATGGAACTAAGGAAGTAATAGTATTGCATCTCAAATATCCATGCTTTGACGAAGATCTTGTCTGACCCATCAAAAGTGGGTTCTAAAGATTTTATGACTTTTCTCCCAAGATCTCTTCCATTAAAGTTTGAATTTTGTCTATGACCCTTGATGGTCATGATACTCTACATCTGAGTGATGTAATCACTATATGGGATCACATTTCTAAATCCTTAATCTTGATTAATATATGTTTCTCTGATGGCTGCTAGATCTCCAACCAATTCTTCCATGTGATTAGCCATCTTTTAACTCCTCTTTCCTTTTGCAAAAAAAGATTAAATACTCAATCTAGAAAGATCATGGATCTAATACCATTGCAATTTCCCTTGCTAGAAATTATATCAGATTTATTTTACAAATAAGGATTAACTTCCCCAAGAGTACAAATTGCAATAAACGATGAAATTGGGTATGAGATAAACTTCACCAAAAAGAGAAATTCCAACACAAAAGACATGAAACTAAAATATGATGATATATGCATGAAAATACCATTGAAATACATCATATTTACTGTCATAAATAGAATATAACAACAAAATACATTTTCAAAAATATACATAGAGAAACCTTGCAAATGCAAGCCAAAATATGCACCAAATGGATTTCAAACTAAACACAACTCATCAAAATAAACTTTGATAATTTGAGCAGAAACATTACATAAATATATGTAAGTGATAAAAATATATATGTTTCAATATACCACAATAATAAAATGAAACACACAACTGAGTTATCTCAAAACTACACCTGCAAATATTGAAAGAAATACTCTAAATTGAAATCGACATAACATAATGTCAGAATCTATATGAATCTAATCTCGGAGACCATCAAAACCACTTCCTTCAAGCCTATAGCTCCTTGATTTATCAGCCTTGGATTTTTTCCTTCTTTGGTTTCCCAACCTCAAAATAACATGCATAGAATGAATCCAAAATGCAAGAAATGGTATTTTATTTGTATTGCCTTTTCAAGAAGCTTCTTGGGTTCCCAAAATCCATAAAAAAATGGTATAAATATTGCATGTCAATATTTTTAGCTCCTTTCCCAATTGGCCTCCATGAAATTAGTCATTTCCCAAAAAGATTTTCTTTTATGGCAATTATTTTAAGCAATTAAATTTTCTTTTTTAGTCAAAACACACTCCAAAAAAAAACCACACCCAAGTATGGGTGATAAATAATTAAAATACCCATTTGATGATTAGATATTATTTTTATTTAATCCAATCATCAAAAATGATATTAATTCCTCGGTCAACCCACAATTCTAAATTACTATATTTGGACAACTAGATTTAGTATAAATTGGTGCAGGAACACCTTAAGGTCTTTTGAAAGATCTTAGCAAATTTTGGCTTGTAGGTGGTTCTAGCCAACCACCAAGGTAATAAGGAATATTTGATAAAGTCCCAAGGTTAATTTGGTGTGTGTGTTGTGGCAAGTTTGCTTAGAGTCTTGAGTTTTGTGTATTCTTAGGACATCCTGCAGAATTGTCATGATAACCTTTCCTAAACACTAGGAAGCATTTATGTTGTTCTAAGCCCGACCTAAGGGTCCCAAAATGTGGGGAAAGGATATATAAGGTAAGACAAACCATAACCTGACAGTTGGAAGAGTTGGAAGTACGATTGTGTCTTGAAAAGAACAAGTTTTTGACTGTGTTTTTGTGAAACAGAGCCTTGATCCAGTCAATTAATGAATTGAAAGGACTGAACTAATGCATTGAATCTTTAATTTGTGACATGTGACTAATTTTTGTGGAATTGGTTTAGTTTTTTGGCACGACTGGTTAACTATTTTGTAAATTCTTGTGTTCTTTTGTTTCACTGCCCGGTTCAGGGCTAGTTTTGTAAAAGATGCACCCCACTTGAATTCCCGTGGCTGAACTTCCATGGCATCTTGGAATCAAGTAGGGGACCTTATATATAGTGTAAATATGGTATGTGGAGTCTTTTTTTGCAGGAGAGTTAGTAAATCCATCAAGCTCTAGGCGAGTGTAGGGGGCATTCTGACTAGGTGCTTGAACAAAATAGCAACAAGAGGGCTTTCTTAATGGATTGGTTTGTGCCAATAAATGGTTTAGAGGTGAGGGGGATATGTATTGGACATGTTTATGTAAGGAGAAGTTCATAGGAGGCCATTAAAGCTCTCAATTAAGTGAAAGAAACTAGACTGTGTCACATGCCCTAGAAACCCTTGAAAATAGGGGTTTGGTGTCAAACCTATGTACGGACACCAAGGAGGTCTAAAACCTAGGAAATATTGGAGCCTAGGAGGTCTATAGAGAGAATACCTAAATATTTTTGGGGTTTGTTAAGGAAGTCTTGGAGTTATTCCAAGAACACTGGTTTCAGGAGGCCTAATTGACCAAAAAGCCTACAAGGCCTAAAAACAAGGTTTACCAGAATTCGATGGGTAAATGAAGAAAGAATCCAACAAGATGGATCAAAGTGAAGTAAGATCAACCAAGGAATAGTTGGGATACCTATTCCTAGTCCCAAGAATGGCTTGGGAAATGTTGTAGCAAAGTTGAGCCCAAAGGTCTTTAGTAGGGGTGTGAGAGCAAAGGTGAGTGTTTGAAATTGGTGGACAATTCTAAAAGGAGATAGGGGTCTTAGGAGTGACCTATGAGTGGGGTAGAGAGGAATACCCTAGTAAGACCAAAGATTAGGTCTTAGAAAGAGAAAATATGCTCTTGAGAGATAGTACTCCCCATCATAAATAGTATGTGATAATTTTGGAAAGGGGACATGACACCCTATCGGTGATGAAGATTCAGTGCTAGCAAGATACGATGAAATCATTAAAAACTTTATGAAATATTGATTAAACCTACGATACAAAATATGATTGGAAGAATTATTGTTACCGAGCTGGTGTAGGATACATAATTTGGCACACTCAGAATTTACATGTTTTTTGCACGACAAACAATAGTTAGACAAGTTAAAGAACAAGTAGAACTATCAAAGCAACCCAACATAAATTTACCTACCTTCCTTCAAGAATATTTTGATGAATTTATAGTAGAGAAAAAGGAAGGATTAAAATAAATTGGTGTTCCTGATAGCTATGATCAGAAGTCCACATCAAAATCAATAGGGGAGTAATTAGGGAGTCTTCTTATCTGTCAAATTCTATTTTCCTTTTATATTAAAATGAATTGAGCATACAAAATACACATGTGTTATGCTTTGATGATGATGAGCGTCATCTTAATCATACTAATATGCAATAAATTTCAAATGATGCCAAGGAAGGGGATCCAATAATTACAATTACTACATATGACCATATTGCTGCAATTGAAAAGGTGTTCAAAGATCAAATTGTAATGGATTTTTATGGGCATCTAATTGAGGGAGTTCTTGTGCATAAAGATGTTCATACAATTTCATTACCAATGTTGCATGAAGACATACAATAGGTGAAATGTGTCATGGCTCTCAATATGATTTTCATCTTAAGTTATTTATTGATGACCGTGACTTTTCTTTGTATGTTTTTAATGCAAGGGGAATACAACATCATAAATTAAGACCTTCTAACACTACGGATATCAAATCATCACAAGGCACATTAGTAGATGATAATCACAAATTCCTGTCTAAGCAGACAATAGATCAAGTTGTTTCTTTCTTTACTATGAATTATGAAATTTATCAATTTGATTATGTATTTTCAAAGGGGACAAATTGTGTATGGATTAATCTTGGCCCTAGATATTTTCCTCAATTGTTGATTTTTCCTAATTTTTCTATCAAGTATGAAAGTAGCACAACAAGAATATATTTCTCTAAATACAAGGGTAAATCAACAAAGATTCAAACTATGACTTGCACCGTGTTGCTGCTAAACATTCTAAGGAACAATGTGAGGTCATGTGCCTTTTCATGTTGTTTGACACTTGTTTATTCACGTTTCTTGTAAATAATTAGGTCAAGATTGGCTTTCCTTCTTTTCTTTTTGCTTTAGGGTAGGTTTAAGTTTGTTGTAGGTTAGTTTTCTTACTTTTTGTTGTGGGAAAGGTTGGTCTTTCATTTTGTGATTGGGTATTTGTTCAAGGTTCAGTTAGGAGGTATTTTGTTGGATGTCCATGTTTCTTTCTTTTATAAATGTTCATAAGTCATCCTTGAGTCTAGGTTATCTTTCATGACTGAATTTTGCGGATATAATTGTTACTTGACTTAGAAAAAATATATTATTTGAGTATTTTCACAAACCTCACTCGATCATCACAATTTACACATTTTAAATATCCTCTTGAAGTTTTTTTGTTACCCTCAAGAAGTTGTGGTAAGTGAAAAATATAAAATATTGTTTTAGTGAACATCGTAATTCCCAAACCCGTGATGAGCTTTAATGCTTATGATTCAAAAGGACATCAAAGAAAATAATCAAAATGGAAAATCATGAAAATCAAAAGAATATTTAAATTATGAATTTTGGGTGTGCAAATAACTCTATCGAGGCTATAGATGCTCAACTGGAAATAGAGCAATGTTCGTGGGAATTGTAGTGATAAATCGTTGGAACTATAGATGCTTAACTAGCAGTGAGGTAATACCCAGGTTACTTTTTGAGTTGGAATATCTATGTATCTCATCATAGTGGAATATTGGTTGTTACATACTTTCAAGATATGGAATGAATTCACTATGCACACACAACTGATGATCTAAGCATGGGAGTGATTTGATTCAACTAATAATTTCACTTCTCTTTTGAGTGAGGTTTCCTTATGTGAAACTTAGTTTGGAAGTTAACTGAAGATTTTGGGGGTTTTAGATGGATCTTTATCCTTGAAATGTTCACAAAAATTTCCCAGCAGAGTTGCCATTTGTTGTGCCTTGCACACACACCCCATATAAAATGGGGACCCCCTTTCTACTTTTTGCATCTCCACATTTTGCCTCTTTTGATTTTTAATTTTTCCCTATTTTGGGATGATTATGATGAGAGGTTGTTTTGAGATTAAGTCTATATTTTATTTGAATAAGGCAATGCTTTAAAGTGTCTTGGGGACCTTGAAGTAAATTTTGGTATATCATGTAAATTTTTTTTGCACCTATGGATAGAGAATAAAAAATTAGGCTAGGTTGCTTTTTAAAGTTTTTGGAAATTCCTTCTAGGTCAAAATTTATGGAGTTTTGAAGATTTCCCATCTACTTGGAATTTCAGGGTTTTCATACACTTCTAGCTTACCTTAAATCCCCAAAATTCCATTTTCATGAAAAACCAAAGCCTTTTCAAAATTCCTAACAGTAAAAAATCTGTGAAGTTAAAAAATCCACAAAGTTCAAAAAATTGCAAAGTTTAAAAATTCATGAAATTCAAAATCCATAAATTTCCATTTTCAAAAATTTCAAGACCCTTGCAAAATTTTAAAATTTCCATTTTCAAAAAACTCAAAGCTCAGAAACTTTCTCAAAAGGAAAATTTTCCAAAAAGAAAAATTTCTCGAAAAGGAAAATTTATCGAATTGGAAAAAATTCTCGAGATGGAAAATTTCTCAAAATGGATTTTTTTTGAAATGGAAAGATCTTTGAAATTTCCAAGCTTCCTAAAATCTCTGAATTTCCAAGAAGCTTGAAATCTTTGAAATTTCTTGACAAGGTAAAATCTCTAAAATCTCATGACAGTGTTAAAATTGTGAAATTCAATGATGGAGTTGAAATTTTGAATTTTTTTATTCAAGTTTAATTTTGATGTTTTATGCATTGGATTTTTAGCATGTGATCTACTAATGATGGTATTTGATTTTCAGGATCTTGAGATAAAGTTGTGGCTTTTCAAAAATCAAGGAGCTATCATCAAATTATTATTGGAGGAAGATTAAATAAAAAAAGGGGACTTGTATATGGATGTGTGTCAATGCTAGTTGGCCTAGAAGGTGTTGTCTATCCCAAGGTGCTAGGAGGGAAATTTGAAAAATATTATAACTGAATTAAACCAAATATTAAATGCAACTCTAGGATTTAATGTTGGCCACAAAAGAATTTGTGCCAAAGTATGTACCAGCTATGAAAATTATTTCGGTGATCAATGATGGCAACCCCCTCTCTTAGGACTAGACCCCTTGACACTTTGATGTCACACGGTGACCCATTCCCACACACATGTTCAAATTTCTTAGTAAAATAGACTATCATACGATTCTTGTCATGATAGTGACATGAAGTTGAATATTAATAAACTGATTTCGATTACATTCATATCGACTTGAAGCTCAAAGAAGACAACTCACAAACAACCATGAACCCATTAAAAACAAACTATAGAATGATCAGACGATATTTGTAAAAGAAAAAAATATAGTTGGCCATGGAACTTGTTAAGTGAAGCTACTCTAGGGTCATCGACTACAAGAATTATTAAACAGAGACAAATTTCCATGCAATAAATATTTTTTATTAACTCTGCCAATAAAGTTCCAACTCATTTACAAGACATTCAACAATAATTGCTTGTTAGCCTGACAATTTTATCATTCTCATAGGGTTTGAACTCCATAACACAAATGGTCTACTAGGAAGGCTTCCTACTAACCGCCACCCTCTGTCCTTCAAATCGATAGCAAACTTTTATTGATTAACCTTCCAACTGGCATGAGATTCTTCAATTTTACTCCCCCTCAAACCTAGTACTTGATAATATGCTTCTTCCACGTCTACACTACCTCTTGCACCACTATTTTGAAATCTCTAATCTTCCACCGCTCTCTTCGTCTACTCTTAGAACCTCCACATTCTTCTATTCCTTATGCAGACCCCTCAAACTATCACCTCTTTTATTCTACACTTTAATCCCTTCTGATTTGTAATCATCTGTGCTCTAATGGCATCACACTTCATCCAG
Source organism: Sequoiadendron giganteum (assembly GCA_007115665.2). NCBI lineage: Eukaryota > Viridiplantae > Streptophyta > Pinopsida > Cupressales > Cupressaceae > Sequoiadendron > Sequoiadendron giganteum. Next base: position 19,663,442 of record CM021105.1, read on the forward strand.
AATGGGAGTCTCCACAAAATTTTCTCTCTCTTTATCTTATCTCCTTATTCCTCCCTCCATACAAGTCATCCCTCCCCTCCATCATCCATTGGAATCTTACTATATTCCCAAAAACTAATGTATCCTTCCTTTCTTCATACAGATCGTTATGTCTTCTATGGTTCACAAACTGCCAACGAACCACCCAACTGTCTACAACTACTTTGTAAAACTAACTTTCTCATCCCATCGAAGGCACAAAATAAATGAAATTCACAAAACCCAACATAGACAACTAAGAGATTAAATTTTTTTTCGATGCCCCTGCATCAATCAACAACAGGGATTTATTTTTAATTTGTAAATGAGAACAAATGTCAAGATCAAGCTTGTAACAAAAAAATTAATTAGAGATAAAAGGGAATGTTTTATAAGCATTTAATGCACCTCCTATTGGAAAAAAGCTACATTGAGAGGGGGGTGAATCAGTGTTGTGCAAAAATTAACTTTCTTAACGTTTATCTTCAAAGCATTAACAACATTCAACCATAATGCATAAACATGAAGAAAAAGAACACAACACCATAACAAAAGGATTTTTATGTGGAAAACCTGTTAGGGGAAAAACCACGGTGGATGGCCAATCCACAATTTAATCTGAATATACTCAAATGAATATTACAATAAGGGGAAAGCACTTGCATTCAGGCGCACTGCCTAAAGCTCACTGCTCAAAGTGAAGGCACACTGCCTTACAAAAAAAATTAGATTAAAACCATCTGATATTTTGAACCGAGATAAATAGCATCTACAAATTCTTGATTACAGTTCTAGTGAAGCACAATATTTGATCTTTTGTCCTACAGATTGATTTTTCACTTCTACTCTGTTTTGCTCACAATCGCAACACAAATTCCCTATGCATAAGTGAAAATTTCTATTATCACTCTTCTTCTCTACTCTAATTCACAATTCGCATCAACACACACTTCATGCATTATCCAAAATGATACAAATGATCTTATATATACCCGCAACTTAGAATTTAATTACACTATGTCGGCTCCAATAGAACAAAGGAATATTTACATCCGTCGGTACAAATTATGAATAATATGTAATGTGTATCCACAATGATCAGCCACAACTTGGCTAGGACCCAAATAAAGATGTACAAACACAAAAATAATTAACCAATTACTTCCCATACATCCACGACATGAAATATTGATGAATTTGTCTCCAATACTGGTAAAACTGAAAATTAGCTAACCGGATCTTCTAACTTGCACGAGGATTGATACGAGCCACTGCGCATCAAAAGTAAAAGAGATAATATAGCAAAAAAAAATTCCTGAGATGTGCGACACAAATCAATAACATAAAATCTTCATACAGATTGATGAACATTGAACCACTAGATACTCTATTCTTCCTTGTCAATATTCAATCTGTCTGCCGGTATGATTGAATGATGATGTGTGTATCTGATCATCAATTAGGGTTGACATCAATGAAAACACCAAATGATAGTAGTAGTGTCTCTTGCCAACACCTCCAATATTAAATTAAAATATAAATTTCCCTAATCTAGAATGATCTTGGCTATTGATTTTGGTTTAATCTAGAACCCTAAGTTGTAATGAAACACTATAAATATGAGGTTTTCCCTCATTATGAAGGGGGATTTGGAATTGTTGTAAATACATTTTGGAGTTAATACAAGGAGAATACATTGGATTTTTGTGCTCTTATTCTTTGTTTCTTTATAATATTACATGGTTCCTACTTCCAAGTTTTCTTTTCATGTTGTTTAGTTTTACTTCAATTACAAAAATGGAAAAGTTTTTAAGGTATTTTGATAGATCTTTGATTCGTACCATTTGCAATATACTGATTATATGTTACTTTGTATGGTTAGTCTAAACCCTTTTAATGCAATGGTTCAACTATGAATGTTTATTCATGTTATGACAAATCTATGTGTGTGTTTGAATACTTACAGTATGAAAATCTTTAAGTTTTCCTTTGAAGATTACACTATTTCTGCAATGTTGTGGGTTCAACCTTGATTAAGTAGGAATTATTTTTGTGAGGAATCCATCTATCTGCAACATTATTCATTGTTGTGATTGTTTTTAGGATTTAAAGTTAGAATTCTTTGAAACCCTTTATCTTTTGATCTTTATTTATATATTTGGGCTAGTTTTAGGAGAAAAAATCATCATAATATTACTACATTTGATGATTAGAAGTTATTTTTCATATTGCAAATCTAAAAAATATAGTTAGGGTTTGTACCAATTTTCAAATTTCATAAAACCCTTAAAGCTTTCAATTTTTTTTTAATCATAAATTCCCTTTGTGAAACCAAGAATAACATATACCACTGAGCTGTCTGTGCAAAGTCAAGACCTAACATACGAAGCCTTGGGGTTATTTTTTAAAGTTTTATGAGTAAATTTTCCTTTCAAGAGATAGGGTACCTAGTTACTTTGTTTGTGTTGTGAAAGGAAATTCTCCTTTCAAGAGATGCCATATATACATGGAAACTCAAGACGGGAAAGACCACGATGAGAAAAGTTGCTTGAATCTGCTATCCAAATCTAGCCTCACAATGCTAAAAATATACAAGTGAATTTTAAACACTAAAGTATGCACCAACCTACTAGAGGCAACAATCCCCTATTATGTTTGTAGGCACCAACCCACTGGAGATGCCAATCCCCAACTGAAACAATACAATAGGTAGAACACTAGTCCTATCAGAATACAATGATAAAGCTTGTAGATCTTCAAGGTAACTCAACTCGTGCTAGAGTTACAAATAAAAATCTTCCTTTATAAATATAATCTTCCGATATAGGTACACACACTAGAATTCTATTATCCTTTATATCTTTGCCACCTTATTTTTTAATTTGCACTAGCAACTAACTCTACTTCACACAAATGTAATTATAACTCATGTGGTCACACTTGGATTCATGTTGATTCATCTGAACATTTGAAATATATTCATGACATTATATTAACACTCTTCCATGTTGGACAAGGATCCAAAAATATCCAGGATGACATAGGGTGGACCTAAATCAAATTACATGAAACGTGTAACACAATGGTCCAAAATTAAATTTTATTGTCATAGAAAAAATTTGATGTTGTACGCTACCACAAGGACCTTAACTAGGCATTATCTTAACTTCATACACAATATTTGAATTTTATAAGCTATTAGTTGTTACAACACATGCCTTGAACATTAACATATTGACAAATGGGAATAAAGAACCTTTTCTCACTTCAACCTTCTTGCACACTAAACCATACCTCCAAAAACTCAAGAAGCTGAGGGAACTAGTGTAGACATACTATCCTTCCAAACCACAAAGAAAAGATGCATTTCTAAAAGAAATTTAGACCATAATTATATTTTTAGAGAAATATCTTTTTCCAAAAGATATCCTTGAACTGAAACATATTGATATAGACTTCCAAATCACTACAAACATAAAGAATAGATGCAAGTGAGATATATCAAGCATATAACAAAAAATGACAATACATATTTCTTGATTTTGTATCCTGGCATTAAAATAATATCAACACTGAATATATTGAACTTCTGACATACAACACTTTAAGTCAAGGGGAATATAATGACAATTCAAATTACTAACACATTCTTCATCCTTGACAAAATTTTGACTGCAAACTCTATCACCACTGACATCTTTTGACATCAATGACAACCTATGTTCAACAATATCCCCTTTTGTCATTTATGGCAAAAAACAAAATTTTAGATCACCATCACACTAGTTATTATAATTATTTCTTTGATGTGACATTTTATCCCCTATGAAAGATATGTCATTTTTGAGATCATTATTTCTAAGCAATTCAACATCACTCTCTCCTCAATTCAACATCTCAACTCAACATTTTGAGTTCACTTTCTCCCCCTTTGACATCAATGGAAAAGGGTCAAAATTATCCCCTTGTAGGGAGGCACCACTTTTGCAACCTTTTCCTCATTTACTGATATGATGCACCATCCAAAAACTTGTTTCCCTAATAGACTCCCCTTGAGTCCATGCTTCATTGATCTGAAAAATACTCTAAAAGACCACCGAGTCTTTTTGTGATAGGGAAACCAATTCCCCCCCTTACCCCATTCTTCCTCTTGATTCAAGAGGAGGGATCAACAACTCCCAAATTATACTGGAGAAACTCAAATGCCTCCTTAGGAAGTAGATTTTTGAATATATCTATAACTTTCTCCTTTGTATCAACATATCCTAATCTTACTTTCTTCTCTACAACCTTCTCCCTCAAGAAATAATACTTTATTGCAATATGATTTGTTCTTGAGTGCATCACAAGAATAGTGATAGGGTATTCAAACTTAATCTTCATTTCCTTCAAGTTTTGCTTCATCCAAAACACTTGAGTGCAACATGATGATGTATCAGTGTATTTTTCTTTTGTTGTAGATAGAGAATCTTATTCTTGTTTCTTACTCAACTAGGACACCAAACTATCACCAAGAAAGAATGCACCACCGCTTATGCTCTTTCAATCATCAACACATCCTGCACAATCTACATTTTCATATGTAATCAAGGCAAAATTTTTACTCTTTGGATACCATAATCCAAATCTTCAATAGCCTTCAAATATTTGAATATCTTCATCACCACTTTCACATGAGTTTATTTAGGTGTTGCCTAAAATATAGAAACCATTCCAACTGCTTGCATAATATCTAGTCTAGATGTTGTCACATACAACAAACTACCAATCATGTACCTATACAAAGTCTAATCTATAGGAGAGGATTCACCATATTTACTTAACTTGCATCTAATAACCATATGTGTTGCAACCGGTTTGCAATCTTTCATCCTAAACTTACTCAACATCTTGTTGATATACTTGTGATGTGAAATAAAAATTCCTTTGTCTGATTATACAATCCATAACCCAAGAAATAAATATAATTCTCCTAGCGTGGACATCTCAAATTCATTATGCATCGCCTTATGAAATTCCTTGCACATGTCATCACTTCTACCACCAAAAATAATATTATCCACATAGACTACAACTATCAGTAGTTGTTATCCTTTTATTTTTATGTATAAATTATTATCTTCACTTCCTCTCTGGAACTCTTGCTACTATAAGTATCCATACAACCTTGAATACCAAGCTATGGGAGATTGCTTAAGTCCATACAAAGTCTTCTTCAACCTACAAACATAATTAGGATTTTTAGAACATTGAAATCCTTTCGGTTGTTCAATATAAAATTTGTCTTCAAGTTGTCCATTCAAGAATGCTAACTTCACATCCATCTGGGATACATTGAAATTCTTGAATGTTGAAAGAGCTAAGAACATCTTGATTCCATCTAATCTTTCCACTAGAGAAAATTTCTATTCAAAGTATATTCCTTCAAATTGAGCATACCCTTTACATACAAGTCTTGCCTTATTTTAGATCACTTCACTTAATTTAGCTTGTTTCTAAACACCCACTTGGTTCCAATCACATTCTTGTCTTTAGGTCTTGGGATAAGTTCTTGAGTTTCATTCTTCATGATCTTATTCAATTCTTCCTCCATAGATTATGCCCATCCTTTCTCTTTGATTTCTTCTTTGTATGACTTAGGCTCTATCTTTGACAATAAAGAAAAGTATACTTGTTCACCTAATGTCTCAAGTTTCTTCTAGGTCTGAACCCCACTATCTTTCTAGCCTATGATCTAATCTGCAAAGTGATTTTTCATAACATACTTTGCTAGAATTTTTGGAACAACCTCTTCTTCAATTCTATTATGAATTGGTTCTACATCATCTTCTACTTCTAGAACGATAGTAAATTGAATAGTCTCATCAACTCTCACATTTTCACTTTCAACTATCCTCTTCAATATTTTGTTATAACATTTGTAGGCTTTACTTCTTAAAGAATGACCAAGGAAAATACCTTCATCTGATCTAGAATCAAACTTACCCAAATTTTCTTCATCTCTTTTGATATAACACTTTCTTCCAAATATTCTAAGGTGTCTTACTGATGTCGATCTTCCTCTCCATAGCTCATATGGCATCTTCTTAGTCTTGCACTTGATTTGGACTTTGTTCAAAATATATACTACAATCTATGTAGCTTCTCTCCATTACATATCTGGTAGATTTACTTGACATAGCATAGTCCTTGCTATCTCATGTATAATCCAATTATTTCTTTATGTAACTCTATTTTTCTATGGAGTTCTAAGAGTTTAAAATTGTTTCTAAATGCCATGCTCTTCACAAAAAAAATCATACTTATCAACAATGAATTCTCCACCTCTATCCGATCTTAAAACCTTTATTATCCTTCTGGTTTCATTCTCTACCAATTCCTTGAATTCATTAAACTTGTAGACACTCAAATAGTCCAATCATTTGATTTTGATTAATTAACATCACTTCCTCCTAAATCATTTATGCACTAACCAATTAGTTAAATAATCTTTATTATTTAGTTAAATTCATCAATTTCTACTAGTAATCAAGTAATTAAATTTATTAGATTAATTAACTTCCTCCTCACTAATGTTCACCACATTTAATTAATTAAATCAAATTATTTAATTAAAACCCTAAAGTCTTCTCATCTGATTAAGTAAATCAAATTATTTAAATCAAATGTCATAAATCCCCTAACCCACTTGAGTTGATTAAATTCTGAATTAATTAGCTCTAATCTCCTCCTAATCCTCATTTCCCATTTCTCTAGCTTTTGAATCAATCGTGGTCAACTAAACCGATGATCAACTAACCAACTTGCACATTAAAATAATTTCTTCTAATTAAATAATTAGACTATTTTCCTCTCAAATGCATATTCTTTGGAATATTCCCCTCAACCACCCATTCATAAATTTCCCTCCAAAAGGCTTTTAAAGCCTCTTAAAAAGTTCTTAAATTCTACTACAAGAGACACCTTTTCCTTAAATGGCCTCTTACATGTCATCTTGTCCCTCTTGCATCTCATGCAATTCTCTTACATCCTCTCTTACACAAGTCACCTAAACATTTACTCCTCTTACACATCCCTTTTCCCAAGATGTTCTCACACATGTGTGAGCACATATCTCCATGACCTTCAATAGCCTTGTGACAAGTTTCACAATCCTATTGGCTCCCCTTTTAGTCCCACATCCTCCAATTTCACTCATTCTTCAACCCTTGAATCCTATAAATAAAGGCCTTCTCTATTGAATATGGATCCACCTCTTCATGCAAAATCATTATGCTCATTTCATCCATCAATCATCCAATTTCTATTACTATCTTTGAGGGAAATTGGGATTTATCACATCCATTTGATTGAAAATTTCATACAATCTCACTATAGGCATTTTCACTCATAGCAATCACTCATTCACACTCATTTTAATCACATTTTAGCTTGTTTTCATTGTCATTTGGAGTCAATCCCATACACTTGAATCAATTTCAACTCGAAGCTTATCAAAGGGATTGGGAAAGGGCTACTTTCCACATCAAAGTAGCACCAATCCCCTTATGGGATGGAGGTTTGGTTGATTTAGTTTGATCACATGCTCTTATTTGCTTTCTTTTATGCTTTTATTCCATGTTTCCATCTTTGTTTGATCAAGAATCTCATAGGGAATGTTTTGTTTGTTCTTTCTAACATGACTAACCTTATTTGTTTTGTCTCTTGTTAGCCAGTTGCAAATTGGCATTCACATTTTGGTGCTAGAAGGAGGGCCTAACCATTTAAAATTTTGATATTTTTGGCTTGGAAATAATGATTTTTGTAGCTACAGGGGGGCAACACCACTTCTCACATCCAGAGCACCGCCTTTTCTTGTAGGTACAACATATTTTTTTCCTATAGTGTCACCTTGTTCATGTCGCACCATTGTCACAACGCTCTATCATGTTGCCTTTACTAAAACATCATTTTTTACTATTCGATCAAACTATCATTTCTAGATTTCAACTAGACTGTCGCTTTTGCTTCAACACCCCTTTTTGTATCTACTGTGTCAATTTTGCACTCTCTGTCTGCTGTAGAGTGCCACTTTTATATTTCACTAGAGTGCCACCTTTGATTCTAGAACCACCTTTGTTGTAGATATAGAGTTGCCTTTGTTGTCCAACATTGCCTTTGCAGATTGAAGAGAAACCGCAACTTGGAAATCTAAATGAATTTTTTAATGCTCATTGCAATAGCCTAAGATTTCCATTTCCGCTTTTTCATCTTCTATTTTAGGACCAACTAGCATTACTTTGGGTTTAAAATTGATCATTGAATTAAGTTTTTCAAGTTGGTTAAAATTGAACATACAAACTTACTAGATTATTTCTATGAGGGATTAAAATTGAACAAGGAAAACTCACACTTAGTTTGGTGCTTAAAATGAATTCACCATTACTTTGAAGGTTAAAATGAACAAGTGTTTGAAGTGGGTGATGTAGGAGTTGAGAAAATACAACACCACAAACCCCGAAGATCACCTGCATGCAAATAACCTGTCACAAAATAAGAGATGGAGACAAACAAGCAAGGGTTCTCTGAAAACTGAAAATGTATATATCAGAGAGAATGAGAGAATGAATTGATGTAAAATACAATGGAATCAATCCTTATAAAAAGGAGATCATGCAAACCCTAATAGGAAAAACCCTAATAGAAGCCCTAATAGGATAACATTTAATAATTAATATAATTATTAAATGTCACTTTATGCAAACTAACGTGAAATCTTAAGAAGGGAATAAAGGTAACTTAATCAACATAATTAAGTTAAGACCTTTACTCTAACACCCCCCCTTAAGATGAGCAATAGTGCAACTACAAACAAATGCAAGAAAGCAAAGGTAACTACAATGCAAGAAGGCAAACATGGGTCCCGACAACTAGGCTAGATCAGGTACCCAAATACAACCAAATCTCTGTAAAGAGGAGAAATAGAGAAAACCTCATGGGAAAAAGCTCTACTCCAAAAAGAGATGCAGAAAGCCAAGAAGAACATCACTGAAGCAAAAGAAGTTGCAAACAACTGTCGAAAGATGACTGCTATGGTGCTGAAGAACCTCCACTGAAGATAGGATGATCAGGAACAAGAAGACAACAATTTGCATAAGTGCCCATATGACACTACTCGAATTAGATGGAAAACACCTGGAATGAAGATACAGATGGCACAATAACCAATAGTCTGAAACACTGATCAACTAAGAATGGAAGATCCCTTCCAAGGAAAAACCAAGGAAGCATAAGCACGAATAGTATAATACCCCCCCCCCCCATAATGCTGAACTGGGAGAGCCTGACAGATCCACTGAAGTGGTGTGAAACACCCTGTAGTGCATGAGGAAGAAGAAACAACATCTGAAAGTTAGCAAGAAAGCACCTGCAACTGAAAAAGTGGTGTGCAAAACAAAGCACACATGCATGAGGCTGAAATCATATGGATCCATGGTCGTCATGGAGGGACACTCACTGGACAAAGGTGTGATGAAAAACAAAGGCAAACTACACAACCCCCCCATGGTATGGATTCATTGTCGTCGTGGAGGGACACTCACTAGACAAAGATGTGATGGAAAAACAAAGGCAAACTACACAACCCCTCATGGCACTTTATAATAACAGTGCAAGTATAAAATATGGCACAACTTTATGTGCAAAATCCCCAAAAAAAACATGTACAATAGTGTGGTATTTTATCTCAGTGCATTTACATAAAAGATAGCTTACAAATGATGCTCAAAATGTCCAAAAAGGACAAAGCTAGAAATACATGAGGAACAGCCAAAAAATTGACTGTAGAATGCACCAATGGAAAAAATAAGTGATGAGACCCAAACCACTAGAAATATGAGAAAACCAGCTTTCTGACGATATCTCATTTGCTAAAAAACGATATTGTATGCCCAAGTTACAGCCTCTGGAATAAAACAGCTCCAAAGAGGGAAAAAAGCCAACGCTGGGTTAAATTTGAGGGTCATACGATTGTCGCAGCAAAAACACGAGCTTAAATTTGACGGCCAAACGACCGTCATTGTAAATGTGCGATAGGGCATATTTTATGAAAATTTGTTTTTTTATTAAAAAAAACAATAAAAAAAATACAATGATTTTTTTTGAATAAATTAAAAAAAAAAAAAAGTTGGTGGGGGAGGCACGTTGGTCCACCCCCACCACACCCCATTAGGGTGCGGGGCTCTGCGCACGACCCTGCGTAGGTACGACCTTGCGCAGTACCTTGCACAGGTACGACCCTACGCAGTACCTTAGCAAGCCTTTAAAAGGCTAAAAATTTCGGCCTTTAAAAAAAATAAAAAAATCAATAAAACATTTACAGCAACATATATTTTTTTACGAATCCGCGCGCAAATGATGGTCGTACGGTCGTACCCTAAAAAAAATTTGCCCCAAATTTTGACTTTGTCCAAAATGGATGAATGAACAGTCATTTAGGGGTTTTGGACCGCTGCGGACGCAATGGCGAGGTCCGTTTGAGCTGAAAATGCATCAAAATTGCAGGTATGCCCTGGATCAAAAAAATAAACTTGAAACCCTTGAAGCTCCAAGAATCTTCTAAACAAGAACAGGAAGTAGCAGGTGTTTAGCTCTGATACCATGTAGGAGTTGAGAAAATACAACACCACAAACCCCAAAGATCACCTGCATGCAAATAACCTGTCACAAAAGAAGAGATGGAGACAAACAAGCAAGGGTTCTCTGAAAACTGAAAATGTATATATCAGAGAGAATGAGAGAATGAGAGAATGTAAAATACAATGGGATCAATCCTTATAAAAAAGAGATCATGCAAACCCTAATAAAAACCTAATAGGAAAAACCCTAATAGAAGCCCTAATAGGATAACATTAATAATTAATATAATTATTAAATGTCACTTTATGCAAACTAACGTGAAATCTTAAGAAGGGAATAAAGGTAACTTAATCAACATAATTAAGTTAAAACCTTTACTCTAACAGGTGATCTTGTCTTTGACATGATTTGAGTATGTATCCTCTCCCCTTGCACTTTGTGTGATCTTGGGTGAAGAGAAACACTCAAGGTGTTACTTTCTTACTTTTGTGCATTTGAGATGTGTATCCTCTCCCCTCGCACCTTTTGGCGATCTTAGGTGATGAAAAACATCTTGATTCTTTTTGCACATTTGTTTTCATATCAAATTGTTACCTTTAGATGGGCCTACCTCCCAACTTGTGAGAGGGAATGACCCAAAGTGGTTCTTTCATATTCATTCCACTATATAAATAAAATGATGGCGATTAATGTCACCAACCAACTGATCTGGTTGTCCCATACCGACAAGTGCCACCCCTAGTATCCATGTGATACGTTAAAATATCTTCTTAGGAAGGGACTAGGAGGCCTCTTAATTGAGATAATCTTGTCATGTGTATGGCATCAATATTTTTATCCTGAATATCTAAATTATGAACCAACTTGTTGTAGTGACCAAAAACTCTTATTCTTGATGGTGCAGGAATGGTCGTTCTGAAGCTGCCCCACATTCCACTATTCATTTTAGAAACACAAAATCCTTTGGATCTTTGGGGTTTGAGATTTGGTATACCCGAGGAGTGTGTGTCATGTAAGGGGGGGCTAGTGTCACCAAATCTCTATTTGTTCACTTTGCCTTAGTGTTTGGAGCAATTCAAGTGGGGACTCAACAAGTACTATCTCTTTAGCCTAGGATTGTGCATTTTACGATTCAGTTGAACACATTGCTTGGTTCCAAAACATTGAAAAAAATATTTGAAAATCACCAAAATTTCAAACCCTTTGAAAAGAGTGAATACCTTTGAAGAATCCAACTATTATTGATTCTCCCTAAGGATCTCATCTTTATAGGCTTCTAAATACTTGGGCTCCTATCTCAATTCACTCTCTTCAAAGTCAACCTAGGGAAACTATGGCCTTAGCTCTTTGATTTTCACATAATGGACCATGTGGAATGAAAAGGAGCTTAGACATAGACATTTAGTTTGAAATTTAAGCAAGATGATTTTATGTGGTAAAAAGAATTCATTAATCAGGATAAAATCACAATTGAACCCCACACGTGTGGTTGTCTTCATGATTTCTCACAAAGTCAAAATTCCTAAATGAAGGTCCACATGCTGCCACTTGAAACTTAGACATCATAGCCCAAAGGCTACCAGGAAAAACATTGTGGAAGTAATAGGAACATCTTGGTAAGAAAATTTTATAGGAATCTTATGAGGAATGATCTAGACTTGTATGTCCAATATGAGCTCCTCATTTAAAGCATTGATCTTTTTGGTTTGAGTCATTCATAGGGTAAAGTATGTTTTTCAACACCTTGGTCTTGTAAAAAAAGTCCTTCTAGGTTCATCTAGGGTCAAAACTAACACCTTCATCCATCCTCAAAACATTTATCAAAGTCCATATCACAAACAACTTTTTTAGCACTTTGGAGACATCATTATGCTAGGATTTTGGTAAATCCTTAGACCAAATCAAAATCATCTTGTTTAGTTAGGTGTGTGGGGATGAATCCTTTCTCACACAATTAGTTATATTAGCACCCCATTTTGGACAAGTTCATCCTAATATCTCATCTAGCATCTTAGGGTTTACAAGTTCATCATCCAAATCAAAACAAATCAAAAGGTCTAGTATTGATCCAAAGTTCTCCAAAGTTAAAAAATCTATATCATTCACCCCCATTTACCACATCATCATCATTTGATCCTAAAACACAACCTAGAATTTATTTTTGTACCAAAAATTTAGATCAACCAAAGAAGTCAAAGGTTCGTCCCAAGAACTTCTAAAATTTGATCCCAATTTTATGGTCCAAACAAGTTCAAAACACAAGAAAAACATGGAATATAAACTTGATTAATACATCATGAGTGATCTAAATCAACCAAACTATCAAAGCCTTATAATACCAATTGATTATCAAAACTCACATTTAAAAAATTCACACATAGGATCATTATATCCTACAAACCTCAATGATACAACAACTGTGAGTATACCCAATCTAAATTTTGGAACACCTTTCCCCATGGTAGATTTAAATAAAATACAAAACCTACAAATCTATCAACCAAATGATCAATACATGAGTCATCAACAAAAAAAAATTATCCCATCAAATCAATACATCCCAAATGTGAATATACCAATTACAAACTTACCCAACATGAACATATCAAATCCACACTTGGTCAACTATGGGCTAGATACGTTTTCAAATCACACCAATATTCAAAATCCAAACAATATATTGACAACCCAATGCATTGATCCAAATCAAGGTAACACTATGCAAACCCAAGGTTACCTAAATCAAAGAAATGTGTTTAAAAACCTCAAGACTGTTCAATGTCAACCTATAATGCAAAATTTAAACATCATCCCAAATCATGGCATTTTCAAAAATCAATTTGTGTATGATCCCATACAAATACCACAAGTGTATATTCCAAATATGCTTGACCAACAACCAAATCAACTACATAAAGGGTGTCAAAATCAAAATCAAGATCATATTTTGTGACATTAAATTGCTTCACTTACCAAAATAGTTGATTCATTGCACCAAGAGACATATCAACCCAAAAATCTACACACTCCCCCATTGGTTAAACCGTGTCATCAAAATATTGAGTTGTGTCCCCAACCACATCAAGAATAAAATATTCAATATCAAGAAATTTGATATCAAAATCAACAACCTCAACAACAAGATCAATCATGGAAAGAGTCTTCTCAACAAGCACAAATCTTCAAAGATAACAAACATGAATACACTCCTTTGGGAGAGCTAATTGAATCCACATTACACAAGCTAGTTAATGCAAAATTCATCACTCTTCCAAAAGTAAGTGCTTTCAACTCTTTCATAAACCTCCCTTGGAATAAGGGTAGAGCTTATTTGAGTATCATAGAGAAAATCTTCATAAAACATCAAATTGTATTCAACTCAAAAATATCATCCAAGACCTTCGTGATCAAGGAAAAATAACTGTTGAGGACAATGATCAAGATTCAACCACTAATGATAGTAGTGACAATCTCTCCACCATAACTATTGAGGACAATGATCAAGATCTATCCATCAATGAGCATCTTGGAGATGTTTACTACCTCATCAAATGATCAAATCAACATACATCAAGATTTAGTATTTAATCATGATCAAAACCCCTCAACAATATCCAACAATGATCTATTTCAAGGAGTGTTAACATTATTTGATCCTATTAACATAATCCAAGATCCATCCACCAATTATCATGTTGAAAATGTCTTTACCTGAATCTAATGAGTTAGAGGACATATCTCAAAAATGTATTCCAAAGAATGATCAACATATTTCACCAAAGTCTAGAAATGGTCCCTTCCAAGACATATTGACATCCTTTGACCTCATGGTTGCAAATATTGAAGGAATCCTCAACTCAACACTTAATCCAAATCCACTCAAAGATCAAGAGGATATTGAGACACCTCCCATGTCTAATGAAGACATCCAAGAACCCTTTATAAGCAATCCATCCTTTAAAATTGATCCATGTCAAGAACTTGACCCAAAGCATGTCAAAAGCAATTCCAAAATTAATCAAGATCAAGAATTTGTATCTCCAAGATGCTACAATGATCTAATGGGAATTATACAGTCTATACAAGATGCCACAAATGATGATCATATCCATATAGCACATAATCCTCCATCTACCCATGAGATTCTTTCTTTGGATGGACACTTAGATGATCTTCATTCAGAACAAGATTCCTTTACCCTTGATATTATTACACAAGAACAAGAGGTTTTTGATTCTTACATTTAGGCCAACTTATCAACATCGGAATCAAATATATCCCAAATTCAGAGTGAGTACATCATGTATGAAGATATCCAACATTATCCACTCAAGGAAATAGGTCAGACCAAATAGGATATTCTGAAGTTAGTAGAGCAACAAACTAAAATAACATCATCTACAGTGGTCATTTATCAGAGAATTCTTTCTAAATAGGACATCTCAAAATAGGAAGAATCAAAGCATGAAGGTACTACTTCCACAATATTGGGGCAACTTCATCTCAAGCAAACGTCAACATAAGGAGCATGAAGAATCCTTGTGATTAAACCAATGCCAATACTACAACTAGCCACATCACGAATCTTCATCCACCCATCACCCCATCCATGAATTGGGACCAACATCAAAATAAATATTTGAATCAAAACACAAAGAATATTATCAAAGAAAAAGAGCTACAAAGCATAATGGACAAATCAATTACACATGGATACCAAAAAATGCAAAATAAAATCATCTCAAACATACTCCATCAATCAAAGAAACTATGGGGAAAAATCAAAAAGGGAAATGTATTCGTCAAAGATGTCCAAATATGCAAAATCGAGCTTATCAAGCAACATTCAAAGTATATCAAGCAGTTGATCCTAATTCTAAGCCCACTTTCGTATCCACCCATCATTGCTCATCTTCCCAAGTTTGGAGAGTTAAAGGTTCCAAACTGTCAACCAATCCATATTATATTCCTAAACACACTCCATCATCCATTTTACCATTCATGATATATAATTATCACATTGACCATGTATTGGCAACAACCCTTCATCATAAGGATTCAAAAGGCACTCTATCGCGATGTGTGCACAAAGGCAGAGTTAACTAAGGTATCAATAAAATAGATCATCAATTTCAAAAGTTGCATTCAAGTGCACATATCTTAGAAAATAAGCTTCTTCAAGTAGGATATCAGTGGTACATTATGATATAAGTGTCTAAATAATCACCACAAGGTGGTTTAGCATGAAGTTAAAATCTTTCAGAAAAAATAAAAATAAAATCGTAAAATCATAAAAATAGTAAAAATAAAAAATCATCCTCCAATGAAAACCACTACAGTGGCACTTTGGACAAGTACCATGATGAAAACCTGGAAAACATGCATCATGTGTAGGATCGAGCATCTTTGTGTACCATTTTAGGTGGAAGCATCTTATCTCATCCATAATAAATCCAACATTCCGTCCATCTTATCCATAATAAATCCATTCATCCACAAACCATTTATCCAATCCATTTTTATTCATCTGCATCCATCTTTCAAATGATCTTGATCTTGAAAAAGGTCTGGTGTACACTTTACACTTGCTTATGGTAAACATCTTGACATGAGTCATTTTCATTGATCCTATCCTACCCAACATTATCTATTCCATGAAGCACTATCCAAATGAGCACCCTCTGTTTGAACACCTTATCTTATCACAAGATGATCCTTGGAATCCTTTGTGTGCTTACCATATCCATCCATCCATACATCTATCCAAGAATCCTCCCATGGAATTCCATACATTGCTAAACACTGGGGGTAGATATTTACATCTTGCTTTAGGAATAAATATTGATCTAAATCTTCCAACTTATGTGGTGATCCAAACATTAGAAAATGTAAAATCAAATTGGTCAAAGCATTTGTGATCCAAAATCTAAATCACAAACCCATTTGACAAGAAGATGTTCCTTATCAAGTTTTATTTGTCATTAAACATCAATATAAACAATCAATATCCATCACATCTAATTTACACTTCAACATCACATCAAATCATCAAAATAAATTTTATTCCAAACTGAGCTTCACAGTCTTGATCAATCAAATCCAAACAATCCATCACCATCTTGGGATATCCTTCCCAATCCTTGTGTTGCTTAATGCTATCCTTGAATTGTTGTGTATCCTAAAAAATGTTATCATCATCAATCCATCAATTTGATCAATCAACCCTAGCTTGGTTTTCAATAAAATCCCAAAATAGCATTGATATCGTCACACATATCCATATCCAAATTGTCAAAATCATGGAAAAATTAAAAAAATCCAAATCATATCAAAATCCCAAAACAGGTCAAAAATTCAAAAAAACATCAAAAACATGGTGTCCTAACTACGTCGTCTCTAAGATTAAACATAGGCAAGGCCATCATTGATGAGCCCCTAAGACACAAAAATACAAATACATTCATAAATCTCAAAAAAATTTGAAAACACAAAACCCAAAAACAACCTCAAAACATTACAAAAACATCAAAAACATCCAAATATTTGAAAAATCCATCCATATCATTCCGCTTCACCCACAATAATGAATCATCCATAATAAACCAATCGTCACCTTCATCCTTTGGAAAAACAAATAGAAACAACCACAACAATCAGCAAAAGAAAACTTCAAACGTAAAATCAAATTCGAAACAACAAACTTTTAAATGCAAAATCAAACTCTTGATCTTGTTAGCAAACATGTCAATCAACCTTATATCAAAAACCTTTCAAATAACCTATCAACTTGCCACCATCCACTAACATGTCCTAGGATGCATCATTCCTACAATGGACATTATCTTTGGCAATCACTGTGGATTTTTATCCTAAACAAAATACATCTCTTTGGATAGAGGTATGAAGAACATTGACTTGTTTGTTCACTTGATCTTTTCTTGTGATTTATCTTATTGTGCTCATTTCAATGACCTCTCGATGATGTCTATCAAAATGATTTAGAGAGAAAGGAATGGGGCATTGATCAATAGATTTTGTTTTTTGTTCTTGCAATATAACCTTGGTGAATACTTGCTTTGTCAGGTATGTATGGAGGGTGTTTTGGACAACTTTTTGACTATTACATTGTTAGGTTATGACTTTTCATGTTTTGGTATGATGTTTGAAGATTCCAAGGTACATCCTAGAAAATATTTTGTATGTCAGGTGTGAGAAAGAATACTCCTATCTATTTTTCAATTCAAAGTCCATCACACTAGACACCACACCATCCTGGTTATCCATACCTTGATGCATCGTATCTACATGTTTTATCAAATATAAAAAAAGTTATAACATTCATCTCCCAATCCTGGATAAGCAAATCATCATCACTCATCACCACATCTAGTAAACTCTCGACAACTCATAGACTTGTTAGACTTTTGAATCATGTCAGAATCAATGGTTAATCCATCCATCTTATTCTTCTTATTCTTCCATCTTTATTAATAATTCTATCCAGTTGTCGAATATGTGTGATATATCAAAATATACATGAGGCTATCCATGGCTGATGACTATCTATACATCATCAAATTTGCTTACATCAAACACTTGAGCTTTCTATTCCTCTTTGAACTAAACTAATCTAAAATCTTTTTCGTGAGCTGAACCTAAAAAAATTAAACTTTCGCTCGATCTCTTGAGGGGGCAGTGTAGTAGCGTAATTCCTTCCGCTGGGGCAATAGTGGGGCATTCGAAAAAATCAATTTTTTTTTGAATTTATACCTTGGTAGCATCAATCTTTGAACCAATGCAATGGGTACATTGCTTTAAAGAGGGGAAAAATGTAGACACTCAAATAGTCCAATGATCTGATTTTGATTAATTAACATCACTTCTTCTTAAATCATTTATGCACTAACCAATTAATTAAATAATCTTTATTATTTAGTTAAATTCATCAATTTCTACTATTAATCGAGTAATTAAATTTATTAGATTAATTCACTTCTTGCTCACTAATGTTCACCACATTTAATTAAATAAATCAAATTATTTAATTAAAACCCTAAAGTCCTCTCATTTGATTAAATAAATCAAATTATTTAAATCAAATAACCCACTTGAGTTGATTAAACTTTGAATTAATTAACTCTAATCTCCTCCTAATCCTAATTACCAATTTCTCTAGCTTTTGACTCAACCTTGGTCAACTAAACCCATGATCAGCTAACCAACTTACACATGAAAATCATTTCTTCTAATTAACTAATTAGCCTATTTTCCTCTCAAAGACATATTCTTTGGAATATTCCCCTCAACTACCCATTCATAAATTTCCCTCCAAAATGATTTTAAAGCCTCTTACAAAGGTATTAAATTATCTTACAAGAGCCACATTTTCCTTAAATGGCCTCTTACATGCCATCTTGTCCCTCTTACATCTCATTCAATTCTCTTACATCCTCTCTTACACAAGCCACCTAAACATTTACTCCTCTTACACATCCCTTCTCCCAAGATGTGCTCACACATATCTCCATGAACTTCAATAGCCTTGTGACAAGTGTCACAATTCTATTGGCTCCCCTTTTAGTCCAACATCCTCCAATTTCACTCATTCTTCAACCCTTGAATCCTATAAATAGAGGCCTTCTCTATTGAATATGGATCCACCTCTTCGTGCAAACTCATTATTCTCATTTCATTCATCAATAATCCAATTGATATCACTATCTTTGAGGGGAATTGGCATTTATCACATCTATTTGATCCACAATCTCATGCAATCTCACTATAGGCATTTTCACTCATAGCAATCACTCATTCACACTCATTTTCATCACATTTTAGCTTGTTTTCATTATCATTTGGAGTCAATCCATACACTTGAATCAGTTTCAACTTGGAGCTTATCAAAGGGATTTGGAAAGGGTTACTTTCCACATCAAAGTATCACCAATCCCCCTATGGCATGGAGGTTTGGTTGATTTAGTTTGATTACATGCTCTTATTTTCCTTCTTTTATGCTTTTATTTCATGTTTTCATCTTTTTTTGATCAAGAATCTCATAGGGAATGCTTTTTTTGTGATTTTTAACACGGATAACCTTGTTTGTTTTGTCTCTTGTTAGCTAGTTGAAAATTGGCATTCACAAAACTTCTCAAATGCTTCAAACTTCTCTTTAAATTTTTTTTATACAAGTCATCCTAGTATAATCATCAATGAGCATCATGAAATACCTATGTCCTTGTGGACTTTAGTCCTCATTGGTCCACAAAGATTTGTATGAACTAAATATAATTGTTTTGATGTGGAATAATCCTTAGCAAGATATTTTCTTCTTAAATGCTTCCCTTCATGACATGGATTGCATCTAGTTGATTGAGGCTTCTTAATATTTCACATTTCCTAGATCAGTCCTCTTGAACTAATCTTTACAATATCATAAAAGTTCATATGTCCTAACCTTATGTGCCTAAGCTAGCTTTCATATTTCTTTCCAGTGAGATAACTCTATCTATTCATCTCACTGAGATGATAAATGTCAATGTATGTTCTACTTCCTTCCATAATAAGTTCATTCCTATTTGATTCCCTGATTTCACAACCTTCAACACTAAAAGATAGTTGGTAGCCCTTGTCACACATCTAAGTGACACTTATCAAATTATTCTTTAAACCTTCAACATACAAAACATCATGTGTCTTTGTTTTACCACCATCAAGAGTTAAGGTACCCTTACCAAAAACATTGACAGTTGAATTGTTTCCAAGGGTCACTAAACTACCTTCAAATTTCTTAAAATTCATGAACATACTATTATCTCCAATAATGTTGCTAGAGCAATCGATGTCTAAGATCCACATGTTCTTATACTTCTAAGAAAGAAGTGCAGTTTGGGAAAACTTTGTTTTTTCAGAATTCTTCTCTTCAGGAACCTTCTTCCAAACCTTTTTTTATTCATGAATTTTTCTCTCTACTTCTTTTCTTCCACTTTTTGGTAGTGGAAGACTCATAAAATTGCTTCTGCAATTCCTTGCAATGTGTCCAAAAATTTTGCATTTGAAAAAATGATATTAAAATTGTACGGGGGTGTAAATGCATTATTATTGACAAATTTATTTCTTCTTACTAGAGATTTCCTATATTCCATAGCCTTATGTCCAAAATGATTGCAATTAAAACAATGACCAAAGAAAGGAAAATTTAACCTGGTATTGTATCTTGGTCTTCCAAATCTTCTTCTTTTATTATGCACTTGAATAAAGCCATCATTGTGTGGCATAATTTTATTACTTGCCATTGTTCTTTCAAACTTTGAACTTCTGAAACCTATCTCTTTTAAACTTGCCTTAGTAGTATTCATAGTCTATTTTTTCACCTTCTTATGGTCATCAAAACCTATTCCAATTTTGATATATGGAGTTCTCTATTTTCCAAAATCTGATCCAAGGTTTCAGTACTCTTACCAAACTTCATTTGTAGTTACTGATTTTCTTTCTCAAGCTCTTTTCCTGTTATCATAATTTTTTCTTCCATCTTTTCATAGTCTTTATCTCTTGATAGCAACCTTTTTGTCAAAACCTCTTTAGCTCTTTTTTCTTCTTCAATATGGGTCTTCAATTCAACTATCATCTTTTCTGCATTCCCCAATTCCTTAATACCTTTTCATTAGATCTTGCTTCTTCAATAAGTTTGTTCTTCAGTATTTTGATCTCCTTTCCAGCACACATCAATTCTTCCATGACATCTACCTGTTCTTCATTGTCTCTAGAACCCATTTTTGCATCTCCTTCAATAGTCTCAAAATCCATGAACATAGCCTTTTATTTCTCATCTTCGAATACATATTCATCTTCTTCTTTAGTGGAGTAGTCTTATTCCTCATTAGTGTAGAAACTCTTATGGTTCCTCTGACCTCTAAAATTTCTCTGAAATGACTTCTTTCCATAATATTTCTTAGCATTTTTAGTATTCGTATGGGGACACAACCATAAAATGTCCTACTTCTCCATAATTAAAACACTTGAAACGTAATTTTCCTTTGTACTTATTAGAGCTTCTTTGTAGGTTCTTGACAAAATTTACTTCTTCTAGATCTAATCCAAAATCAGAATCTTGATCAATATGCTTCATAGACACTCTAAAGGAAACCTCTTTCCTAATGGAATTTTCACTTTCAAATCTCATCTCAAATGTAGTTAAAGTTCCATGCAATTTAATCAATTTTAAAGTATTAAAATCCTTAGATTCCACAATAGTAGAGATTTTAGGATCAAACCTTCTAAGGAGAGATCTAAGCACCTTCTTCACAACAATATTCTCTTCCAAACTCTCACCAAGACCTTAGATATGATTGAAAAATTCATCAAATTGAAGCATGAATGTAGCAATGTTCTCATCTTCTCTCATCTTCAAACCTTTAAATTGAGCTCTATAAGTTTGCAGCTTTGCCTCTTTGACTTTTTCATCACCTTCATAGATTGTTTCCAATTTATGCCATATGTCTTTTGATGTTCTAAAATGCATCACTTTCACAAATTCAGAATTAGTCAATCCACATATAATAGCATTCATTTCCTTAGCATTGAGTTCACAAGACCTATTTCTGACTTGATCCTTAGGAGGGGTTTTAGGAGGTTCATATCCTTCTATAGCTGACATCCAAATGTCTATTCCTAAAGCCACCAAATAGGATTCCATATTAACTTTCCAAAGTACAAAATTCGTTCCATTAAAGATTGGTTCTTTTTTTCCAAAAATACTTTCTAATGTCATCCTAGACCTACCTTAAGTAGTTAGACTTCTTCAAAGGAACCTTGCTTTGATACCTGTTGAAGGGATCACTATCTACTAAGGGGGGGTGAATTAGTAGATAAAATCTATTTAAAACTCTTAACTCAAATGCACATATCATATACAACACTTAAATCAAAGAAAAATCTAATGATCAAGGAAAAACATAAGCAAACACATCTACACAAGAGAACACTAGATATATGTGGAAACCCAAGATGGGAAAAACCATGGTGAGAAAATATTCTTGGTTCTATTGTCCAAATCCAACCCCACAATGCAAAAAATATACAAGTGAATTTTATTCACTTAAGTAGGCACCACCCTACTAAAGACAACAATCCCCTATTGTGTTTGTAGGCACCAACCCACTAGAGATGCCAATCCCCAACTAAAAAAATACAATAGGTAGAACACAGGTCCTACCATAATACAATGATAAATCTTGAGGATATTTTGTTGGCAATATGTGTATGATGATATATTGTGTTTTCATTAATGTCAAACCATTTTAGAAGTGATCATCATGTAGTTTGTGCTTGTAAAGTTATCAAAATAACTTCATTTCATAATTTTGAAATGTATGTGAAAAAGTGATAGTAGGAGAGAATACAAATGATAAAAAAATCTAGGGAGAAAAAAATAGTCCTTGCTTCATCCTACGGTAAGGGTAAGCAACAAAAACATACAAGCAATGAATTACTTGTTGGTGCAAGAAAATTTCACGATCATAATCACATAGGTGAAAATGTAAATACGTCAAAGAAGTTGATACATGATAGTAATGATTTTTATGGAGTTGATTCGTTGAGCTCTACTTGTCTAAAACCACATTTGAAAAATAGCACAAGCCATGTTACAATAGAAACTCTCATCTTCTTTGCGAGTATGGAAGGTCTTGTGGACCAGACTTTGGTAAATCGAGAAACAAGAAAGTTTGTATATGATTACAAAGAGTCTTATGAAAAAATTATAAGTGATGAGGTTTCCCCACAATAAATTTCACATGAAGTGTTTGAAATTCATATACCCCATCTACAAAGTAATATATCATGATATTAATGCCAAAAGATTCGATTATTCAAGTGCATCACATGGAAAGGTAAACATATGAAATGTCCCTTCTAATAGCTTCAAAGACTCAAGTGACCATACAGACTAGACCATGAACAAGGTGGATGATGTGAAGGGTGCTACCAAGCATTAAAATATTAAGAAGTAGGACAAAAGTTTAATATTTGTGTTTGTTAAAGAAAGAAACTAGGGAACTTGGAGGAAGAAATGTGTTAATAAAATTTTGGACTTAAATAGGAAACTTGATAATCATATTCATCTCCAAGAAGGTTTATCTACATAAAAATAAATAAAGGAAGGTTGCACATATAAGAGAATATTTCTTAATAATGGAAAAACTAGAAATGAATATAATCCTATCGATAGAGTAAAGTCTAAAGGTCAAAATAATATACCTCCCATTCAAGATATAAACAATCACTATGCTTTTAAAAGGATAAATTATTGCTCCTCTGATAATTCAGATGCTACTAATATGCCATGTTTTGATAGTGAGAAATATCTTGAAAGGTGTGAATCTCATTTTCCTTCCAAAGAATGTGAAAATTTAAGTCCATTTTTTTTTAAAATTCACTCAAGGCCAACTATTTTACACACTAAATACACATGTTTGGCCCCATGTGATCACTATAGAATATTCTTTGATAATAGCATCACAAATCACTGTGAACATTCCTTACATCCTTCAAAGTGTAGATGTTGTGATCCACATAGTTGTAATGTGAATGCATCATCACAAAGAGAGGAGTAAGAAGATATGGAGGGAGAGGTAGATGTAGAGGGAGTGAGTAACCTAGGGAAAGAGGAGATAGAGGGGAAGAGAGGTGAGATGGGGATTTATGAAGGGAGGGAGAGATAGAGAGGGTGGAGGAAGAAATTTGGGGGATGTTCTAGAGAGGGGAGATAGGGAGAAGAGGAGAGACAAAAGAACAAAGAGAGAGAGGAGTAATAATGAATGGAGGGAGAGGTAGACATGGAGGGAGTGAGAGACCTAGAAAAAAGGAGATAGAGAATTGATGACCTAGAGAGGGGAGGGAGAGATAATAATTAAGAGAAAGAGAGGGATAATAAGGGATGGAGAGGTAGACAAGGAGTGATTGAGAGACCTAGAGAGGGGAGAGTTTTTGATGAGTGTTTCTACACATTCACAACACAGATAAAACACAAAGTGATTTATCTCTCTTGAAAGGAAATCTATATTTACAAAACTTTAGGAAGATGACCCCAAGGCTTCATACGCTAGGTCTTGAATTTTCAAAGACAACTCAATGGTTAATGTTATGTTGGTTTCAAAAGGGTCATTTATGGTTCAATAAAAACTAGAATTTTTTGAAACAAGGGTTTTATGAAATCTGAAAACTAGTTAAAACCTTGGTTGTATTTTTAGATCTGTAATCTGAAAATGACTTAACATCAAATATGGTAGTTTTGTGGTGATTTTTTCCTTCCTAAAATAACCAAGATTTATAAAACAAAGATCAAAAGATAAGGGTTTAGAAATTATAATTATGAAAACCTAAGGACAATCACAACAATGGTTGATGCTATAGGTATAAAAATTCCCTAATAAAACTAGTTCTTGTTTAATCAGGGTTAAACCCACAATGTTGTAGAAATAGTGCAATCTTCAAAGATAATCTTAAAGATGTTTTATACTATAAATATTCAAACATATACCTAGATTCTGACATAATATGAATAAAAAATCACAGTTGAACCAATGTAATAAAAGCTCAAACTAACCCTACACTACAATTTACAATCATTAAACCATAAATGGTATGAGAAGGAGATCGATCAAATAACTTAACACTTTTCCATCATCATAACTGAACTGAAACTAATAATTAAAATTAAATCTAGAAGAAGGAACCATCCATGCATTCATAAATAACAAGTCACCAACACTTCAATGCCTTTACTTGTATTACTTTCAAAATGTTAAAATAACTCCAAATCAACCCCTTACAAATGAGAGGAGGCTTACAAAATGAACCATGGATATTAACTCAACAAAAATAACCAAGATTACATTTGTATTTAATACTTGGGGTGCATTAAATATTTATACAACTACCACCAATTTAAAGTTCTATCAAATGTGAACCTAGGAAAATGTAAAATATATTAATACAACTTTATATTAAATATATATACTACAAAATTCCATAAAAGGCGGATGCACACTCTTTTATGTAACTAACTACAACTCGCTGAAATTTTACAGAAACTTATTATGAATTACAATATTTCCAACTTCCTTTTCCTTAACATCATATTTAACAAAACAATTGCGGATAGTTGTTAATTTATCATTGGGAGGAGGCTCTACAACATGAATTTTATAACCCAGAAATTCATACTCCTCCATTAATTGGCTATGTAGGTTCACATAGGATCTCCTCTAATGAATAACCTCCTTAGAATGTACCAAAAATTATGTGGCAACATTCAAAAATCCCTTATCCAAATCTTTTGTGGGATATTTTTGTATGAACTTCTACCAATTAATCTTCAATAGCCCATCATCCAATTTTTATGTAGCAACCACATAAATCTTCATACTATCACTAATAA
Organism: Sequoiadendron giganteum; assembly: GCA_007115665.2. Taxonomy (NCBI): domain Eukaryota; kingdom Viridiplantae; phylum Streptophyta; class Pinopsida; order Cupressales; family Cupressaceae; genus Sequoiadendron; species Sequoiadendron giganteum. The sequence continues at coordinate 19,689,513 of CM021105.1, forward strand.
ACTAGTCATAGTCTACTAGTAGCTCATTTATCCTCCTTACAATAGTATTCATTTCAGGAAAAACTTGGGATATAATTTCCTTTCAAAAATATAGAGCATGCATCCAAAATGATGGTTCCTTGATCTTATCCTTTGGCAATATATCTTCCTTCTCCAATATTTATGTAGACAAATTTCTGACAACCTCCAACTTTGGATTACTAATTTCATAGTATTTGGAGTATGTCATGCAACCTTTAATCATTTTATCTATATCCTCCTTCAAAATTAAGAAATTATTATGCATCTCGACTGTTATGCCGATTGATTTGTCTCCAATTATAGCAATACCATCAATCCATTGTAAATTTGTATATGCCCAAGACTTCATTTTCTCCATCTTATATACATCATCTAGAAGTATGGGATTAGATGTTGGTGTGAATAAGGTCTTGTACCTAGTTAATTCTTTATTAGGGACATAGGGAACTTAATTCATATGTTAAGTTTACTTAGGATAAAAGATTCTTTCTAGAAGTCTTAGTTGTATTATCTAGACAAGTCATAGTTGTCTTATCTAGACTTCACATTATCCTAGGTAGTTATGAATTAGTTGTCTCATGTAATAGGATTAAGACACTTGTCACGGTCTTGTCTTATCCTATCTCTCATTCTTTCCTTTATAAGCAAGGCATCTCTAACATATTTTGTATTTTATTATAGTAATATTGTATATTGTATCATATTTTAATTCTTGTTCGGTGGAATAGCATCTTCCATTGGTGCTTCTCTCTATCTCTTGTGGAGGTTATTTGTTGTTGTAGATTGAAGATCTTCGTTGCTCACTTCAACATGGTATCAAAGTTTTGAATCTTGCAAGCCCCTTCTATTTTTTTCATTAGAGAGTTTCTACCATTAAATTTTATATTGTGATTTGAGTTTCTTTTATGATCTTGTAAATTCACCATATGCTCTTCTCTTGCGTTTCAATATGATTTTGAGAATCGAAATGGTTTGTAAAGATTTTTTAATCCTATATTGCATGTATGCATTTTGGTGAGATCTAGTGATTGCAGCACCTTTGGCTATAGTGGAAATATTTTTGGCTCTCCCATTGTGTCCAGGAGGCTCGAGAAAGTCAGATTTGGCTTTTGTTTCACTCGATTTGGTCACCATTTGCAACTTTGGCAAACAAAGGTTTGATGCAAGTCATTTTTTATTGGAGTCATTTTTATTTTTGCTTATGAAATTCTGCTTCCACTCATTTGTAAGAAAAACCATTTTATGAATGTTATAGCCAGGGTCAAAATATCAACTAGGTATCTTTTAGATTTTGCATATCTTGCATAGATCTAAAGAAAATTTCTGTCCAAAAAGCATCACGCATCATTTTTCTACCGGCTAAAGGTTAATTTTTTTTTTTCATCTTCTACTTGTTGGATCAAAAAATGATTTTTGTGTTTTATTCTTAAGCATCAAAATATTTTTGGGTTTTTGTTATCGTCTACAAACATTGAGTATATTTTTCAAAAATAAATCAGAAGTAAACTTCTTTTTGCTAGAAAACTCATTTCCTGTAGACTAAATTTAGTCTTTTTCAAAAAAATCACAACTTTTGGTCATGGTGTTGGATTTCTATAAATGAGATATCATTGGAAAGCTTGTTTGACAAACTTTTCAATGGTGTAGGTGATTTTTCCAGATTTTGACATTTTTTGTCAATTTTTCAGCCTGAAGGTACATATGCATTTATTACTTGTAATTGGCATAACTTTTGCATACGAAGTTGAATTTTGGCAAACGTTTTTTTGAAATTGCTCAAAAAATTGCAAGGAATCTATTTGTAACCTTCATTTTTAGTTTTGAAAATCTCTTTTTTCTGAAAATTGTAAAAACCATCTTGTGTTATAAACGATTGATTTGAGCTTGTCACTTGTACAAATTGCAAAATTTCTTCACTATAATTTGCACAGGGGGAGGTTGCAAATTGAGTTTTAATACATTTTGGGGGTGAAAGGAACAATTCAAATGCCACATTGTCTTCTTTATTTTGGTTTTCTAAGGAAAACTGAACCACTCACTCCACACAATTATCATACATGAAAACTAAAAATGACCCAATTGGTACAATCTAAGGGTATATGACCAACATTAGATCCAGAACCTAAATTTACAAGGGAATATGAAAAATTTACTCATAGATGTAAAATGGATGAAGAAAAAGGGATCATTGGCTTACATGTATCTGATAACTTGTTGTTTCATATTGTGGAGTGTAAAACACCTAAGAATGTTGGGGATAAACTTGAAGAGTTGTATGGAAAAAATAATTAGTTCAAAGTTTTTCAACTTCAAGCAGATCTACAATCACTCTCTATAGATGTATTTCCTTCAATTTGAGATTTCCTTGCATAATTTAAGTTGATTTTGTCACAATTAAAAGGATGTGGGCATGATAAATCTAGTGATGAATGTATCTTCTTGATTCTATCTAAGTTAAGAGGCCCTTATCAAGTGTTTTCTTCTAGTTTCTACTCTACTATGGATGCCATGGGGAAAGATTATAAAATGCCTTCATTTGAGTTGTTTTGTGAGCATCTTACTAGAGAGGAGGCCAATTTGATTCAATTGTATACACTACCTAGTTCTAAGAATCATGCTTTAATGGCTCAATCATCCAAGGGTAAAGGAAAGAATAAGAAAAATCCCAAGATAAAATAATCTTCAGGTAAAGAGAATTCCTCCAAATCAAAGCCTAAGAATAATCATAAGTCCACTCCATCTCCTTCTTCTTCTACCTCTAGAGATTCTTCTTCCAAGTCCAAGAAAAAGAAAGGGGATCCTTGTTCATTTTGTGGTAAAACAGGGCATGATGTGGCTCATTGTTTTAAGAGACTTGATGCCTTGGAGGAAGCTATAAAGAAAGACAAAATATCAATGTCTAAGCTCTCTTCCATGGGAAAATGGAAATCTCTTTCAACATGGGCCATTCATTCATCTTCAAATAGTTGGATTCTTGATTCAGGTGCTTCACATCGCATGACCAATTCATGTGATCTTCGTGATTCCACTGTTCATACTTCTTCTTCTTAAATTGCAGTTGGGAACTCTTCATAGATTCCAACTTTGGGGATAGGCTTTGTTTAGATGCTAGATGGGTGTATTGAGTATGTAATTTTTATTTCTAGTATTTCAACAAATCTACTTTCCATATATTAGATTTGTCAATCTGGAGATGGGAAATCAGTTGATTTTACTCCATAGAATGTGACTATTAGACAATTGTAGGATCCTTTGAAGGTTGTTGCTATAGGGATAGTTGATCATGAGAACCATTTTTATCGATTTGATGGCTTTGAGTCTTCATCGGGTTCATGTTTTTTTGCTCATGCTAATTCAATGAGCAAGCTTTGGCATGAAATATTTTGTCACTTGAACTATAGATATCTTTAGTAGATGCAAGCACATAACTTAGTGGTTGGTCTTCCTAAAATCACTTGCATGGATGGTGTTTGTCAAGGTTGTGTTCTTGGAAAGAAACACCAAGATCCTTTTCCTAAGGTTCAAGCTACACATGCAACCACACCCCTTAAGTTGGTTCATAGTGATCTCATGTCATTCCCAACTCCTTTTTCAGGGGCTAAGTATGTGCTTACCTTCATTGATGATTTTTTCTCGACGCACATGGGTCTAATTTTTGAAGCTCAAGAGTGAGGTTATCACCATCTTCAAGACCTTGAAAACATTCGTGGAGAAGCAGTCAATTTTTTCTCTTCGACGAATATGCACAAACAATGGGGGGAGTATGTCCATCAAACATTTTAGGATTTTTATAGTGAGAATGGTACTCTTCATCAACACATGATTCCTTACACTCCTCAACATAATGGTGTGGCAGAGAGAAAGAATGGGACTCTCAAGGAGATGGCCCATCGTATGATTTAGTCTAGGTCTATGGCTCCAACATTTTGGGCCAAAGCTATCAATTGTGTCAATTATATTCAAAATCATATGCCCAACAAGGCAATGCAGAATATGAATCCTAAGGAGGCTTGGTCTCATCGCAAGACTAATGTATCCTTCTTTAAAGTATTTGATGGTGAGGCTTGGGAATTCATTCCTGATGGTCAACATAAATCAATGGAGAAGAAGAGTTAATGATACATCTTTTTTGGCTATCGTGAGGATGTGAAGGAATACAAATGATTTGATCTTGACACATGAGAGGTTCATTTTTGTTGTGATGTTCAGTTTATTGAGCCCTTCACACAGTTATATCCTCCTTCAACTTCTGCATCACAACCAACTCAATCTTCTCCAATTGATGATGCTTTGCTAATTGAGGAAGATTTTGATGATGGTCTTGATCCACCTCCTCCTACTTTAGCCACTAGGCCATGATGGGATTGTGTTACTCTTGAGGAGGTTGGTCCTCTTGTTGGTGATCCCTCAGATACTTGTTGAACTCGTTCTTAGATTTCAAGAATCGGTCTTTTCAATCATGTTGTTTCAGATGATCCTCAAAAGTTTTTTAGATGCTTAAGGTATTCCAGAGTGGGATAGTGTTATGGCTAATGAGTATTCTTCTTTGATGAGGAATCATATTGGGATATTGTGCCTCTTCCTAAGGGAATAAATTTTGTTTGATGTAAGTGGGTGTATCATACCAAGTATGTAGCCGATGGTTCCATTAACAAGTACAAGGCTCGTCTTGTTACAAAGGGGTTTTCTCGGGTTGAAGGAATTGACTATTTTGAGACCTTTGCTCCTATTTCCAAGATGGATTCTATTCACCTTGTCCTTGCTATAGCTGCATCACAGGGATGGTTAGTGTAATAGATGGATGTGAAGAGTGCCCTCTTGCATGGTGATCTTCATGAAGAGATCTATATGGAGTAGCCACCAGGTTTTGTGCAAGATTCTTCACTTGTTTGCAGGCTTTGATGTTCATTGTATGGTCTCAAATAGGCCCCTCGAGCTTGGTATGAGAAGATGGATAGCTTCTTGCTTTATTTTGGCTACAATAATTTCCATTCCAATCCCATAGATTATACTCAGAGACATGGAGAGGATCTACTCATTCTTATGCTCTATGTGGATGATTTTATTCTCACGGGGAGTTATACTTCCATGATTTAGAGTACACAACAAGCGTTGATGGAGTGATTTGATATTACTAACCTTGGTTTTTTGCATTACTTCCTTGGTCTTCAGGTTCATCAGACTTCTGAGGGGATCTTCATTATTTAGTAGAAGTATGCTCTTGATTTTCTTCAGAGGTTTAGCATGGTTTATGGCAAGCCTACCCCCACTCCATTTCAGCTAGGTGGTGTATTGTATACCAATTGCCCTAATCCTATAGTTGATCCTACCTTGCATCAACATTTGGTTGGCAGTATTTTATACTTGACACATAGTCATCTTGATATTTCCTTTACGGTTGGTCTTGTCTCTCTCTTCTCACAAGAGTCTCATGAGAGTCATTGGAAGGCCACCAAATGTATCTTGAGATACATTCAAGGCACTACTCATTTTGGAATTGATTAGACATTAGGTGCATCCCAAATTATGGGCATCATTGACTCAGATTGGGTTGGTGATGTCAATGATCAGAAGTCTACTTCTAGCTTTGTCTTTTTCCTTGGTTCTTTTTGAATCGCATGGTCATGTAAGAAGTAGAATGCTATTGAATTATCATCGATAGAGGCTAAGTATTGAGGTGCAGTTCTTTCTAGTCATGAGGTTTTGTGGCTTTGTCAATTGATGAGTGAGTTTGAATTCCCTTCCTCTCATCCCACTACTCTTTTGTGTGACAACCAAAGTTCCATTCATATCTCTTGCAACCCAGTGGAGCATCAATATACTAAGAATATTGGATCTACATACACTTCATCAAGAAGCTCATCCAGAATCGTGTTCTTAGCTTGGAGTATTTGCCTACAGATTAACAGGTTGCAGACATCTTCACTAAAACTTTGGCCTCACCTCGTTATCTTCAATTATGATTGATGCTTGGGGTGAAGGAATTTTTCCTTGGGGGGTCTTGAGGAGTCCTCCTTCCTTCTTTAGTTTTTTTTTAAGCTTTTTCTCTCTTTTGGAAAGGATTTTTCTCGTTTTCTCCTCTTGTGAGAGTTTTTTTGTTTTGTACATGGGTACCTCATAATGCCTTTTTACTAGGACCCATTTTTTGCATTGGTTTGTTCCTCCCTAAGATGCACTTAAGGGGATGTTGGTGTGAATAAGGTCTTGTTCCTAGTTAATTCTTTACTAGGGACATAGGGGACTTAATTCACACGTTAAGTTTACTTAGGATAAAATATTCTTTATAGAAGTCTTAGTTGTCTTATCTAGACAAGTCATGGTTGTCTTATCTATAATTCACATCATCTTAGGTATTTATGAGTTATTTGTCTCATGTGATAGGATTAAGAAACTTGTCATGATCTTGTCTTATCCTATCTCTCATCCTTTACTTTATAATCAAGGCATCTCTAACATATTTTGCATTGTATTGTAGTAATATTGCATATTGTATCATATTGTGATTCTTGTTTAGTGGAATAACATCTTCCATTATTTATTCTCTCTATATCTTGTGGAAATTATTTGGTGTTGCAAATTGAAGATCTTGGTTGCTCACTTCAACATTAGATACCTTCCCCATAACACTTCAAATCGGGATCACCAATTGTTGGATGAAGGCAGTCAATTTGGCAACCTACACTTTAAGCTCTTTCTTTATCACCCGATCCTTATCCAACCTCTTCAAAATATTGGAGATGGCCTCGTAAAAATCATCAATATCCCAAGCTCTATTTGTTGGGTCAATATCAATAGAAGAAGTATTATACTCTATTGGAAAAAATTTATGGCATCTTTGTCCACTGTCAACATAGCTATAAGAATTGCCCTTGATTCAGAGGCATCCTTAGTTATGTGGGACTTAACCTTAACCTTCTTCTTCTCTTTGGGTTGTCTCATTCAAGCCAAAATTTATTCAAAACTAGCCTTTGGACCCCTAACAATAGGATCCTTCTATTTTAACTATTCTTCCACCCACATCAAGGTTGTTGCTTGGGAAGAAGTAGACGAAATTTGTGTAGACCTTTCTTTTGCAACCTCTTGCTCTGTTGGTTGCACTATATCCTTCTCCTCTTTCTTCTCTTTCTCTTCTTCAATTTTAGGTGACCTTTTATCTTTAGTTTCTACTATTCCCTCCTCTCCTGGATCTACAACTTGTATTCCTTCATCCTTTCCAGAAGTTTCTTCATCATGCTTAGGTGCAGTTGATATCTCCTCCTTTGTGGACATATCCTCTAGATTTTATTGCTCTTGTTTCTATATCTCTTTTAAAATGTTATCTAGACTCTCCATATAGGGTGGTTCTAGTACTTGCTGAAATTTTTTGCTGAAGGGTTTAAGTTTTGAATATACTAATTCACCCCCTCTTAGTATCAAGGTGTGTTTAACACCTGTATCTCTCTTTATCCCTCCCTTCCTCCCTCTCTCTCTCTTAGGTTCCCTCATTCTATCCCTCACACCCCCTCTCTCTTAGGTCTCTCACTCCCACCCTACCTAAATAACTCTATCTCTCTCTTAGTTATCTCCCTCCCACCCTACCTAGAAAAATCCCTCTCTCAATTCTCTCCCTCCCTCTATCCCTCCAACCCCCCCTCTCTCTCAGCTCTTTTCATCCATCTATCCCTCCCACTTCTATTATCTCTTAGATATCTCCATTCCTCTATCCCTCCCACTTGCCCTCTCTCTTAGGTCTCTCTGTCCCACCTTACCTATATAACTCTCTCTCTCAAGTCTCTCCCTCCCTCTATCCTTACTACCCTACCTAAAAAAATCTCACTCCCTCTCTCCCTCTCAGGTTTTTCCCACCCTCTATCCCTCCTAGCCCCCCCTCTCTCTTGGGTATCTCTCTCCTTCCCTACCTAGATAAATTTCTATATCCCTATCTCTCCTATGTATTTTCCTCCCACCCTACTTAGATAATTCTCTCTCTCACTCTATATTAATTATAATGTAGTATATAGTATATTTTATATATACTATATACTATAATATATAATATATTACATAACACAATATATATTATATGTACTCACACACACATCTTCCATCAAATCAACATACATATATACCCATCGCAACCTTGAATTTTTTTTACAAATTCGGCTATGCACCTCAAATGTGTAAATTTAAATTAGGCTAGCACCAAAACATTCTCATAGTGGAAAGGAATAAAATTAGACCACATTACACCTTAACTCATACCTAGATCCACACATACATGCCATTCCATGCTTCCATAAACACCAAAGAAAATACTCAATTAGTGTTAACACTCAAGGTCGGCCAAACCTAACCAAACACGATTAAAATTTTGAGTACACACTTCCTTTGATCCAAAGATAAATTGCAAACAACACACAACACTCAAACACAATCTGGAATATTCCATCAACACCTTGAAATCCAACAAATTCCTTCGTAACAACTTTCACCTAAAAAATGTATTCATCCTATACACCTAGTTAACCTTCCACATATTGTATCACATGAATCCAACATTGACAATTGAGATGGCTCGACACAAGAGTGTTTATGTGTGTATGAATATATATACATTCATATATATATATATATATGCATATATTTGTATACATATATGCACACCTAATTGTTAAAGAGAAGTTCAAATGAAATGTTGTGAGGGTTCAATATCCCTCAGCCTGTTAAGGCCATAATATAAAGGTAGCGACATATTACCCTACATGCACCATCTTTTAGTGATAAACCATTAAGTAATTATACAAGCATTATAATCCACATAATACCAAATGTATCAGGGTCATTCGACCTTGATACCATGATGGGATGACACAAAGTTGATACCCATTTTACAATACTTATACATTAACATATTTTCGGCCTTGGTGGCTTCAAACTCATCGTCAGATCAAAGAAAAATACATTGGTGCTTGAACATTTTAAAGAGCGATGAGCATCATTCATTGGAAACTCAAATGTTGGTGATGTTGTTGCCCATGGATAAAATACATAAGGGGCATAATGTTAGAAATCATTTGAAGTCAATCCTCAGCTTCAAATGGTTTTTACCATTCAACCTCCACAAAATTCGCCATAGATTCTTGATTGAATTCATAATTTGCATAAAATATAGTAAATATCACCTCATACGATGTATTCTAACATAGTAAACACAATGAAATAATGGCAGATTTGGTAGACCACGAGCTAAGATCATTTGCCACCCTTGCATTGATGCATGCATAGCATGTCGATCTTGACACATAGAGAGGGGTCATTTGGGTTTTTTCCCTCATAATTTGGGGTTTCTTAGCTCAAAATAACAATTGATATTATGATAAAAGACCTTGAATTATAGTGGTAAAGAACAAACAAGAATATCATTATGGAATTCGGTATCCATTGAGCACACGAGATGAAATTACTCAACTCAAGATAGAAACATCAAATGGTAATTGGATTACCTCATAAACTGCACGATGTCACCTCAACTTCTTAGCCAAATAGAAACAACAACCCTCTTCTTCCCCCCCTTTTTATGCCTTTATTTCTATTGCTTTTTCCCCAAAAATCTTCTGATGATTTTTTTCTTGATTTTTCCCTTCTCTATTCGAGTCAACCCACCACCCTATCCATTCATTGCACAAGCTATTTTTGGGGTGTGTTTACCATGCCACCCTCTCTTAGCCACCCACTCCACCCATTACCTGTGCATCTTCTGGAAGGGAATCAACCTTCTTCAATGTGAAGGGAAAATATTTGAACATTGTTTTCATTATTCTTCCCATACATTCATATATATTCGAATAGAAGAATTTATATTGATGAAAATCCTTAATGCACATTTATTCATGTGTGTATATACGTATATGTATATATATATATATATATGTATGTATGGTTACATACACATCTATATATATTATATGTTTATATATGGTACCACATTGTTATTGTTTTCCTTATCAAGAACTTATGTTCTTTTCAAAAGTTGAATAACATATTTATTCTTTTCATGGTAATTATATGCAAATTAGTCGTATTTTCATTTAATTTTGAAATGAATGTAGTAAAACAAGAAATGAGATAAATAAATTCATCTATTTAACCAAATCACAATTTTCATTTAAGCAAGAACATTATCCATCAAATATAATATCAAATGCACATGTCATGTCCTACTATGGTGTGTGAGATTCCAAATTCCATTCTTGCTTATTGTCTGTCATTCTGCTAAGTGTTCCTTCCTCAACCAGGTTCTCATTATTCAAAATATTCTTGCACACACACCTTCTTACACTTACCAACTTTATCAGTAATCTTTAATCGATAATTGTGAAATAATTCTTTTAAATCATAAAATTTGCAAAATAAATCATTTTCCATATATTGCAGTTTTTCAAATTTATAAACAATAACTGATATATATATATATATATATATATATATATATGTATGTATACATACATACATACATGCATATATATATATATATATATTTGTTTTATCCAATTTTCAATTAACTTAACAGTATCATATGCACATGTTCTTGTACTTTCCAACTTCATCCATAATCTTTAACCAATAATCATTGCAAAATAATTATTTTAAATTATAAAATTTGCAAAATAAATCATTTTTCATATATTGAATTTTTTAAAATTTATAAACAATAACTGATATATATATACACATATATACATATATATACATATATATATACACACATACATACATACATATATATACATATATATACATACATACATACATACATACATACATACATACATATATATACATACATACATATATATATATTGTTTATCCAATTTTCATTTAACTTAACATTATCATATACAAGAAAATTTGAGATGTGAAAACCATCATCGTGAAACACAAGATTATATCCTTTCCTACACATTTATCCTACACTTATAAGGTTATGTTGGAGAATGTTAACATAAAGATCATCATCTATATTATTCTTGCCATCAAACTGATTGAACCTTTTCCACATATCTTAGCAGATGTATCATCACCAAACTTGACTAAACAACCTTCAAAATTTTCAAGTTTAATAAACTTACTCTTATCATCTATCATGTGATTTGAGCATCCACTATCAATATTCCATGTATTTTTCTCTTCTCTAGCATGAAAAGAACTCACCATAGTTTCTTCAATATTATGACCTATTTCTAGAGCACTATCCTTCATACATCTCTTAGAGTTAGAAGAATTATTCCCAACATATTTTAGAGCCATGAAAAAGCATTCATTATCCTCATCATCAAGGTAATCAAATTCATCATTAGTTATACTAACATCTTCTTTAACATAATAAATTCTCTTAACTAACTTATCTTTGTTCTCCTTATATTTATTTTTTGAAACTTTGATAGGACATATTGAAGTATAATGACCGATATTTCCACAATTGTAACATTTGAAAGGCAACTTACCTCTGTATTTTCTAGTGCCCTTTTTCAATCTTCTCACAAATTTTTCTTTCACATCACCAACATCATCCTAACCTAATTCCTCATTCTTTTTAGCTTTTCCAACTTTAAAAATAATCTCATTCTTTAAATCACTTGGACCAAACTCTCTCAATTCAAAAGCAATTAAAGCACCAAACAACTAATCTCTAGAATACTGGTTGAAATTCTGAGCTTCTTCAATGGAAAAAACTTTATGACTATAATATTTAGGTAGATTTCTTAGTAACTTCTTTACCACCTCATCTTCTTCAAGTTTTCCACTAAGGCCTCTGATGAAATTGACAACTTTGTCCACTTTATGTATGTATCTTGTAATATCTTCATCCTTTGACATTCATAGGTTTTCAAACTTGATCTTTAGGTATTGTATCTTAGCTTGCTTGACTTTATCATCTTCGTCATAGATACTTTCCATATTTTTCTAGATCTCACCAATAGTTTTGTAATTCATCACCTTCACAAGTTTAGAGTTAGAAAGACCACTCAAAAAAGAATACCTTGCTTTACCATTTTTCTCATAAGCCTTGATCTCATCATCAGACCTTAGACCATTTGCAGGCAAGGTATAACTAGGTTCAACAAACTTCCAAACTCCAAACCTTAGAGAAACAAGGAAACCTTCCATCCTAGTCTTTCAAAATACATAATCTGATCCATCAAACAAAGGAGCCTCCTTGTGTGCCATCCCAGATCTACTTCAAGTGGTTAATTTTTCTTCTAAGGAACCTTGCTCGAATACCAATTTTTGAATGCACAAGACAATTGAGAGGGGGGTGAGTCAATTATTCATTAAAACATCAAAAACCTCATTAACATTCAGATCCTTATTATCTCTTAATCTGTTATATTGATTTAGTATGAAAGTAAATAATAGAAATAACAACATATGAACACCATACATAGAAGAACATTGGATTTATAGGGAAAACCCAAGAAGGGAAAAACCACGGTGAGGATTAGCTCACAATATGATGTAATTGCAACACCAAATACAATAGGATCAGTACCCAAAAGAAAGAAGGGATCACTGCCAATGGCTCACTGCCAGATTATAAAAATGAAGAAATAAGATTGTTACAATGAGAAATCCATCTCAGAGCAATAGAAAATTTCCACCACTGCACCACCAGTGCATTCACACACTCTCTGAAGAATGTAGACACCTTCCGCTCACTACTTCTAGTACTCTTAGTCATTAAATCTCACACTATAGTTCACACTTTCACATTTCACGTCATAATTCACATCACATTGGATCATGTTTTTCTTCAAGCACTTACCATTTTGATATCCTAGCAAAACTTTATGCTCCATTAAAAAAATTTTCCCAACTAGGGCCTAGCAAGATAAACAGGGGTAAACTTTAAGCACTCGGGTGTTGGTAAGTGGTCGTTGATGTGACCACAGGTGGTGGAGGGTGAAAAATAAAAGTGTTGTTGCTAGGGGAGTGGATATAGAGAAACAATGAGATGGTGGTATTGTTCCAAGCAGAGATCCTCAATGATGGGACCGAAAAGAAGGGATTTATTGAGCAGAGGTTGAAGGAAGCTAGTAGATGGTGAAACAAATGTTTGAAAACTATGCAAGGGTATAAGTAGCAGCCGGGAATGGAGATAGTCAATGGGGCCAATAAAAACAATAAATGCTCAACAATTTTTTTTGATGTTGATAAGCCTCCAATAAGAACCTGCCAAAAATTAATGGCTCTGAACTTGAAAATTTTAAATGTCTTTTGAACTAAATATTTTCACCACAGACAATGGTTTAAACCACAAATAATAATATTGCTTGATAAAAAATAATTTACTTGAAAATAAAATTGAACCGTAATTTTTTTAAAATATTTTTTCCTATGAAATAAAATCATACGTTTGTACTAGGGGCTCATATGACCTGGCTAGGTAATTTTTTCCCCTCAAAAACACCTGAGGCCAAATATGGGTTTATTTTGTATGAATCTTTGTCTCTTAGGCCTTTTGAAGACAATGGCAAGGTCAATTTGGGCTGAAAATGTGTCGAAATCTCTACTACCTCTTGATCTTGAAATCGTCAAACCCTTACAACTTTAGAAAAAAAGAAGAAGATTTAGACAAAACAAAAGTCAATCTTGAATTTCTCAATCACCCTAGACTAAAAATGAGCTCAGGTTTCCTCCAACATGATCCAAAAGCGACTTACAATAAAAAACCACATAGAGAAACCCTCCAAATATGGTATTTATTTCAAGTTTTTTCTGATTCTTAGGTTCACCATATGGTGTAAGGGAAGAGCATACTCAACCTTACTAAAATAACCTAGATGTCTCACTAGCAATAGCTCAACCCTCAAATCTAAGAAGGATTTTACAAGGCTTGGCTTTGATACTATGTAAGAGTTGAAGATTAGCTCTATACCCAAGAACACCTACAAAAATAATGAAAACCTTCCACAAGAGGGTATACAAGAATATGATTTTTCTTGATATGAAGACCTATCAAAATGATGATGAGGTATGAAGTATATTACATATGAGTACAATGACCTTGCTTATCTAGGAAAGGTGGGGAATAAGATTGAACATGATTGTGGCATGTGTCTTAATCTTATGACATGAGATAAATAGCAACCTAGCAACCTAGGAATTGAGCATTACAAGCTAGAAAGATAAGATCTATACATTCCAAGTAAGACTTATAAAATAAATCTTATATCCTAGGTAGAATTAACATGTGAATAAGTCCCCAAAGTCCCTAGTAAAGTAAATTACTAGATATATATTATATATTCATACCAACACTTGCAAGAGTTTGAGGTACCTATTGTTAAAATTCTGATTTTTTAACACCTTTGGAACTACATTTTTTTGGTATTTCATCAAGCACCATATTTTGTGTTTTTTTTTTCCTTTTTTTTTCCCTACAACTGATCTATGTACATGTCCTTCTTATTGAATATCACATCTCTACTCCTAATGACTTTGTGATTTTCATAATCCCATAAGAGATAACCAAAATCATTAACTCCATATCTAATAAAAGTACACCTTAATTTTTTCTTCAAGATTTTTTATATTTTCTATATTAATATGGACAAATGCTTCACAGTTTTTTTTTATAGAAATAAACAATTTATGTTTTTTAATATTCATCCCTCCTCAAGAATACCATCATCCAGGGCACTTGAAGGTCCTTTATTTATTAAGTAAATATTAGTATCCATAATATCTACCCAAAAATTTAATGGAAATCTTGCATGAAATCTCATACTCCTTGTATGATCCTTGATTTTCCTATTCATTATTTGTAACACCATTTTTTTATGATTTTTTTGAGCCATCTTCTATATATGAATCCCATGGTATGAATAGTAACTTTCAAACTCTTTGCTAAAATATTCATTTCCATTATCTAATCTGAGTCACTTCAACTTATTCCTTCTCTTTTTCAAGCAAATATTTTTATTTCTTAAAAGCATCAAAGACATCATATTTTATTTGAATGAAATAAACTTAAGTTTTTCTAGTTACATCATCAATAAAAGTAACATAATAATAAGATTCATCAAGAGATGATAGCTGATTTGGTCCCAATACATCTAAATGCGCAAGCTCTAACTTTTAACTCTTCTTTTCTTTCCAAACTTTGAGAAATTTGACTCTTTTCTATTTTCTATAAAAAAACATTTTCACATAAATCCAAGTCGACTTGATATCTTCCACTACAAAATGATCCAAAACCGGAAACTCTAGATATAATTTTGTTGAGCACCTTTGACCATCATGTCCAAATCTCATGAGAATATCTTCAACCATGAATAAATGTGGAGCAGAACACTAAACAATACTCTATCACATTGAACTTTCTTTTAATCTAATTTTCTCAAAAGAACTTGGAAACCAAGTAAGCCAACTTCATCAGAAAAATTACTAACATCTCTACAATATCTACAATATGAAACACTTTCCAACTATAATAATCTTCCTAAGCATAAGTTAGGCCAACACCTCTATAACTATACTAAAGTAAGACATCAATGACAACACCAGTACAATGTGTTGGCACCAATACTAGCAACTCCAGACACATCATCAATTAGTTTTCCAACTTTATCTTTATATAAGGGGTTGACATTAATGAAAACACCAAATAACCTCACAAACAACTCAAGCTTCCAACATCTCCAAACTTCCAACAATCTCCCCCTTTGTCATTGATGGAAACACCTACTTTCTGAAAAACTATCAACAACAAAATCAACCATCAAAAATATTGTAATAATTAGTACTCCCCCTGATAGGGATAACTCTTTACTCATCATCCTTTCTCTTCACAAAATTCTTCTCCTACAATATCAACAACACATGCATTCTAAATCAGTATCCTCCTTTTCTCCTCAAATAGTACTTTTGTATACTCTCTCCCCTTATGGCCTTCAAACCATTTCCATTTCTACACGATTTTTTTCAACCATTCTAACTTTCTCCCCCTTTGATATCAATGGAAAAGGGCCATAAACTCATCCAACTCTCTTGCTCTGCCCCTTTGACAATATTCAAAGGATAACACTTGCAACTACAATCATTATTTTGTATTGAACTTAATTTATTGTACACTCCCCCTTAGGGGTACACAATATGCTCCATCCAACTGCACCATCCAACAACCATTACTACCTACTCCCCCTGAGAGGGAGCCTTCAACATCATTCCACGACAAAGAATGTATCTTAAAATTATTCTCAGATAAATGCACACACGTATGCATCTAGTTGAAATAAGGAAGGGAAATAACCCCTAACTTATCTTAGAGATACTCAAAATTATCTTTTGGAAGAGCCTTTGTGAAAATATCAACAATTTGGTTCTTAGTAGGTACATACTCCAGCTTTACCTCATTTTCTAAAACTTTTCTCTCTCAAGAAATGATATCGGATTGAGATATGTTTTTTCTTGAATACATTACCAGATTCTTTGAAATATTTATTGCCCTTGTATTTTCACATAAGATATGAATAGGTTCATCATATGAAACTTTGGTATCCTTCAATGTTTTCTTCAACCACAACACCTATGTACAACATGATGTGAATGCATGATATCTAATCTAGTAGCAGTAAGATATATAGTCCACCAATCATTGATCTATATGTCTCTAATTTGTCTTAGGAGATCCATCATTCTTGCTCAACTTACAACCAGTAACTATAGGAGTAAGTACTAGTTTAGAGTCATCTATTCTTCAATTATTCCTTGATATACTTAGATTAAGATATGGATATACCTTTCTTTTATTGATTCATTTGCAAACCAAGGAATAAATTCATCTCCTCACACATTGACATATAAATTCTTCCTACATTTCCTTTGCAAAGTTCTTGCACATATCTTCATTTCCTCCAAAGATCATGTCATCAACATATACTACCGCAATTAAGATTTATTCACCTTCAAATTTGAAGTACAAATTTCTATCTACAATACCATTCCTGAATCCTTTTTGAACAAGTACTTATCTAACATTGCATACCAAGCTCTGGGAGCTTTCTTTAGTCTATAAAACTCTTTCTTCAACCTATAGACCGTATTTGCATCCTCTAACAACTAAAAACCTTCTAGTTGTTCAATGTATACCTCTTCTTCCAATTCACCATTCAAGAATGTAGACTTCAAATCCATCTAATAAAATTTGAAATATTTATGCATTGAAAAAGCTAAAAACATCTAGATAGCTTCCATTCTTGCAACCGAAGCAAAATTTTCCTTAAATTTTATACCTTCAACCTGAGTAACCCTTACACACAAGCCTATCCTTATTTCTAACAACTTTTCCATCTTCATTCAACTTATTTTGGAATACCCACTTGGTGCCAATCATATTCTTGTTTGTTGTTCTTGGGAACAATTCCCAAGTCAAATTCTTCTCTATTTGTTCTAACTCTTCCTCCATTGCTTTGACCCAATTCTCTTCTTTGCATGCCTTAGTCATTGTTTTTGGTTTCGCCTCAGACAGTAAGCAAAAAATTACTTGTTCCTCTGTCATAGTATCTTTTCTCCTTGTTAGAACACATTTTATCTTATCTCCAATGATTTGATCTTCTGAATGATTCTTCTACACATACTTTGCAGTTTTAGGATTCTTTTCTAGAGCTTCTTCCTCTTAAACTATCACCTCTTTTTCTTTTCCTTCATCCTTTTCTTCTTCACTTCAATGGGATTCATCAAATTTATATACTTCTATCAATACTAAGCTTTTATGTGGTTCTTCATCTACTTTGACACTTACACTCTCAACAATATTCTTCAATATTTTATTGTAACACCAGTAGGCCTTCCTTCTTGTAGAGTATCCAAGGAAGAATCCTTCATCAAATCTTGGATCAAACTCTCCTAAGTTTTCTTCATCTCTTCTAATATAGCATTTAATTCCAAAAACTATGAAATATTTCATAGTGGGAGGTTTACCATACCATAACTCATTGGGAGTCTTTGAATTGTTTGTTCTTGCTTGACCTTTATAAGGAATGTAGACTGTAGTATGAATTGCTTCTCTCTAATGGACATCTAGAAGATTAGCTTCCTTTGTCATTTTCCTAGTTTCTTCTTGAAATTTTCTATTTTTCCTTTCCACAACTCCATTCTGTTGAGGAATTCTAGGGGTTGTCAAAAGCCTCTTTATTCTATGATCTTCACAAAAACTATTAAACTCATTTAACGTAAACTCACTACCTCTATCAAATCTCAAATATTTTATTTTCAGATTCATTTCATTCAACCATAGCCTTAAATTATTTAAACTTATCTAGAGCTTCTAATTTTCATTTGAGAAATGTAACCCAAGCCATTCTAGAATAATCATCAATTAATAACATGAAATACCTATCACCACATGAGCTTATAATTCTGGTAGGTCCACATAGATCTCATGCACTAAATCCAAGGGACCTATGGTAGAGTATTCTTTTATCTTGAATCTTGCCTTTTTTCCCTTTTTAATTTGACTTTCTTTATAGATTGCATTGATATGATTTTTATTCTTTGGAAAATCTCTCACAACATCAATAGAACTTATCCTCACTAGGCTATAAAAATTTATGCGACCCATTCTTCTATGCCATAGCCAACTTCCATAGCCAACTTTCATTAGTTTGAGACATAAATCATATTGTCCCACTACCTTTGAGTTGATAGAAATGACCTTATGTCCTTCTTCCAACATCAATTAAAGTATCAAAACCTCCTTTTTTTTATTTCACAATCACCATTCTGAAATACAAGATTATATCCTTTTTTGCACATTTATCCTACACTCAAAAGATTATGTAGGAGAGGTCCTTAACATTTAAAGAACATCATCTATATTATGATTTCCATCAAAGCTAATTGAAAGTTTTCACAAATCTTAGCAAATGTATCATCACCAATCTTTTCAAGACCACCATCATACTTTTTAAACTTAAAAATTTTACTCTTATCACCTATCATATCATTTGAGCATCCACTATCAATGATCTAGTAATTTTTCTCCTCTCTAGGATGAAAAGTGATCTACATAGTTCCTTCAATGTTATGACCTATTTTTGGAGCACTTTACTTCACACATCTTTCAAGATTAGTAATATTAGCTCCAAAATCTAAAGCCATGAACATGAATTCATTGTTCTCTTCATTCAAATAATTTGATGCTTCATCATCAGAAACACCATTGTCCTTTTCAACAAAATAACTCTTTTTGACAAATTTATCCTAATGATCCTTTTGTTTGTCATTAGTAACTTTGATTGGACATTTAGACGAATAATGACCTATCTTTCCACAATTGAAACATTTGAAAGGTAGCTTACCGAGCTATATTTTCCTATTTGGAAAAAATTGAGGACTGATAATAAAGATAAATTATTCCTACGATTCTATTGGATTGGAAGTTATGGATAGATCAAATCCCTAGGAATGTTGTGTTGTTTTCCTTAGTTTGTTCCTAAATGTCAATTCGAGAATTGTAGACTTGTGAAAGGTGTTGCGGTTGTCTACCTAAGCGCTAAAAATAATGAACTAAGTGGGGATGAATGCAGGTGATTCACACATTAAACTTCTAATCAAAAATCTGGTTTAATTCTTATGTTTTTGTTTCTTGATAGAAGTTACACCAAGAACTACGCTAGAAACTATGCCAAGAACTACAGTGATAGAAATTAAGCGCAATGACAAAAAATAAAGCAAATTTATAAATTATGCATTGTCAATGATAAATTATAGTCTACAAAAATCAGAATTTAGTTCTCGAAATATGAATGAACACTTTAGTAGATATTTGAATGAAATCAACTTTTAAACTGAATTACATTTAGCTATGAATAACCAAATGTGCATAAAGAAAAGAAAATGATTTCAAATTAAATTACACACACACACACAATTACCACACATAAACTGAATGAGAAAAGTCACCAAGCAACACAAAGAGTGGGCCCTGTCTCCTTGGTTGTCTGATGATAAGCTAAAAATACAGTTCTAACTCAGTTCAATCACGCATGCATAATAATTCCAAAATGATTCAAAAGTTGTAGAATAACTCTATATTAATATCATATATTAAGTCTTCAGATTGACCACATTGATACTAGATGGGAATCGATAAGATTTGTTATGGTTTGTTTTTGGGCTATGGCCAACAAACCAAATGAGTTCAATACAAAATAAACATTAGTAGCTGGCCACAATAGGTTTAACAAATATTGTTTCAAAAAATAATCATGAACCGATTAAACTAAAAGAGATTTAATATCTCCTCACCTTTCTTCCAGCCACATCCTTAACCGCTCTAACATCTCCCCTCAATTAAATCCTTCCATTTCATTCACAAACTAGTTAGCAATTCAATAGATAATGATTTTTTCTAATTGTTTTAATTTCCTCTTACATTTTATTAAATATCTATACTTCCTATAAAAGAATGATAGGAGGACAAAAAAGGTAAAGGAAAAAATTAAGCAAAAGGTAAAATTATTAGGACTTTTTAACCCCTATCATTTCCCCCCAGCTTATGATTTTACATGTATGTGTGCAAAGGAATCACAAACCAAGATAACCTGGTCAATCTCTGAATGGTGTTGGAAATTTATCGGGCCCAATGTTGTCTCAATTCTTCCATCTGCACCTCATGATATTGGATGAGCATGTAAATGTATCCAAATCTTTTACAAATAGGATCCTAAAAACTAAGAATAAACTAAGGTCTGAAATTCTGTGTAAGAGAACTCTAAGTCAAAATGCGATTTCCAGATTTCTTCTTTGAATGTGATTTCCAGATTTCTTCTAAATGTGAATGTGCTAATTGCAGAACATTAATTGATTTTGATGTTTGCATATCACTAATTGAACTCCCTTTAGTATGAAGAAGACTCACCTCTAAGAGACACGTCTCATGAGAGGACGTGTCTCCACAAGTGGAGGCACGTCCACTCATGGGATGTGTCTCTTATGAGTGCGCGGGTCTAAGAGAAACCGATTACCAATCGGTTAGTAACCTTAATCATATCCTTTCTTCAAATGGTGATTAAAAGGTAAATTCTGATTTATATTAACATCATTAATATTTCAATTTATATTAAGATCATTTAATATTTCGATTTATATTAATATCATTTAATATTTCAATTTTATACGCACATTATAAATTCGAATTTACTTATTTCAGAAATATAAGTATGAAGAACAATCTGATCTAATATAAATGAAGATGATGCCTTAGGCAATCAACATTTATATCTGACCTAAGCTATCATTCATCAACACTCCCTCTTAGCTAGGGAAGATATTTCAAATCAAATAAGTGAAGATATCACCTTCACACATGATACCGAAGACATGGTATGCTTTTCTCAATATTGTCAAGTCACATGACATTCTTCATACACATCTTCATTATTCAACACCCCCTCTTTAACTAGGGAGGATAACTTCCAAAAGTGATATCACCTAATTCATGATATCAGAAGATATGGTATGCTTCTGAAAGTGTCAAGTCACATGACATTCTCCATAACACATCTTTATTATTCAACACCCCCTCTTTAACTAGGGAGGATAACTTCCAAAAGTGATATCACCTAACTCATGATATCAGAAGATATGGTATGCTTCTGAAAGTGTCAAGTCACATGACATTCTCCATAACATATCTTTATGATAGTATGTGCACTGACATCAAGTCACATGATGTCTACCATAATTCATGGCATATCCATGGATATAAATATCCACCATGATTATCTCTTAAGGATCACAATGATCTTCAGATATCAAGTCTCATGATATCCATCAAGGTGTCCAAGAGATACTATCATGACATGTCCATAGATATCAAGTCATGTGATATCTATCATTATAGTTTAACATTGTAGAGTCATCACTTTACAATGTCAAATACAAGTGTTCATTATCAGAAAGATCATCACCTTTCGATAATGTACACAAGGGGAGTAGGCCCATAAAGTCATGGAGTCACACACATGAAAAAAGAGTTTACACATTAAACATCTTTATATATTAGTACAATTTATAAACAATTTGTATTTCAAACATAAATAATGAATTACATTTCAACCATACCAAGTTTCTTCCTGAAGTGCTCTACCTTGATTTGGGAGAGAGGCTTAGTGAGAATGTCTGCAGTTTGATCATTTGTACTGATATACTCCAATTGAATTGCTTTCCTTTCCACCATATCTCTTAGATAATGATAGGGAATCTCAATGTGCTTAGATCTGTCATGAACGACAAGATTCATAGAGAGTTTTATGCAACTCTGATTATCATAATGAATAATTTTAGGATTTAAGAGCTCACCAAAGAGTCCCACAAGCAATTTATGAAGCCACGCTGCTTCTGTTGCTCCCATTGAGGCTGCAATGTATTCAAATTTCGTTGAGCTCTGTGCAATTGAAGATTGTTTTCTGCAAATCCAGGAGATCATAGCGGATCCTAAACTGAAGCAACATCCTAATGTGCTTTTTCGATCGGTTACACTTCCAGCCCAATCTAAATCAGAGTACCCATGTAGATCTAGTTGATCATTCTTGTAAAGAAGACCATATCCAATAGTGCCTTGAAGATCTCTCAAAATATGTTTCACAACCATTAAGTGAATTTCCTTTGGTTCACACATGAACTAGCTGAGAACATTTACAACATAGCAAATATCAGGTTTGGTGTTAACCAGATATATCAAGGACCCAATCATCTACCTGTAAAGGGTTGGATCTGCTACCGCTTCTTTCAATTTGTGAAGGTTGATTTCCATAGGTGTAGACATCGATCTACAATCCAACATTCCAAATCTCTTCAGAATATCAATTGTATACTTCCCTTGGTTTAGTATAATGCCCTCTGATTTCTGCCATACTTCTAAACCTAGGAAGTAGTGTAGAATGCCCAAGTCTTTCATGTCACATTCAGAAATTAGATCCTGCTTCCCTTGAGCAATGAGGTGATCTTCTCCTGTTATCAGCAGGTCATCAACATATAAAATTATTATTAGCATATCACCTTTTATTACCTTGAAGTAGAGGTTGGAGTCAGCATCATTTTTGGAAAATCCTAATCCCAAGAGATAGCTATCAATTCTTTCATACCAGACCCTGGGAGCCTGTTTAAGTCCATAGAGAGCTTTCTTCAGCCTGCACACATGTGAAGGCAGTTTTCAGATCCATTTGATGGATCTTCCAGCCTTTAGCTGCTGCAATGGCTAATACTGCTCTCAGTGATGTGTAACGAGCAACAGGTGCAAATTTTTCTTCATAATCAATGCCTTCCTTTTGAGAAAAACCTCTAGCCACAAAACGTGCTTTATGTTTTTCTATACTGCCATCAGCAGCATGCTTGATTTTGAAGAGACAACAGATTTCTCCTTTTGGTCTAGGAATTATATCCCATACATAATTCTTTGGGATGGACTGATCTTCCTTTGTCATTGCATCCTTCCAAGCTTGATGTCTGAACGCTTGTGTAACACTGGCAGGTTCTGAGTTTTATGATTTTGTTCATTAAAGCAACATATCTAGAGAACTGTTTGGGTCTTTTACTTTCCCTGAACGTTCCTTTGGGTGTTGAATGATCCTCGACTTCTTTGGTCATCTTTTTGGCCCAAAAGTGGTCTCTTTCTGCCATTGTCATTTGTATTCTTATCTAAATTAGGAGGAGGTTTATGTGGCATTTCCTCAAGATGCTCCCTCTGAATCTCAGGAGCAAGTTCCTCTTCAGGTACTCTATGGGAATAGGTTTCTATCTCACTAGAACTTCTTGCCCTCTTGAATGGTTTCAACATTTTTTTTTAGGTTAAGCAACTTGTGAACTCCCTCTTAATTCCTGGACTCATGTAGAATTCCTTAATAATTTCAAATTGATGGAGCAAGTTCCAACCCCTTTTACAGGGTGTGCAGAATCATCTCCAATGGTTATTTCTTCATTTAGACTTTTCAGTCATAGTGCTTAGGTGTTCTTTGAATCCTGTGATAAGTCTAGAGGAACCACTATCAATTACCCAGATGTGGGTGTTGTTAGATACTTGACTAGATAAGGCTGACTAGAACACAAAGTCCTCAGATTCATGATCTGAATTTGTCTTTCCTACTTTGGAAAAAGATGCTTTTTTTTTGATCTGTCAGGGCACTTCATTGCATAGTGACCATATTGATCACATATAAAGCATTTCACTTGAGACATGTCTTTCTTCTTAAAAGATTCCTTTCCATTGGAATTTCTCTTTCTTTTAAAAGATCCTCTCTAGTAGGAGTTTTTCCTATTTCTTTTATTAGACGATGTGTGGAGTACATGAATGTCTTCATCTATGTTCTTCTGTTTATTTTCTTTTGTGGAGAGTCTTGTTTCTTCTTGAAGGTAGTCAGTTCTTAGCCTATCAAATTTAGGGAGTTTGGATCTTGCACTTATTCCTTGAACAAATGACTCCCATGAGTTTGGTAGGCCTCCTATTGCAATTAGAGTTAACTCTTTGCTATCAATCTGATATCCAATTGTGGATAATCGATCCCTTAGTTCAATGATCCTCATGAAGTATGTGTTGATTGACTCTCCTTTGTTTATTTGAGCATTGTTGATTTGCCTCTTTAATGCAAGAGTCCTACTGGTGTTGTTGATCTCATAGGTACTCTCAAAGGATTTGAAAATATGATATGTAGTTTCATGTTTTGCTAAGATAGGCACTATATGATCCCTAACTGCATCTACTAGGATTTTCATGGCTCTTTCATTGTTTTCAATCCATTGATTTTTCTCAGGTTCCTTTTTATTTTCTCTCACAAGTGAGTCTAGTTTATTCTCTTTTAGGATCATCATGATTCTAAATTTTCATGATGTAAAGTTATCTGCTCCTGCAAGATGATCTTCAAATCTAATCACACTCGACATTATGAAGAATGTGATGTGAATTCAATTTTTAGAAAATACGAATTTCTTGAGCAATCTGATTTGGATTCACACAACTTGGCTCTGATACCATGTAAATGTATCCAAATCTTTTACAAATAGGATCCTAAAAACTAAGAATAAACTAAGTTCTGAAATTCTATGTAAGAGAACTCTAAGTCAAAATGTGATTTCTAGATTTCTTCTTTGAATGTGATTTCCAGATTTCTTCTAAATGTGAATGTGTTGATTGTAGAATATTAATTGATTTCGATGTTTTCATATCACTAATTGAACTCCCTTTAGTATAAAGAAGACTCACCTCTAAGAGACACGTCTCATGAGAGGACGTGTCTCCACAAGTGGAGGCACGCCCACTCATGGGACGTCTCTCTTATGAGCATGCGGGTCTAAGAGAAACCTATTACCAATCGGTCAGTAACCTTAATCATGTCCTTTCTTTAAATGGCGATTAAAAGATAAGTTCTGATTTATATTAACATCATTAATATTTTGATTTATACTAACATCATTTAATATTTTGATTTATATTAATATCATTTAATATTTCAATTTTATACACACACTATAAATTCGAATTTACTTATTTCAGAAATATAAGTATGAAGAACAATCTGATCTAATATAAATGAAGATGATGCCTTAGGCAATCAACATTTATATCTGACCTAAGCTGTCATTCATCAATAGAGCATATATTCTTCTTTAGAAATAGTTTCATGTTCCATCTCCACTTTCAATCTCTGAATTTATTTTTCCTGTAACTGGGAAGAAGAATTGACCTGTTGAAGTTGACTCTGCAACTCTTGATTTTCCTCTAACTTTTCAATTGAACCCTGCAAATCCTCAACTTTTTTAGGAGGATTTCATTTTCTTCAAACTCTTCTTCAGCCTCTACTTCAACCCTTGTTTCAACCTCTATCTCGACCTCTTGATCCCCTTGGTTAATAAATTCTCTATCATTGTTTTGTTTTGGCTCTACATATTTAGTTATCATCAAATTTTCATCACCATATTGGGCAACAAGAGAGAGAGGAATCTCATGTCTTTCTTGCTCCTTTGCATTTTATTCCCCTATTTCTACATTAACCCCATCTAATTGTTCCTTGCCTCTAATGCAATTATTTTTTCTATTTCCACATTAGTCCCATCGAACTGTTCCTCATCATTATGATGCAATGGAGAAGGAAATTATGACTCAAATGGAATATTTTCTTCTTGCTCATCCAAGGGTTCATTTGTGGGGAACTCTCTAGCAATTGAAACTTTAAGTTCTTGATCATCTTCAATAGTAATTATTTCAGGAGTGGGGGATTATTTTCTCTATGTTTCTTTACTTTTTTCTTTCTTTTTGATTTTGGTGTGGTTTTTCTCTTTATTCTTCTATGCTCTCTACTTGTCTTACCCTATCTCTTCAAGATTTTAGACAAAACTACAATGTCTAAATCTGAATCAACTCCCTTTGAACTATCCATATGACTGACCACATTGACCAAGTCATCCAACCAACTTAGAGGGCTAGTAGAAATATTCTTATCCTTCCTGTCACTAGGAGACTCAAAATTTGGCTTGTTTTGACACTTTGCATACATGGTTCATTTTCTCTTGGTTATTTTGTTAGATGACCCTAAAGCCTCTGAGGTCTTAATTTTCTTTTCACTAGAGGAGTTTTTGGATGACTCCTTAATATTTTTCCTCTTTGGAGTGCCTACACTAGAGTCTTTGGAGGCTTCGAAACTAATGTTGTTCTTCAAGTTAACAAACGAGTCCCAATCACCCGTGGGAGATTTTTTTTTTAAGGGCATGAATGATTAACAACCTAATTAAACCATGGTGGGCTAATGAATTACTCTTTCCTTTTTGAACTTCCCTACTCATATGGTGTAAAGAGAAATGAAGAAAATAAGGTATGTTTACTAATTGATTCCATCTCAAATATAACAATAACTTGAATTTTTGGGAATACACATACATATACCTCCCTTCGCAAGTGATGTATTGTATTATAAACTTTGCCACACCTTTCCAGATTCCTGGTAATGAAGCCAATTTAGTGCCTTGGCCTTGTACCATCTCCACATACTTGCCTCATCTCAGAAATGATTTGTGTATGGGTTGGAGGTCTGAAACCTTCTTTTTTTATTTGGGAAGTAACCTTCTCCAAGAAATGGTAACCTTGTTACCTTTGATATAAGCTCAAAAGTGATAGGAAATTGGACACCCCTCATAGATACCTTCTTACCATCAAAACTCTTTGCAAATTCTAGAGTGAACCTTTTATCAAACCCTCATAAATTCTTGAAATAAATGTCCCATTAGGCCTATTTGAACACTTCATAAAATTCTTTATTCTTGCAAGCTTGTAGCTCATCAATTAAAGTGGGTTCATAATGGGATCTTCTTTCATTAGCCATGGTATGGTTTTTCCAAGAAGTTGTAATACTGATAGAGTGGAGACGAGTTTAACAATAATAATAAACAGTAACAAAACAAGAATATTTACCCACAAAACAAGAATGGTTATCCGTAGGAAAAAACCACTTACCAGAATTGGGAAATGATATTTTAAATTTGGCAATAATGGCGGTCAGGGATGAATTTACGGTGAAGAGTGCAGACAAGTACAGTGAGATAGCGGAGTGAGTTTTCATAATGAAAGGAAATGGCAAATAGTTTAATGAAATAATAAGCAAAATGGTATGATGACATATCCTCTCCCTAGCTTAATCATGAACCATCCACAGGGCATGCCACTATTTTTCAAAAGAAATAAGAATATTTAATAAATGTAAAAGACAATAAAAAGTGTTCAAAATTACCAATACCAATACCAATCATGGTCATGTCACCAATAAGCATGGAGTACGGAAGTTGAGGTGGCCACACAAACTGCTAGAAATAAATTTGCATTAGCATGAGAAAATTAGGATGATGTAGCAGTCATGTGAGAGGATGAAGCACGATTAACAACATTCCTAGGAGAACATATAGGTTGTACTACTAAGGGGATAAAATAATGGAAAGGATAGCAAAGCATAATGAGACTATAATTGAATAAGTACAACTGGAAACTGAATGGAGAATAATGGCGTAAAAAATGATGTGGTCAAGAACAAGCAAAAAGTTCCTAGAAATAGGAGGAAAAGAGCCACGACAAATGAAGCACGTGAAAAAGCACAAAAAATGGAACAACAAGCATAAGTTCTTGTCTAAAGCGCAACAAGAAGGAATTCCCATGAGAATAGGAATGCTCAACTGAATAGAGAACTGAAAAGAATCAAAGGTGAAGGTCATAGGGTTGATGAAAAACAATGATGGAAGAAAGATATCTCCAGTTGCTGAAAGTGATAAACAATCCCGTTGCACCATAGAATAGGTAGTGATAGGAATACCGACCCCCCAAGAAGCCTTGTCACAAAAGTGACAAAAACTTGTTAAGAATTTTTTTTTTTATCGATGATAGACCATCAGTATCCTAGTTTTCACCTCTAAGTTTATTTAGCAATTAATACTCGTCGAGTTCCGATTTTCAAGTATTAACTAGCCAACAATGTCCGAAGTTTTTCGTTGTTGGATATTTTATTTCATTTTTAAAAAAATATTCTAGAGAGGTGACAGGAACAAGAGTGAGTTCCTTCATCATAGTACAAGCAAAATTTTATTTTGAAAGGGGTCATTTGTAAAGTTTCAAACGGTTCCCATTAACAAGAAGAGTCATGCACTTTGAATCCACAATACATAATTTAACAATGCCATTATCATAAATAGTCTGGATCTCATAGGAACCAAGCCATCGAGTGTGAAATTTCCCCTTGAAGTCCTGAAACCAAGATTCATAAAGTAATTCCCAATCCTCGGGTTGGAATTTTTGTGACCAAATGAAGTGGTCATGCCACTGTGCTCTCTATTTTTGCACCACCTCTACGTGGAAAAGGGCCACTTGACGCATTTCATCTAAAGAATGGATTTGAGCAATTATTTCCTTTTGGGATTCACTACTAAGACTCATCCCAAGTTGAAGAGTAATGTGGAGAGTCTTCACTTCAAATTCAATTAGAAAAATAAGCTTTTTTCCATAGACAAGCTCATATGGTGTCAATCCAGTGGTCATCTTCCAAGTTGTTTGGTAGGCCCAAACTACTTCAAGAAGTCTGTCTGCCCAATCCTTCTTGTGTAAGGCCACTATCTTCATGAGAATATTCTCCAAATATTGATTGGTCACTTCCACTTTCCCATTGTCTTATGGATGGTATGGGGAAGATTTGTGATGCTTTATTTCATATTCTCACACCAATGCAACAACCAAATCAGAGGTGAACCATGTCCCTTGATTTGTAATAATTTCTCTATGTACATTGTACCTGGTAAAAATCTCATAATATAAGAAGTTAGCAACTTTTCTATCCCTAGCATCTTTCAAAGCTACTACTTCTACCCACTTAGTGACATAATATGTACAAACCAAAATATACTCTTTATTCTAAGAAGGAGGATTAATGGGTCCTACACAATCCAAGCTCCATTTTTCAAATGGTTGAATTGATAACAGTGGGTGTAAGGGAAATCCATTGGAGTGTGTATTTCAGCCCATATGTTGACACTTATCACAATGTTGAACAAACCTTTTACAATCCTTGTAGATCATTGGCCAATAATACCCTATAGTCAAAATTTTATTAGTAGTTTGTTGTGCTGCAAAGTGGCCTCCACAAGGCTCATAATGGTATGCATAGAGTATTTCAAAGACATCCTCCTTTGCTACACAAATACACATAATGTTATCAATTCGAGTACAAAAAATTATACCATTAATCCAACTATATAGCCCACTAATTCCTATAACATTTTGCCATTCTCTTGGGGAAAAGTGGGGCAAAAATCTACATGTGACAAGATAATTAACAATATTAGCAAACCATAAGCTTTTTACAGAAATAGAAAAAATATGGTCATCCAAAAAAGTATCATCCACAGGGATTAGTTCAATATCACATTGTAGTCTGGATAGAAAATGAGCCACTACATTCTCACATCTTGGATTGTTAAGAATAGTAATGTCAAGTTCTTGCAAGAGAAGCAACCAACAAATCACTTGTCCTATAACAACGGGATTTTTTTATCAAAAATATAATAACACAATGATATTTTATGTTCAAAAACTTTATCCCCTTGTATTTAATGGCAAAATTT
Source organism: Sequoiadendron giganteum (assembly GCA_007115665.2). NCBI lineage: Eukaryota > Viridiplantae > Streptophyta > Pinopsida > Cupressales > Cupressaceae > Sequoiadendron > Sequoiadendron giganteum. The sequence goes on from CM021105.1 coordinate 19,719,663, forward strand.
GTTTACCGCATAAACTACAGCCAAAAATTCTATTAGTTACACTATAATTTACCTTTGCACCAATAAAACTCTTACTAATATAATAAATGGATTAAAAGAGAGAATCTTCCCTTTGTCCAAGTATCAGCCACACAGAATTGTTGGAATTATTAGTATGGATGTGGAATGACAATTCCCAATTAGGTCCTAATAGAACTGGTGTATTTATAATCTTTCCTTTGATCTCTTTGAAGGCTTGTTGGCACTCTGGTGTCCATGAAAAATACACATCTTTACATAGAAAAAGAAAAAGAGATGAGGAAATTTTGTTGAAGTTTTGGATAAACCATCTATAGTATCCAACATGAGCCAAAATCATATGTACATCCTTTTGAGAAGTAGGCACAGGAAAGTCTTGAATCATTTTTACCTTTTTGGGATCTACCTCAATTCCTTTCGCAGAAATATAATGTCCTAGGACAATACCTTCAGTCATTAAGATTTGGAATTTCTCATGACTCAAAGAAAGATTAGTATCAATACATCTTTTAAGAACTTTCTCTAGATTTTCATTTTCCTACTCATATATGTCACCATAAATAGTAAAATATTCATGTATACTTCCACACAATCATGAATTTAATCTGCAAAAATGCTTAGGACAACCTGTTGGAAGGTAGTAGGTGCATTACACAACCTAAAAGGTAAGACATTATATGAAAATTTACCCCATGGGAAAGTAAAGGTAGTCTTTTCTTGATCTTCTAGGGCTATATAGATTTGATTATAACCACTAAATCTTTCAAGGAAGGAAAATAACTTCTTTCCAGCAAGGGTGTTTGTGACCTGATCAATAAAGGGAAGTGGGAAATGGTCTTTCTTGGTATCCTTATTAAGGGCCCTATAATAGACGCATATTCACTACTTTCCATTATTTTTAGGAACTACCGCAAGTGGGGACACCCATTGGCTATCTGAGATAGGATAGATAAATCCTACATTAAGTAGATTTTGAAGTTCATCCTTAGCAATTTCACATAAGATAGGGCTCAATCTTCTTGGGGGTTGTCTTACAGGCCTACTTCCTTCCTCTATATAAATATGATGTGTGCAAGTGAAAGGGTGTATTCCTCTCATATCCTGATAATCCCAAGAAAAGGCATCTTTATGAGAATGCAACATAGCAATAAGGTATTCTAATTGTGAGGCACTCAAGTTGGGATTTAGATTAAGCATTTTCCAGGTAATATTTTCATAGCCCGAGACTGGACAAGAGTATTTACAGTAAGAAATTATGAAGTAGATGGGGATGGATTAGAATTTCTAGATATTAAAAATGGACTATAAATACAAGTGTGTGGTAATAATCGATGCAAAGTAATAAAATTTTGAATAGAGTGTGAATTAATAACTAATATAAATTTTCCAAATGGGAAATTGTCACTTATACTCAAATGAAAAATCATTGTCTCTAAAACATTATCAACCAAATAATAATTTGCAAGAAATAATTAATATTATTATCTTTTGATATTTCCTTAAATTCCCTACAAATAGGTAAAGATTCTTCTAAATCACTATCAATCCATAATGGATCCTCTGTTTCCAACAATGGATGTGCTAGAGGGTACAATTTTAGTTGCTTCATTTTTTCTCCATTTGAAATCACCATGTTGCTAGACCTACAATTAATAAAAGAATTAGTTGTGGCTAATTAAAGTCTGCCTAAACTTAAGGTGTACCCCCCCAACTTAATATTTGGTTGTAAAATCATAAAATCTATGAGATACTCCCACGACTCAATAGAAATAATGATGTATTCAATCATACCTTCTGGTTTTACAAGGGATTGATTCACCATTTACAAGACCATTCGAGTAGGCCTTAGTCCTTGAAGGGCTACTATCTCCTTAATCTCATCTATCATTACATTTAAGGCTACTCCTAAATCCACAAGTGTATTTGAAATAACTATATCACCAATACGTACCTTTATCCTTGGGCTCCCAGGATCTGCATACTTAGGAACAAAGATCCTCCCCAACATTAAATATGCAAGTTGTCTAATGAATTGGACTATCTTGGGGTCCTATTTATTTTGTTGTTTTCTCTCACATAGTTCCTTAACTAATTTGGTGTACACTAGAACATCTCGAATGGCCTGCAACAAAGGAATTTTAATATTAGCATTACGTAACTCGTTCATAAAATCAAAACCTGATTGAGATGTTTCTTGTTGTTTTGGTTGTTCTTACAACCTATTAGAAAATGGGGGCCTTGGTTGTTCTTCTTCCGGTTCGGCTGGAGAATCCTCTACCTCTATAATAGTTGGCCCTTGAAGATTCTTTCCTAATCTTAGTTGTACACCATGAATTTATAATGCATTGACAAGATAAGTTAGGTATGTTTCCACCTCATTGTTATAAACTAGTTGAGCCACCTTATTATTTGCATTGGGTGATGGTTGTGCGGGCATAGGCATTGCTTTTAGAGGTTGAGTTGAACTAGATGGTTGATTAGATGATGATGGAACAACTGGTAAGAGTTTTTGGGATTGATGATAGGGATTTATTGTCGGAGGTGGTGGATATGGAGGAAATGATTGATATTATGGGTATGTTGGTGGTGGTGCTCGCCATGCCTGCCATAATTGTGGAGCATGTGGATATTTTTCTGTCCATTAGGGGTAGTATGGATAAGGTTTCTTCAAACCATCCAAGTTGGTTTGGGAAATAATTTTGTTGAAAAGGACTTTAAGGTGATGCTTGATAATCAGTTGGGGGCATTGCTCATGGTTGCCAAGGTCTCCTCTGGCCCATAAAGTAAACAGGCTCATCTTTGTATTCTACCTCAGCCATGCCTACAGGAAGAGTTTTTAGAATAGTGTCTCTACTAGAATCTTCCAAAGAATAGATTTTCATTCTATTGTAGGGAATTCTTCACTATTATGCATTCTATGACAAGTAGGACAAAAGACAACCATGGGTTTCTCAGCCTCCTCCTTCTTCCTTCATGTATAAAAAGTATCTATCTACTAACCTATGTGAATTAGTAGGTCAATCTTGAGGTCCTCGAGGAATGTACCAAATTCTCATTTTGTAACTCCCGATGTCCCTCCAAGAGAGACATGTTTCCCGACATACCCCCTAGCTGAATGGGTGGACCTTGAATAGTTCCTAAACACATCACAGATATCATCAAACCTCATTTTATAAATTTATCCTCCACCCATAAGATTTAAAGTATCCAAACATTCATCTCTAATCCCCCCAAAGAAGATAATTTTTACAATGTCATGATTCAACCCTGTATGCCTAGCTATTTGTAGACTAAAGACGAAACACTCCAAATAATCTTCTAAATTTTCTTCCTCATGTTGCATGATGCAGAATATCTCATCTCGTGTTTCCTTGGTCCTACAATATTCTTGATATTTTTCCAAGAACTTGTTCTTCATATGGTCCCAGCTATGAATGGTTTCTCGTCCTAGTCCCATAAACCATCTCAATGTTGCATCCTTTAGAGTAGCCAAAAACAATTTCAAATTTTGTTCCTGAGTATGATAATCATAGTTATGACATAAAATGTCAAATTCAAAAAGGAACATATCGAGGTATTCCATAGAAAGACCTCAAAAGATAGGCAAATTTGAATGCGATATATTCTTCATAAGGGCATCCTCTTCTGGATGTGCAATGGGAAACTCAAAAGTAACTAGGTTGTTGGTGTCCAATTCTCTCTCATTGTTGTTGTTTTTGTCCATAAATTCCCAAGGAGTGTAGACAATTGTGAATGGACTAGGATCTCTTGGGGTATGGCTTCAGAGCTCGTAAGATTCTTGAAATATCCTAGCAACCCTTTCAAATGAATCTTCAAGAAATTCGTGTTGGACACTAGAAGCAGACTGAAAGGTGGACTCAATGGCACATTTTTTAATATTTGGTTTAACTAGTTTCTTTTTGGATGGGATTTTCACAACTAATGGTTTTAGTTTTTTTTGTGAGTTTTCCTTTTGTGAACTACTTCCCTTATACTTTTTAACAAATCTCCTTCTACTATCTCTACTATGATTCATGCACCTATATGATTTATAACAAAGAAAACCAAGGTTACTTATCCGAGCGAGGTCGACTATTGTGTAAACTTTTTCCTTGATGCACTGGTCCTAACTTAGCTCACTGGACTAACAGGTATTTAACACCATTCCCCGACAATGGCACCAAAATGTTTGGACAAAACTATGGACTGATAATAGAGATAATTGTTCTTGTGATTCTATTGGATTAGCAATTATGGATAGATCAATCCTTGGGAATGTTGTGTTGTTTTCCTCAGTTTGTTCCTAAATGTCAGTCCAGGAATCATAGACTTTTGGAAGGTGTTGCAGCAGTATACTTAAGGGCTAAAACAATGAACTAAATGGTGATGAATGCAGCTAATTCACACATTAAACTTCTAATAAAAAATTTGATTTAATTATGTTGTTTTTGTTTCTTAGCAGAAGTTGCACCAAGAACTATGCTAGGAACTATAGTGAAAGAAATTAAGAGAAGTATTAAAAAATAAAGAAACTTTATAAATTATGCACTGTTAATGATAAATTCCAGTTTGCAAAAGTCAAAATTTGGTTCTCAAATATGAATGAACACTTTAGCAGATATTTGAATGAAATCAACTTTTAAATCAAATTGCATTTGACTGTGAACAACCAAATTTGCATAAAGAAAAGAAAATTATTTCAAATTAAATTACACACACACAATTACCACATAGAAACCGAATGAGAAAATTCACCAAGTGACACAAACAATGGGACCTCCCTCCATGGTCGTCTGATGATCAGCTAAAAACATAGTTCTAACTCAGATCAATCACACATGCATAATAATTCCAGAATATAAATTCAAAAGCTACAAAATAACTTTATATTAATACATATATATATTAAGTCTTTGAATTGCACACATTTATACTAGATGGGCACTGATAATATTTTTTATGGTTTTTTTGTGGCCTATGGCCAACAAACCAAATGAGTTCAATACAAAATAAATGATGGCCATTGGCCACAACAGGTTTAACAAATATTGTTTCAAAAATAGCCATGAACTAGTTAAACTAAAACAGATTTAACATCTCCTCTCCTTTCTTCCATCCACATCCTTAAATACTCTAACATATTCCCTTAATTACCTCCTACCATTTCATTCACAAAATAGTTAGCAATTCAATAGATATTGATATTTTCTCTCTTTTTTTTTTAATTTACTCTTACATTTTATTAAATATCTATACTTCCTGTAACAAATAGTGATAGGAGGACATAAAAGTTAAAGGAAAAAGGTAAGCAAAAGGTAAAATTATTAGGAATTTTTAACCCCCATCATTTCTAGTGCCCTTTTTCAATCTTTTCACAAATTTTTCTTCCACCTCGTCAAGATCATCTTGATTTGATCCATCATCCTTCTTTGTTTTGATAACTTTAAAAGCAATCTCTTTCTTTGAATCAATTTTACAAAACTCTCTCAATTCATAAGTAGTTAAAGGACCAAAAAACCCATCTCTAGAATAATGATCTAAATCTTGAGCTTCCTCAATAGCAAAAACTTTATGACTATAAGATTCAAGAAGAGTTTTTAATACTTTCTTTACCACCTCATCTTCTAGTAGATTTCCACCAAGGCTATTGATGGAGTTGAACACTTCATCCACTCTATCCATGTAGCATGCAATATCTTCATCCTCTAGCATCCTTAATATTTCAAACTTAGTATTAGAATTATGTATCTTTGCTTGCTTGACCTTATCATATCCTTCATAGACACTCTCCAACTTCTTCCAAATTTCTTTAGCAGATTTGTAGCTCATAGCCTTCACAAGTTATGAATTAGAAAGACCACTCAAAAGAGAACTATTTGCTTTTTCATTGTTCTCATAATCCTTGATCTCATCATCAAATGTTAGACCATTAGTAGGCATGGTATATCCATCTTCAATTGGCTTACAAACTCCAAATCCTAGGGAAACAAGAAAACCTTCCATCCTAGTTTTCCAGAATGCATAATTTGTCCCATCAAAAAAGGGAGCCTCCTTCCTGTGCACCATTTAGATCTACCTCAAGCGGTTAAGCTTCTTCCAAGAAACCTTAATTTGATACCAATTGTTAGATGTGTAAGGAAGCTAAGGTGGAAAAACAACTTCCCACACTAATCTTGAGAGGAGAATAATGCAAAAGTTTTACAGATCTTTAACATTTACTTAAACTTAAACAAAAATAAATATAAATGTCATGCATACCACAACATAGTGATTTACATGGGGAAAACCCTTCCTAGAGAGAAACCCCACACTTCAAAAACTACCCAATATATTATTCAGAAATCATAAATATTATAATATACTTGTAGAGTAAGCTTCTCATAGGAGTATCACCAACCAGAGATCTAGAGGCAACATGAAAACTATCAAACTCTTGTAATACATCATAATACATAGTCATAATATAATTCCCTCATAAAATAGGGTTACCTTCTAGGGAAAGACAAGCTAATAAAATATTCACCGTCAAATCTGAGACCTGATGATGAACAATCCAAATTTACAATAATAAAATATAAATAAAATTTTCCTTTCTAAGGTGCTACCCCTGAGCCCCCACCAAGGTGCGTTGCCCCCAGGACCCTAGCTTAGGAATGATCCCCTCGGACCCCTCATGGGGGGAAACCCCTTGCACCCCCCATCGTTGACGTATCAATAGTACTTTATGTAATTACAAGGTTGAGACACATTATCCCAACAAGATGCATAGGATAACTAAGAGCGGGGTGAATCAGTTCTATACTTTAAAACATCATAAACCCTCTTTAAAATTTAAATCTACATTAGCTCTTAAACCCTTATCCACCATTAAACCCTTCACATGTATTAACAAAATGTAAACATGTAAATTAGTAATGCAAGCACATCAAACACATAAAAACACTAGATTTAAATGGAAAACCCAAGAAGGGAAAAACCATAGTGAGGATGAGCTCACTATTATATGAATTACAACATCGAATATAATAAGGCTCATTTCCTAGAAAGGTAAATAAAGGCTCACTACCAAAGGAATCATTGTCCAAAAGAAAGAGGAATAGAAGAAGGGGTGGATCACTACCAATTTGAACTATTAGCAATGCATCTCTCTTATGTCGAAGATAAAATTCCATTGAAGCACAAAAACTCATCAAATACACTAAAATGTAGACACCTTTTGCTCACTACATTAGGAAGTCATAGGAATTATGACTCACACTCAAATCATCACACTTGATCACATTTGCATATTTTGCATCACACACTCTGCACTCAATCCACATAACAATTCTCCTTGAATTTATACCCTTCGTGACCTAAAACAATCTCAATTAGGTTGGCCTTAAGGAAATGTATACAGCTCAACTATGAAACATCAAATAGGTTAGCACCAAATACTTCCACAATATAAAGAAGTGAATCCAAACCACACCACTACTTCACTGGGACCCAAATCTACACTTACACACTTCCTCAAACAACAATTATCCTCTGCAATTAGTGCTAGCATGCCAGGTCATCCAAACTTGCATTAACACTAAAAATAAACTCCAAAAATACCTCTCTAGGTCTAGAAAAATCTCAGAGACCAATCAAAAACACTCCACAATATCCATACAACTTCTCATAATATTGCAACTCCATTAGAATATTCTACACAACTACTGCAACCACTTGAAACTCAAGAACACCTTCATTCTCTTCAACTAGGAATATTATCACAGACGTACGACACTCCAGAAAACTTTGCAAAACAACTTGAAACCTAAAACTTCAAGGGAAGGTAGATACAAAAATTATAAGCATATTCTAGATCCACCAAATACTTCACTACAGAGAAATATGGAGCAATCTCATTTCTCCTAGACACCTTGTTTCACTAGACAAACATATTTTCAAACATATCTTCCACTGCATAATGATCAAGAACCTAAAACTCTAGATATAACACCTTTGAGCACCTTTAATCATCACATCCAAATCTCATGGGCATATCTTCAACCATGAATAAGTGTGGAGCAAAATATTGAACACTACTCTATCACACTCAACTTTCTTTTAATTATTTTTTCTCAAAAGCACTTGGAAACCAAGTGAACCAAAATTCATCAACAACATTACTAATGTCTCTACCAGACATCTATAGTATTTTCAACATGCAATAGTTTCCAACTACAATAATTTCCCCAAACATAAGTTAGGCCAACAACCTCTGCAACTATACTGAAGTAGGACATCAATGACAACACCAGTACAATGTGTTGACACCAATACCAACAACTCCAGACACATCATCAATACCAGTAGTATTCCAATATTATTTGTATACAAGGGTTTTACATAAATGACAACACTAGAGAAAATCACAAACAACTCAAGCTTCCAACATCTCTAAACTTCCAACAAGAATCATTTAATCAAAGTGAGATTTAGAAAGTTTAATTAAATAATTTGCATTATTTAATCAAATGAGAAGACTTAGGAGATTTAATTAAATAATTTGGATTATTTAATCAAATAATATGAAATAATGAAAGGGGTGAATTAATCAAATAATATTAATTATCCAATTAATAGAGGAAAATGATGAATTTTATTAAACAACTAATATTATTTAATTAAATAGATGAAGATGATTGAATCGAGATACAAATGATGTTAGTAATTGAAATCAAAATGTGTGATATTTATCAAGATAATTTTAAGTGTCTACATTTTTCCCCTCTTTGATGCGAGGTACCTATTGCATTGCTTCAAAGAATTGATACTGCTTGGATCAAAAAAATTATAAAAAATGACTTTTTTCGGATGTCTCATTGTGCCCCAACGGAAGGAATGAATGTTGGTATGCCGCCCACTTGAGAGATCAAGCAGAAAAAATAATTTTCAGGTCGAGCTCATGACAAAGGTATGAGATCAATTTGGTTGCAAAGAGTACAAATAACAAGCCTCAAGACATTGAAAAAATGACCATGATAGGTCGCAGGGCAAGAAAATGGAGATTGAGGGGTAAAACCCTAGGTTTAGCAATACAACTAGGATGAAAACCCTAGGTTTGCCATGCATATATAGGAGTTTGGGTCACTTTCAATCTCATTTGCACACTTTGATTTGAGAAATTTGAGAGAATTCAAACTAGTTATTTTATTGAGGGACATTGATGAGGAGGAACTAGTGGTATATAGATATTCAGGTATGACCACACTCCATCATACAAGAGCGATAAATATAGCCTACTAGAGGAGGTTCATTAACAATATGATAGTATTCAAATGGAGACCCTAGCTATAGGAACAACCATGGGATGATAACCAAGATCATTTATTCTATGCTCAACAGATAGTGGCTTATGAGCACCATATTCATATCATTAAGAGGTATCTTCTTGATCGGGTGGCCAAACAATTTGAGGACCAATAGGATGCCCTGAGGCCTAACTATAGAGTTTCTTATGCATGTACCTATCAAGAGATCACAGCTTGGGGACCTCAGATGGTTCTGCAGGTGGCTATTTCCCATTTTGCATAGTTGGCTCCTTTGCGCTGGGCCTACGCAAGTGGCCTAGATGATACTGGCATGACTCTAACATACGATGCATGGTTTGCAGGTCGCCCTATGAGATTGATAGACCCAATAGGGGTTGATGGAGGAGGCCAAGGTAGAGGTTGAGGGAGAGGTAGAGGAAAAGTTCCTCAACAAATGGGACATGTTTTGGGATAGGATCACTAGAAGCCATAAGTACAACCTCAGGTGTTGCCAAAAGTGCGGCCATATGTACAACAAGTATATATTTCGTAGGTGCATGCATAGGGTTTTGGGGGTCCTAATCCTCATATTTTTCTATATAAAGGATATCAAAGTGGGATAATACTATACATGAGATGGATATCACTCTCCAGGAGTGGGATAGATGTAGACAGGAGCACAATCAAGAGAGATAGAAATGGTAGCAGCTAGAGCTGCAGTTAGCACAAGAAACTACTCGAAGGTGGAAGTTAGAGGTGAGCTCCACCTAGGGATAGGGGACCATGGTTTCAATGACCCTTTGTGGCCATGCCATGGTAGAGGCCTCATAGTATAGGACTTTTTACCACTCATCAGTTCTTCCACACCAACAATGATCAGATTTTTCACATAGGAATGCACTTGCACCAAGTGGATTAGTAGGTGGGCCTTCAATAGGCTAGGTGGATAGAGGAGGAGGTGCATTGAGGGGACAAAAACCACCACCTCAATAGGAGAACCAGGGGAGAAAAGTTTAGACCCCAAATATAGATACTTTTATGATACAACTTGATTATATGACATATATCCATTCATTGGCTCATTTTGATAGCCTCATGTATATTTTTAATGATATACCATGAATTCTTTGATAGATGTCATGCCATTCATTTTTTATATATGTATGAGATGATTAGATGTGGCATTTATATTTATGATGCCTCATTTCATGCTTATGCTTATGATATGTATGTATGGATGTATTATGGATATGATATGGATGCGGATGTTTATATGATGATGATGACTTCCTTTATTATTCTTATGATGAGATATGTATGATTATGTTTGATATGATGCAATATGGATCCATGTATACAAGATGTATGTTAATGCAGTGATATGTATGATCTTTTTTTTTCCTTTTTTTCTCATTATATGCAATGATTATGTAGGATGTATGTTATGACATATATGTTGATGGTTTGTGGATGTAGGATGGATACATTTATGTTATTATTTTTGTTGAATTTTATGATAATGGGTTGGAAATGTTAGCATGGATAGAAGATAGAAGAATAAAATGGATATTGATTAGCCTTTTTTATTGAGATTGATTCAAAAGTCCAACAAATCTATGATTATTCAAGACTTTATTGGATATGTGATGAGATAGGATAGATGATACTGCTTTGCTTCTAGGATAAGGCTAAATTCAACATAGCATTCTCTATTTTTGATATAGCAAATAGACATGATGCACCAAGGTATTGAATACCAAGATGGTGTATCTAATTTGATGGAATTTGACTCTACAAACAAATAGGAGTATTCCTATTTATACCTGACATACAAAAACCTTGTTTGAACATGTGAAAGAATAAATCCATCGAAGTAAGGAGACTAACATATAAAAGGTATGAATAACTTGATATGTCCTAGTTGTTGTTTTACTTAAGACATTCCTTGCACATGCAAGGCAAGCATTTGCCAAGGTAATATTACAAGAATATCCAACAAGAACAACAAACAAAAGAAATTATCAATGCCCCATTTCTTTCTCTTTAAATCATTTTGGATAGACATCATCAAGAGATCATCAGAATGGACCAATAAGATAAATCATAATAAAAGATCAAAATGAACAAGCAATCAATGTTATTCATATCTCTTGCCAAAGGATGTGATTAAGGTGATTTCCAGTGATGATGTCCATTGTATGAAATATGTATCCATAGGACATGTTATTGGATGTTGACTAATTGATTAATTCTAACTATTTGATAGGTCATTGATATAAATGTTAACCAACATGTTTAGCCACGATCCAGACTTAAGATTTTTACATTTAAAGATTTTGCACTTCACTGATTTTTGTACCTATTTCCATTTGTGTTGCCAAAGGGTGAGAGTGATGTTCAAATTATTAGGGATAAAATTTTATTATGGTTGAAAGCGAGATGGGATGGATGGTTATTTTGTTTAGGATATTCTAATTTTTTGATGTTTTAAACTATTTTGAGGCTATTTTTGGGAGTTTTATGATTATTTGAATTTTTTTTTTCAAGTTACTTGAGGTTGTTTAGGATTTATGAATATATTTGATGTTATTTGGGATTTCAAATTTTTTTCAAATGCTTTGATTTTTAAGTTTTCCAAATTTTTAGGGTTCTCCAAAGTTTGACCGAGAGAAGGACTTAAGGGGGACTAGCCTAATGTTGAAATTCACAAGACAACTAAGAGGGGGTGAATCAATTGTAACTTAAAACTTCAAAACCCTTATTAACATTTAGATCCACATTCATTCATTAAACCCTATAATATGTTATGATGAATTAGCATGAAAAGAAAATAACGCAAGAGAACTCCAAATTTACATGGAAAACCCAAGAATGGAAAAACCACAGTGAGGATTAGCTCACAATATAAGTAATATCAATGCCAAATACAATAGGGATCACTATCAGAGGGGCTCACTACCCAAAGAAGAAAGGCTTGTTTCCAGAATAGAAAATAAGATAAAGAAGGAATTTTGCATAGAGAAAAGCATCTCTGTGCAATAAAGAATCCACCATAATTAGATCAACACCTTTGTAGTTTGATTGAAGACTTGTAGCCACCTTCTGCTCACTGCATCCAATAAACTAACATTTTAAATATCGCATTACACTTATCAATTTCACACTCTAACACACTACACTTCGCATCATTTCACATAACACACTCTATTTTCATCTACCTTAACATCCTTCAACAACTCAACTCATACTTATACCGTCCTCAACCTTGAAACCCTCTACAATGTCAATTATGCACCTCGAATGTGCAAATTCAAATTAGGTTGGTGCCAAAACACTTCATGGTAGATAGAGTGAATTTCGGCCGCATCAAAACTTAATTGGGACCCAAATCAATAGCATCACTCAACCACATGCTACCACAAACAATATTTATCCTTCACATGTTTAAACACCAGGTTGGTCATTACCTATGTAAACACCATTAAAATTTGAAGTAAATGCTTCCTCAAACCCAAGGATGACTTGTGAACCACACTGCATGCTTGAACATGATTTAGAATATTCTTAAAACCCCCTAAAATCCAATAAAATCCTTCGCAACAACTTCCACCTGAAGAATGTACAAACCCAGCACATTCAAACAACTATGACATACACTACTACTTGAAAAACCATCTTCTAAAGCACCAAACCTCAAATCCTCTTGATTGAGATAAACTAATAACACCATCAACACACCTTCAAAATAACAAGACTTGAAACATAATTGCGGAGAAATGCAGAGAAAAAACATTTATCCCAGACACCTCTGCAATGCACAGTCACACATTGGTGAACACAAATTCTACTGTACAATGATCCAACATACCAAATCTTGAATACAACACCTTTGTACACTTCTCACAAACATATCTAAATTTCACAAGTAGATCTTCAACCTAGAAGAAATGTAGAGCAAAACCAGAATGCATCTTTGTTACCTAAAATACCACTGCAACACACTGTTTCATCTTTTTATCAAATTTTCTCAAAAGGAATTGGAAAAAAAGTGCACCAAAGGCACATTCCCATCATCTTAAACACTTCCACAACCATAGATAGAAGCTTATCAGAGCAAAAATCTCAACACAATTGCAATCCCTCTAGTTTTTCTTTACTAATGACAGCATAAAGCAACCAATCAAAGCATCAACTGCACTCTTGCAACCATCTCACTCAACTACAGACATCAATGACAACACCAACTACCCATACTTGCAACACCTAAGGCCTCGAGGGCTCATCAATGATGGTCTTTCCTATGTACATGTGTAAAGGCAATGTAGTTTGACTGACTCTTGACAAGTGACACTTTATTAAAGAGATATGAACATTGATGATTTATTAGTTTATTATGATGGACCACAAAAGGACTAACCTATGCCTTAGGGGCACATCAAAGATGGCCTTGCCTATGTACATGCACAAAGGCAACATAGTTCAACAAGTTTTTTTGACCTTTATTTGATGTTTTAGAGCTTTTAAGGTTTTTGACTTGATTTGGATGTTTTTGGATTTTTTGAGACTTTACAAATATTTTTATGTTTTTGAATTTTTGAAACTTTACAACTATTTGGTTGTTTTTGAATTTTTGAGCATGGTATGGATGTTTTTGGATTTTGAGAATGTTATGGATGTTTTTTGGATTTTCGAAGAAGATAACCTTAAGGGAATATACAGGAACTCAATCTGATGCAAGTATAAGAATATGCCCCTAGTGTTATGTGATAGAATACCTCGATATAATCAAGGAAAACTGACCTTAGGAGTGTGCCAAGTAGTATTAATGGGGATAAATACTTGTTGAATACCAAGTTATGATACAAACACAGATGGAAAGAATGAATAAATAGAATAAATGGATGGAAGATGGATGTGATGGATGTGATGGATGCAAGATGTAGAATAAGCCAAATATCCAATGGTAGATATATGATGGTTTTTTATTTAGACAAGCTACTTGTTTGTCAAGTTTTCACCAAGGTACTTTCCCAAAGCGCCACCGAAGTCGTTTTCTCTAGAGGATGATTTTTCTCTTTACTATTTTGATCCTTTTGTTTCTTTTTATTTTATTTTACTTATTTTTTATCTTTTTGGATTTTTGGATTTTAAAAATACCCCTCCAAGGGCTAGGCATAAATTTTTGTCAGATGCATGTTGTTGATAAGTTCTTACAAGGGGTCCCCTTTAGTAGTTTCCAATTAATAATATTTAGAGTCATAGCTTGTTGTGACAATAAAAGATCCTAACCAGTTTGGTTCAAAATTCCCTTTGCTACTTTGATTTAATAGGTTCTTCTAATTCTCTTTCAAGACAAGGTCTCCCACCTATAAGCACTAACCTTTGAAATTTTTGTTTTAGCCTCTTCTAAGTCGGTTATGATAGGCTTGTAAGTGATTCAATGCTTCAAGGAAACAATCATCCAACAAATATAGCTCATGAAACATGGATACTCTATACTCTTAGTGATAGGAGCTCGACCTTAATAGGTAGGACTACTTTAGTTCTGTAAACTAAGGACTTGGTTGTAGCACCTATAGGTGTGTGGATACTGATTTAGTAGTCCTACAAGGTGGGGTTTAATTATAAGTGCCAATCACAACCAACTTCATTGACCATATTTTTAAGGACCTTTAGGATAGTTTTATTAGAAGCCTCGACTTGACTATTTCCTTAGGGGTAATAAGGAGTGAAAGATGTTGGATGTTGAATCATTGGCACAATTCATAGACATCTTAGTTCTTAAAGGGTGTTCCATTATCTATGATAATGGCTTGAAGAACACCATAATGGAAGATAAGGCAATTTAGGATAAATTTTCATATTTACTTTCCTATGATATAGGTCATTTTATTGCTTCGATCCACTTCGTAAATTACTCAATGGTTATGATGATGAAATTATGACTATTGGATGAGGTGGGGGTGATTTTCTCCTATGAGGTCAAGTCCCCACTATGAAAAATGCCAAGGTGTAGTGATAGGCCTTGATAGGTCCAGAGAATAGCTCATTTTTTAATTTTTTTATGCATATTTTATGATACATTTAGATACACTTTCTAGAAAATGCTCCTATATTATACTATCCTTTCATATCTATTATGTAGACTTGAACCCAAAATATAATGATGAAATCATGGTTATAATATACTATTATTGTATGTTTTATAGGAATAATGTATGAAATGTTGATGGAATGTTATGTTTTTATTGTGATAGTTAGTCTTGTGTACATACTTTATGAAATTAACTTTTTGCAGCCAATGAGGAACTTTGGTATGAAGCAGTTGCAAGATGAACCCGCAACAAAAGGAGATTGGAACAACAAAACAAGGGAGTTCCAAATTAAGTTGAATGTGATGATTGTTGATTAATGGTACATGATGAAGTTTGAACTTGCATTATTATAACCAGTTAATAAACGTTGAAGAAGAGGTCTCCTTCACTTATAGGATTTTGATAAATATTTGTATGTTTACATGCAATTATGTTTTGATAGATTCTTAGTCCTATTAGAATTCTTTTTCTTTTTCAATTGTAGGTTGAATAAATCAGCCTTAACTCTATGCTCTAATATTTGGGAGTATATTTAATGATTTCAGTTAAGTTGTTGCTTTGAATAAGATTCCCTCAAGCTTGTAAATAGCTTTTAGTTGAATCCGTAGATAATTTAGTTAGTTTTTTTAGTTTTATGTTATCAATTAATTTCAATTTCAAGACATGAAAAATATTCAGAATGATTAAGTACAATATGTGAAAAAGATCTTTTGTAATCTTTTATGATATGCAATGAATGGAGTTAATTTCATGGAATGTGTAGAATATGTTAGTTAGATTTGGGTTTAGTTAAAGTGAGAAAAAACACTTGAATAGGCCACTCAAGGTATTGTTCCTCACTTCATTTTTAATTATTCATTTTTGTTTAATAGTTGTTTTTTCATATATAATTGTATACACCTAAAATTGGTCTGAAGAATCCGATTAATTAAATACAAATTATTTAATTGATTATCCTAATTTCCTCTACTGTTTGAATAAATAGAAATATTTATTTATATAGTTCACATTTAAATTCATCTTAATTAAATAAATAAAATTAAATACTTTGTTTGATTTAATTATCAAATCCCTATTTTATTCTATCACATCAATCTTAAAGAAATTAAATAAAGATTAAACACTTTATTGATTAATTGCCATATTCTTCTGTTTAATTTAATAAACAACTTCTATAGTTCGTTTTATTAAATTATTTATCCCTCTTTTGCTAATTTAAATAAATCAAAAATATTTGAATAAAGGCATGAGGAATATTCCATCTATATTTCCTCAAAATCAAATTAGATATCCTATTTCTAATTTATGTCTAAAATATGTCAAAATTAATGATTTGAAACTTCACGAAAAGTTTTGGAAACAAATTCCAAATTCTTCTCTTAATCCTCCTCCATCTATCTTTCCTCTTCTCTTGCCTGGTGTTTTCATCGGTAGAGACAATCACCAAAATTCTCTCAATCTCCTCCATCTTTCACCATTCAATCCTCCAGATTGAATCCAAGCCTCTCAATGTCATCTCTGTGCATTTCTATAGCCAAGAAATCTATAAATATAGCCTCATTCAACCAAGAAAAGAATCCCTAGTTATCAAGTTTACTCTGCAGAATTTCATCAAGCATCCAAGCATCCAACATTCAAACATCCAGCATCAAGTTTCCATATCATGGCTACCTCATGTAGCTTTGTTTGTCAATTTTCATATCAATTCATATTACATTAGTTTCATTTATTCATATACACATTATCGGCATCCTTCTCATTCTCTGAATTGTCATTTTAACAATCATAGTGCTCACACAATCTGAGAGCCACAGTGATTTAATAAATCTTTGGAGATAGAGAGCAATATGATGCTTTGAATAGATTATTGTTTTGAATTAGTTCAATTTTTTTTATCTTTGATATAATGTCGTATTGAAAAGTTTTTTGTGCTTTACACCTTATTCACACATACAATTTGGCACCCACCATGGGGCATTAACCCCAATTTTATCAATTTTTCTAAAAAGTGTCACGCAGGTTTCCAACATGTTTTGTTTCAACGCTTTTGTCAAATACTATAGTGCATCCATGGAAAACTATAGCACTTTCGTGCTCTGTTTCAGCGCTTCCGTGTTACTACAGCGCATCAGTCAAAAATTCTAGCGCTTCCTTGACTTGTTTCAGCGTATTGGTGATTTAGCACTTTTGTGGTAAATTTTGGCGCTTCGGTCTTCTGTTTTAGCACCTTCGAGTTATAGCGCATTAGGTAAAAGTTATAGCGCTTCGGTGGACTATTCCAACACTTTTGTAAAATCAGTCTGGATCCGACGCGACTGCGGCCAGATTTTAATTTTTCTTTTCACAGTTGGACTAAAATTTATCAATCTTAGGATTGTTACTTCTAGTTTCTAAAAATTATCAATCCTAGGGTAGTCACTTCTTGGTTTCTAAAATGTATCAATCCTAGGTTAGCCACTTTTTGTTTTCTTAAAATCAAATTTATCAATCCTAGGGTAGTCATCACATTTTTACAGTATAAGTTAAAAAGAACAACATGATTTATGTGAAGCAACACCTTCACATAGATTAGAAAATTTCTTTTTGGCTTAAAACAAAACAACTTATATGTTGTGCTTGTGGTGATTAGGCTTATACTCTCCCCTTAACTGGGTGATCAAAGCGCAAGATTCACTTTTTACTTCATGCTATTTACGCTTTGTTAAATCCTTTAGAAGGTTTGTCGTAGTGGGAAAAAGTACTCATCCTACGGGAACGACCTAAGTAGGAATGCCTAAAGCCAAGGATTCCAACCCACTATAATAAAAATGCAAGTTGTTGATGAAAGTCCAACTCGACGGTAGTGAGCAAGATAACCATCCCCAAAATCTTTGTTCTAAAGATTGGGAGGTCTCCTGAGGGAGTTTATCAATTGCCGCACCGCACAGAAGCCCTATCTACGAACCATAGAGTAGTATCTCGCCGAGTCAGTAGCCAAACATTGTCATACTCACGCTACAAGGGGAGGGAAGAATTTTCCCCCAAGACACTCACCATATAATTGCCAAGGACTATTTTCTTAGAGGATGAGAAATCCAACTCTGAGTATGCACTTGAAAACAACAAAAATATGGGCACCCTCTAGGGGGTGACACGGCTGTGTGCGTCAACGCAATTTCAAGATGTGGGTTGTGAGTATAACAATGACTTATTTGTCCTTAAGTGTGAGTCTATTTGATTTGTGTACAATTTTCAAAGCAACCAGTAAAAATCAATAAGGACCATTTGTGGTTCTTGAACATACACGATCTATTCAGTTTAAAACAATTATTCACAATTGCTTGTTGTGTTTTCACAAAAATCATTAAAATCATATTAAAGATCATCCTAAAAGCAACAAAGTCAAGTTAGATCAAAAAAAAAATCCATGCTTCGAAAGTGGAAGTCCACCATGTTTGTCAAGAGAAAAATCAAATTCACAAAACCCAAAGAACCTTTCAGTTATCAAAATAAATTAAAAAGAGGGTGTTTTCTATATCAAAATTAAAAACTCTTTTTACAACATAGAACATTCATCCACAGATATCACGATTTTGCTAGGGGTCACACTTTAGATTACGCAGTAGAACCACTCTATTCACGAGCCTTCTTCCAAAGGAGAGCTCTCACACAATATCACAACCGTAGTCAACACATACGTCAGTCTTATTTTCTGCAACCCATGATAGAGTATGCTACAAGGCCAAATCAAGTCTTACAATAGAGAGTCTTAAAAGTCTTGTTTTTAGTGCTCTGGAAAACCTGTTTCAACGCTTCAGGTCACTGTTTTAGCGCTTCTATGAAATAGCACTTTCGTGCATTGTTTTAGCGCTTACAGTCTTTATTTTAGCGCTTTCATAAAAGAATGCTTTCATCATCTTTTTCAGCGCTTTTGGGCACTGTTTCAGCACTTCTATCAAGATAGCTCTTCCATCCCTTTCTCCAATGCTTTCGAGCATTGTTTCAATGCATCCGTTAAGATAGCGCTTCCATCTCCTATTTCAGTGCTTCAAGACTCTGTTATAGCGCTTCTGTGAAATAACGCTTTTGTACTCTATTTTAGCGCTTTCAAAATAGAGAGTTCAAAAATCTTACTAGTCAATTTTTTTGTCATTTATCCACAGTTTTTACCAGAACCTAAGTTTCTTTGTATCAGAATCACTGTCTAGAGATCAAAAATAGATAGGTTTATACAAATTTCCAATCTTATCAACTGAAACAAGATCTTACAAATCATAAGTGTCAAATCAAAATACACAATCAATTACTACACTGAAGTTTCATCATCAAGATACTATCATCCTTTATTATGAAACCAAGTATAGTAATCAAAATTTTAACATAGTCTTATCAATAAGATCAATCATCTTATTCGAATTTGTTAAAAGTTCAATTGACATTTTTCCAGCATAGAAGATCAACATTTTGGAAGAAAGAGTAAAAATTTGTATGCCAATATTCACTAGGTCCCAAAAACAGACTCTTAGAGCAAAAACTTGAAACACCCCAAACAATGGCAGAGGAAAATCCTTGGAAAAATCTGAAACAAAACGATAAGAACAAAATAACTCCAAAGGATATTCAAATAGCTCAACAAGATACCAAATTCCATAAATTTATGGAAAAGATTTTAGAACAAGATATGGAGAAGTATCTTTTGATGTTTGTTGAATTAGGTGCCAAAATTCTCAAGGACTTTGACGTGAATCATTTGAAGGAAGCACCTGGAACAAGTGAGACTGAAATACTACAACCCACACAAACATTAGATCCAGTTGCTGCTTTGACATCCCAAATGAAAATGTTACAACAACAGATACATGATATGATGAAAGTGAGTACCAAAATATATGCGATACATGACATTTATCCTTATTCTTTCGACGCAACAGTCAGCCTAATACCTTTTCCAAGACACTGTGAATTCCCAAACTACAACAAGTACAATGGAAGAACGGATCCAATAGATCATATCTGGGAATTCAAAACAATGAGCCTTGAGTTTTCCCAAGAGGAAACTTACTTAATGAGGTTATTCCCAAGAAGTTTGGGTGGTGCATGTATGGAATGGTTCTCAAAACTACAACCAAGTATCAGGACTTTTGAGGAACTTGTCAAAAAGTTCATCTCCTAATATTCATTTAACATCCAACATGATGTTACAATAAAGAATCTTTACAACCTAAAACAAAACAAAGGGGAAACGTTCTTGTCTTTTCTACAAAGATGGCTATGACTATTCGCCAGATATCCTTGATCCATTCCTGAGGAAGAAAAGATGGATTTTTTCATTGACAACTTGACGGAGGAAATGTGTTGTAGACCTGAATTACAATGTCCTCCCACATTCAAAAAATTAATAGAAAATGGTCTTAAAATAGAAGAAGCATTATTCAAGAGAGGAGTTATCAAGCATTTCAACAATAAAATGAATAACACAAGTAACTTCTCCAATCAATACTCAAGCAATGACAAGCCAAAATTTTGGCAAAAGAATCGAAACACAACTACCAATGAAACAACAAATGATTCCCAAAATTTCAAACCAGTTTTTAACTTGATAGAATCTACATCGAAGAATCAAAACAATTATCAAATTGTCAAGTCAAATATCATGCAAAGCAACGAGATTAGAAAAAACACACTCATATCAAAAACCATCAAATCGGCGTAGGTTCACACCTTTAGGCCAAACAATAGAATCATCAATGAAAGAATTAGTCACTAGTGGCCTTATCACTGCACGGGAAGCCCGATTCTGGGATCCAAAGGTCAAACCACCATGGTGGAATGAAGTAGATTACTGCAAATTCCATAATAACAAAGGTCACAAAACCAACGATTGTATGGTGTTGAAACACACAGTACAATATTTGATCGACAACAACAAAATATATGTGGAGGAACCCCAAAACAATAACGATCATTCGACCTTCAAAGACCCTTTGCCAAACTATGACAAAGGAGCATCATCATCTTCAAACAACAAAGGTAAGAACATCAATCATGTCTATGAAAAAACAATCCTTTGTTTATCTGAAGTAGAGAGTGATCATACAGTTGATCATGACATTGATGAACCCAACATCGACAACACTACCCCTTGGGATTTGCTCCCAAATATACAAAACTCTGAAAATTAAATCAATGTCTTAAAAATCAAAGACCATCAAGAACATCAACCAGCAAATTTAATGACTATGGGGCAATCCAAGGTGGTGTTAAAGGGAGTTGGGTCTACACATGCAGTCCCCCCTCCATCTCAATATAACATTGTCGATCAACTAAAAAACATTCTTGCACAAATATCGATACTAGAACTCCTTAAATTATCACCATTGCATAAGGAGGTTCTAGAACAAGCACTAGTAGCCACTACATTACCAAAGAATCTAGATGTTTTCTAGTTCCAAGATATGGTGGGGCATTTGATTACTCCACATTGTTTATCATTCTTCGAACAGGATGATTTCTCACTAAACCATCCCCATAATACCACACTCCATATAGAAGTCTTAATCCACAATCATCACGTCAAGAGAGTCTTAATAGATGGTGGAGTTGGTTTGAACATTTGCACTCTCGAGTTAATCCATGCAGTAGGGTACTCTGATGACGCTATTGATGCCCGAAGAAAAATGACTATCAAAGCATATGATGAGGAGGAAAGATCGTCCAAAGGATTAATTATGTTACCCATACAAGTGGGGCCTATGATGAAACACATAGCATGTTAGGTTTTGGAAAAAGAGTTAACATACAAAATACTCTTAGGATGACCATGGATCCATGAAATTCAAGTTAAACCGTCAACATATCATCAATGTTTGAAATTCCCAATAAATGGACAAGAGGTGACTATATCTGCTGATTATAATCATCCTCAACATTGTGACACAATTAAAATCTCCCAAGATATCTTGGTGCCTCACAACAAGGAAGCATCTGGTTCAAAATCATCCAACGAAGAAAAACATCCAAGTCTCACCACCAAGTGGGTAGAAAATAAGAATAAAGGAAAAGAAACAAGTCTTGTTGAAACTCAATCAACAGATAATCTGGATCCACAAACTTCTTTATCACAAATTTTTCAAGAGCAAGTCCAACTGATAGACAAGGGCATGGGAACATATTCTATGGAGCAATCGCTTAACTTATCATAGTTAATGCCATCTCCTAAAACCTATGGTCAACCATCTATGATAAAACCTCAAACATCATTACCAGTCACAGTTCTTGTAGAAAGGTTTGTCAAAATTGGTACCATAGAGGATGATTCAGACAATAAAGTGATCCTGGATTGGCCATACAAAGATGAGGAACCCTCGACATCCAATATTAGTCTCAAAAATGTCAATATTAACACTGATAAATATGGAAAAGGAAAAGCTATTTTAGAAAAAATGGGTTATGAAGGACAAGGACCTATGGGATTAAGAAAGGATGGAATCATAGAGCCTATTCAGCCACTCACTCTCCACTCAAAAGAGAAAATGGGACTCGGATACTCTAGTGAAGAAAAACAGGAACTGACAAAAAAGACTATGGAAAGAATCCTTCAACTTAGAAATAGCTCTGAGATAGATTCGAATGAATACGAGTGGGATTCATGTTTCGATGTATCATTCACTAATATTCATATTGATGTCATCCAAAAATATACACCTACACGTGAGGAGGGCCAAGGTTCTGGGTCTAGACCATTCATAGTAGGATCACAAAATATCAATGACTCAAGTGGGGATGAGAAAACCTCGAGTGAACTAGAAGATCTTGAAGAAAGTACCATCATTGACCTCAATATTCCATTAAACAACTATGATGAAATGGCTATCCAAACCCTTATATCCATCAACAAAATGAATCCGGTGACCTCATGCCATTAATCCATCCTAAACTAATTGATTGGGAACCTGTCGAACCTCTAACTGTGCCAAGATTTGCAGATGATGATGCCATCGTAAATTTCCTATGTCATACCCAACCTAGTACAAATTCTATTTGTAATAATCATAACAAAATGACTTGGTAGGAGGGTGTCAAATCTTCTCATTGCAAAATTGAAAACAGGTAAAATAGATCTAATGGTGAAAACCATTCTATGGTAGCATTAGATCTGGAAAAAGAAAAAATAAAGAACTCATCTAACAGTGAAAACCTTTCTGAGGCACTGAAAGATGGAATATTTGACACTCTTCTGGAACATTATCATGAGTGATCATCAGTTCTGGTAGAACCAACACAGTCTGTGAACATCGACACTAAGGAAAAGGAAAAAATCCTACATTTGGCAGAATCCATGACAGATCAAGAGAGACCAAACTTCATCAATTTCTTTAAAGAAAGAAGCATCAAATTCGCTTGGTCATATTCTGATATTTCAGGCTTAGATCCAAATCTACTCATGCATCATTTGTCTTTGCCCATAGGAATCAAGCCTGTGAAGAAAAAATTGAGGAAAATGCATCCCCATATCGCATTAATGGTAAAAACAGAGCTAAAGAAATTGTTAGATGTTGGATTCATATGGTCTATAGACTATGTCGAGTGGATATCAAAGCTTGTACTTGTTTCCAAACTGGACAATAGCATCAGGATATGTACGGATTTCAGGGACCTAAATAAAGCATGCTCAAAGGATGATTTTCCGCTACCAAATATCGACATCATTGTGGACTTGACGGCAAGGCATGCCATCTTGTCAATCATGGATGGTTTCTCTGGGTACAATCAAATAAAAATAGCTCCAGAAGATCAGGAAAAGATGGCTTTTACATGTCCATGGGGAACTTTCTACTAGAACGTCATTCCATTTGGTCTGAAAAACACAGGAGCCACCTATCAAAGAGCAATGACGACAATCTTCCATGATATGATGCACACTTTCATGGAGGATTACATGGATGACATCTTGGAAAAATCTTGTACAAGGGACGAACATTTGCATATCCTAGACAAAATCTTCACACGGCTAGATAAATTCAATGTTAGGTTAAACCCCAAGAAGTGTGTCTTCGAGGTCACATCAGCAAAAATGTTGGGGTACATTGTCTCAGAAAAAGGCATTGAAGTGGATCCAGCAAAAGTCAAAGCAATAATGGAGATGCCACCTCCTAAGAATATCAGTCAACTCAAATCACTACAGGGAAGACTCCAATCTATCAGAAGATTTATCTCCCAATTGGCGGACAAGAGTCATCCTTTTAATCACCTTTTGCATAAAAATGTAATTTTCAAATGGGATGAGGGGTGTGAAATGACATTCAATCAAATAAAATAGTATCTAATGTCACCACCCATTCTCATGCCACCAATAGAAGGAAGACCTTTGATATTGTACATTGCCATGATAGATATCTCTTTGGGGGCACTCTTAGCGTAAGAGGATTATGAAGGAAAAGAACATGTCATCTACTCTATCAGCAGGACATTAAATGGGTATGAAATAAACTACACTTTCATAGAGAAGTCTTGCTTGGCAGTAGTGTTTGCTACTCAATAGCTGAGAAGTTATATTTTGACCGATACAATTAGGTTAATAGCAAATATCGACCCATTAAAATATCTACTTAGTAAAGTTTCCTTAACAAGTAGGCTGGCAAAGTGGGTCATGCTATTAAGTGAATTTGACATTCAATATGTGGAGAGAAAATCCATCAAGGGTTAGGCAATCGCTGAACAATTAGTTGAGGCTCCTCTACCAGATGATCAACCAATGACAATGGAGTTTCTAGATGTAGACATTCTGACAGTAATGCCCCAACAATGGGTATTATATTTTGATGGATCATACACAAAGCGTGGATCAGGAGCAAGGATTTTGTTCATCTCTCCCCAAGGACACACCATTCCAAAATCATATAGACTAATTTTTCAGTGTACAAATAATGTGGTGGAATATGAAGCATTGATCATTGGGGTCAAAATAGAAATTCAATGGAAGATCATAGATTTACAGGTATATGAGGACTCTCAACTAGTCATTTATCAAGTAAATGATGAGTATCAAACAAAAGATGAAAAATTTGATGCCCTACAAGCAACAAATAGATGATCTGAACCAATTTTTTGTCAGTATTAAGTTTGATCAAATTCCAAGGGCGGAAACAAAGTTGTAGATGTTATGGCCACAATTGCTTCATTATTACAATTGCCAGAGAAATGTGTTTCTAATGAGTTTATGGTAGAACAAGTGTCATGTCCTTCCCATAATAATTCAAAATCCGCTACCATCTTCCATCTAGAAACCATTGAAACCTCCATCTATGAAAAGACCTATGCTTAGCTAAAAGATGATGTCCTTCCTCCTGATCTTTTCAGGAACCAAAAATGAAACTTCATCTGCCAATCCACATGACATACTTTATCATCGAGGTCTTGATGGTACCTTAATCTGATGTCTAGAACACGACGAATCTGAAATGGCCCTATGAGAGGTTCACAAGGGTATTTGTGGCACTCATTCAAGTGGGATAACTCTAGCCAAGAAACTCCTCTGTTTAGGATATTATTAGCCATGCATGGAGAAAGAATCCTATCAATTTGTTAAGAAATGTCAAAAGTGTCAGATTCACAACAATCTGATTCATGCACCAGCACAAGAATTGCATCCCTTCACATCAACATGACATTTTTGTCAGTGGGGCCTGGATCTGGTAGGAAAAATAAATCCATCTTCATCCAATGGACACAAGTTCATTATCACAGCTACAAAATATTTCACAAAATGGATAGAAGCATTGCCTCTTACAACCATCACTGGGAAACAAATCTCCTCTTTCATCTTGAATTACATAATCTGTCGATATGGAATCCCTCAATCCATTATCACTGATAATGGACAACCTTTCAAAAATCAAGATGTCTAAGAGCTATATGAGAAGTTTCATATCCAACATCGTTTTTCAACACCGTACTATCCTCGAGGGAATGGCCAAGCAGAGGCCTCGAATCTAAAAATTCTAAAAATTCTCGAAAAGACGGTTAATGATGTTGGACGTGATTGGCATGTTCAACTCAATCCTACACTATGGGCCTACAGAACAAGTATCAGAACTCCAACAGGAGCTACACCATATGCCTTGGTATATGGATCAGAAGCCATAGTGCCCATTGAAGTTGAGATTCCATCCCTTCGTGTATCACTCAGAGGAATCATTTCAGATGAAGACTATAGGGTATCTAGACTACAGGAAATGGAATTGTTGGATGAGCATCATCAACAAGATCTTAATCATCTAACGGCTTATCAACAAAGAATGTCAAGGAATTACAACCACAGGGTAAAATCGAGGGTCTTTCAGGTTGGTGATTTGGTACTAAAGGAAAACCCTAGGAATCAACAGGATAGGGAGAAGAAAGGGAAATTTGAGCCTAACTAGCTTGGTCCTTTTTTCATCATATCAGTAAATGGATTAGGGGCATATCAACTATCAACGTCAGAAGGGGATTTTTTTGATGAACCTATCAACAGTATCCATCTCAGAAAATTCTATACTTGAATCTCCTAGTGCACGGGTCAAACTTTTGAAAATGGTTTCCTTGATGAAAACTTGGCAAACAGGCATCTTGGCAAACACAAAAATACAAAAAAAATAGAAAAATTAGAAAAATACACAAAACAAAGAGTGTAATCAAAGCATATGGTGAAAACCTGGAAATAGGTGTCGTATGTGATTCTAAGGTCAGCTTTCCCATCTATTTTGAAACATATCAGGATCATTTAATCTGGCAGTCAGTATAGTTTCATATCATGTCATCAGTCTTGCCATCATTACATCCATATCAAAATCGTTTCACATAGTCAAGCCTCACTCCAAAGCTTGGGGGCAACATCTGGATATCACTAGGGAAAAAAAAAACATCGATTTCACCAAAGGGTGAACAACAGTATGATAAGAACATAAAAACAATGATCAAAGTACAATATCAATCACCGTCAGAAGGGCATCAACCATCCATATCATATCAAAAATCCAAAAACATGTCAAAAAGTCAGTCTGCAAAAACAAAAACAAAATCATAGGTCTGTGTCAGTCGAACTACATGGTCTTTGTGTGTGTAACGTAGGCAAGGCTCATGTTTGATCAGCCCCCGAGACCCCTAGGATAAGTTAGTAGGTTAGGTCTTTGGTCAAAATCTCAAAAATCACAAAAACATTACAAAATTAGGATGGATGATCTAAAATCTAAATAATGATTGAAACACTCTAAGTAAAAAATGGATAAATTGTATCTTTGATTATCATTTCTTTGGAGTAACTCAATGATGTATTGAACTAGAGAAACAAGGAAAAAGAATGATATTTTTGTCTGTTGTTTGTATGTTAATCATTTAAATATATGAAATATCGAGGGATGTGCTATGCAAATGTATCACTGATGACATTCAGAATTCACACTTTAAAATGATTAATCACTGCATGTTTACGTAATGAATGCTTGGGTCATCTTGGTTAAAACATACCTAGATGCTTGTGTTCACTTGCAATATCAAAAATCATGAAAGAAGTACTCAGGTCGTCATTGGTCTAAAACATACCATTGATGCTTGTACTCACTTTCAACATCTAATAAAAGCTCTATGATGACAAAAAGCACAAAAGTATTGTTAAAATGATAATGGTTTTGAATATAGTTGCATGATAAAATTAGACTGCATTCATCATAATTTATTATCTGTAGAGTATTTGTTACATAAAGGGTTCCAATCAATGATTATCTTATCTACAAATAGACTGAGTATACTTGACATAAATTAAAATCATCAAAAACATGTAGAAATCATCATCTCATCATTTAGTTTCGTCATTTCATCATTCATGCATTTCTCCATCACAATAAATTATGCATTAAATTGTACCATAAATACATCATGTTCATAAAAACATTCATTGCATTAACATCCATCAACATCATATACATTTAATCACTTATTAAACCCATACATCATTTCTCATCCATACATTTTATCACATTTAAAATAAATGCAATTCATGTCATTATTATCATTATATCATCCATCCATTATCATTCATCATAAGATCATCATTTTTATCATCATCAGATTTAAAATAAAAGCATTTATCATTACATCATAACATTTGAAATAAAAGCATTCATATAGAACATCACATGATACATCATCACATAATAAATGCATCCATCACATAGAAATCATAAATCATCATAAAATCACATCAACTGCATCTCATATATATATATATATCATCAGTGTCAACTATACAATGAAGTTTGAAATAAAAATACATCATCAAAAATGAGGTAAATCATAATATACATAATGTCTCAAAAAGGAAAATCTCAATAAGCATCTATGATTTGCTACTGCCAGAATGTGCGGGCCCAACGGTACCAGTACCACCAACACCCCCGGAAGAACTAGGATCTCTAGGATCTCTCCGTGGAGGTTGTGTCACCCCCTCACTCACTGTTTGAGTATGAGTTCGTTCAGATCTTGATGGGCATAGCTGACTATGCGATCAACATGCACTACATCATGATATCTGCCCTGATAGAACTTAGCCTCTCGGCCAGCCCGCAAAACCTCTCTCATATAATCCCCCACTAAGGTACCATCGGCTACTCTCTATAGGGTCTCAGCTGTCTCATGTGCCCTCTTGGAAATCTGAATTGCATTGTCTCGTTCGATTGTCAATATAGCAACCTAAGTCTGCACAATGGCCAACTGTCCCTAAACCTTCGCTAGAGCCTAAGCATGGGCTTGAGCCTGAGCCTGCATCTGAGTCTACGTCTGAACAAGAAAACCCCGAGCCTATACCAACTTTCCCTACAGCATCTATACCTGCATCTGTAGACCTGCAATCTGTCTCTGGTGGTCCACTAATAGTACTGCCACTGCTCACCTCTTGTGAGGCCTACTAGATGAAGGACCATTGTTGACTGGCCCTACCCCTCTACCACCTTCGCCGCCACCATCACTATAATCGTTGTTGTTGTCATCACTACCACTCTCTACACTACTGCCTGATGGAGTACCACCCTCACTAGCCGCAGAACCCTTAGTTGCATCCTCCTCTATGGGTAACAATGTTGGCTCGTCTGGAATGGTGATGCGAGGATGTGGAACTAAAGCCAAAAATGCAGCGTACTCCTCTGTAACCGATGCCTCTGCAATGTCTCTACGCATGTCCCAGGGTGACGGCTGTAGTGCCCTATATCCCTTTACTAGAACCTCAAATGACAAACAAGGCCCCCAATCAAGTATATCACTTTGCCACCTAGCATAGTGGGCTACCCCCTGTGGCATACACCGAACGGTGTCATACTGCTGTACACTCGACGTAGCAAAATCTCTCCAAAACAAAGGGTGTCTGACCAATCAAGTACATGGAATCACAGAGATACCCCAACACTACATCATCCTCATCCCACTACTCGCAATCTAAGTACGTCCACCAGGTAACAGTCTCTGTATCATCAAAAACTCGTCTTCAATGCTCCAACTTACCCATCTAAGACTGGTAAGTCCACCTCTATACCGAAAAACATATGGTCTGCCTGCTGGTCTATCCGCCACTGGAAAGGGTCGAGCAATAGAAAAGTGCTCTCATGCCCACACCTGTAACAGGGTCATCCCTGCTGATAAGCTACGTGCCCCAAGATACACCATTGAATGAAGATCATGGTAGAGATGAGCCAACATGCACATCACCCACGCGTATCTCGTACCATGTATGACCATACTCTCAAGAATCCTGCCCCAATGCATGAGGAATCCCTTTGACCTACGATTAGGGCAAAGTAAACCTCCAATAAATCCAACAAGCACTGTTGGTAGTGTCGCATATGCATCGGCAATCCTCCTCCATGGGACACTAGGATCTGCAATATCCTGATCCTGAAACACTCTGTGGAGAGCATCTCTCCCACCAGCCTCATGAGAATCATATACTGCAATCTCTCCCATGAACGGAATGCGCAAAATCTGCCACACATCCTCAGGTGTGACCGTCATCTCCCTAGTGGGTAAATCAAATGTGTTGTGGCCACTATGCCACCTCTCAGCCAAAGCAGTTAAAAGACCCTAATTAATCCTAATCTAAGAAATGTCAAGTAAACTGGTTAGGCCGCATCGACCTATAATCTGAATCTCATCTGGTGTCAGATGAGGTATCAGGTCAGTAATCCAAGGAAACCTCTCTCGCATCTGGAGAGTACCTAGATCCTCCTATCATCACAATGAAAAATCTACAATCAATGCACTATGTCTAGAAATCAAAAGTCATTCTACTATCAAGTCTATTCCAAAATTTAGTATGAATTTTTTATCAAAATTCATGGGTGAACATCAAAAAACCTCACCTATCATGAGGTTCATCAAACATTATATAATCTCGCCTATCATGAGATTTATCAGATATTGAATCATTTCCTCGCCTATCATGAGGATCAACACAAATAGGATTTTTTCTCGCCTATCATGAGAGTAAGTCTTATTTAAAAACATCAAACTCTGACATCAAGAATTTGGATTATCAATCATACCAATCCGAAGAATGAACATGATCGGAATTGAAGAAATCAAGGTTAAATAATTCAAAATCTCCAATTCTAACATGGATGCACTAAAACAGGCATCCAAAGCGTTAAATCTCAAAAGCACTACTTTATCAGTCAAAGGTGCTAAAATAGGCATCTGAAGCGCTATTTCATCCTAAGCATTATTTTACCACATCAAAGTGCTAAAAGAGTCCATTAAAGCACCACTTTACCAGAAACACTAGAACAGACCATGAAAGCGCTCATCTACCAAATCAAAGCGCTAGAATTCTCTAAGCACTAAAAATCCAACATCGATGCACTATTTTAACCTACCTAAATGCTAAATCATTGAAAGCACTAAACTATCCTATGGAAGCGCTAAAAAAATTAACGCATGCGCTAAATATCAAACGCTAATGCACCTACTGAAAGCACTACAACACGGCTTGAAACCGCTAATTTAGCTAAAAAAGTCAAAAGCCATAAAAAGCGTAAACAATAGAATTGCACGAAAAATGAGGAGGATAATGGGTACATACTAGAGGTCCATACGTGATCGGCCGTCGGTGACGTCAAACGTGTTCAAAATGGTGAGTGTGGTAAGGGATTGGCATCCTGATCCAGCTGGTTGAAATGTCTCTATCACAAGATTTTTAAAACTCAAAAAAGACAAATGACTTTGAAAATGACCTTTTGGACTATATATAACTTTTTGAAAAGGGATTTTTGGTTGGTTTTATTATATTTTAATTAATTTTATCCATGGAATTAATTGAAACTCATCTGCGGGCTATTTTTTTTCATCATTTGTCGGGAGATAAATTATTTCTTCATCATACCTTCATTAAATCATCAAATCATTAATTTATTTCCTAAGGGGGCATACTATCAACAATCATCTGAAAATCAATATCTAGGGCATGTCTGGGACATATGGAATTACTAAATTTTTATCATCAATCTTGGCAGTAGCAGCGAAATTTTGTTTGAAGCAACGCGTAAACACATCACTTCAAAGAGGGGCAAAATGTATACACCTAAAATTGGTCTGGAGAATCCAATTAATTAAATACAAATTATTTAATTGATTATCCTAATTTCCTCTACTGTTTGAATAAATAGAAATATTTATATATATAGTTCACATTTAAATTCATCTTAATTAAATAAATAAAATTAAATTCTTTGTTTGATTTAATTATCAAATCCCTATTTTAATCTATCACATCAATCTTAAATTAATTAAATAAAGATTAAACACTCTATTGATTAATTTCCATATTCTTTTGTTTAATTTAATAAACAACTTCTATAGTTCATTTTA
The DNA here is from genome assembly GCA_007115665.2 of Sequoiadendron giganteum. Taxonomy (NCBI): domain Eukaryota; kingdom Viridiplantae; phylum Streptophyta; class Pinopsida; order Cupressales; family Cupressaceae; genus Sequoiadendron; species Sequoiadendron giganteum. The sequence goes on from CM021105.1 coordinate 19,751,926, forward strand.
TTAAATTATTTATCCCTCTTTTGCTAATTTAAATAAATAAAAATTGAATAAAGGCATAAGGAATATTCCATCTATATTTCCTCAAAATCAAATTAGATATCCTATGTCTAATTTATTTCTAAAATATGTCAAAATTAATGTTTTCAAACTTCACGGGAAGTTTTGGAGACAAATTCCAAATTCTTCTCTCAATCCTCCTCCATCAATCTTTCCTCTTCTTTTGCCTAGTGTTTTCATGGGTAGAGACAATCACCAAAATTCTCTCAATCTCCTCCATATTTCACCATTCAATCCTCCAAATTGAATCCAAGCCTCTCAATGTCATCCTTGTGCATTTCTATAGCCATGAAATCTATAAATACAACCTCATTCAACCAAGAAAAGGATCCCAGGTTATCAAGTTTACTCTGCAGAATTTCATCAAGCATCCAACATCAAGTTTCCATATCATGGTTGCCTCCTGTAGCTTTATTTGTCAAATTTCATATCAATTCGTATTACATTAGTTTCATTTATTCATATACACATTATCAGCATCCTTCTCATTCTTTGAATTGTCATTTTAACAATCATAGTGCTCACACGATATGAGAGTCACAGTGATTTAATAAATCTTTGGAGATAGAGAGCAATATGACGCTTTCAATAGATTATTTTTTTGAATTAGTTCAATTTGTTTGATCTTTGATATAATGTCGTATTAAGAAGTTTTTTGTGTTTTACACCTTATTCACACTTACAATAATTATCTCATGAACTTTATGCAAGTTAACTAGAATTGCATATCTTGCTTATTGTTAATGAATGCTTATGAATATGCATGCAATGGTTAACTAGTAGTACTCTAGAGGTTAATTGAGTTGAGTCATTATTTTTTATCAATTTTTAGTTGTTATATTATCATTTCATTAGTAACAGTTCAATTATAGTCTAAGCTATATGCACCTGTAGCTACTAGTTCTGGTTATAACTTTTACTGTTTTGTGATTATGTGAGTTTCCAGCAAGTAGAATAACTTAAATAGGGTAGATTAAGTAGTTTTGAGTCTCTAAAGGCATATATAATGTTGCACCATCACAAGATTACAAACCTTGGGTTGAGAATTTAATGTAGTCTTAAGCAATGTTGAGTGGATTATTCAATTAGATAAACTTCTGAATTGCATAGGTTCTACCAAATTTACAACACATTAACTTAGACTCTACATTTTTGGCATCATTTTTGGGGATGGTACTATCTTCATAGACCTTTTTTTTCAGCTTTCATAGTTAAATTTTTTTCCAACATTGGGACTGTTAGACTTAATATTTTTCTAACAGCAGAGATACACTAACATTGTGCAAGATCGCTACATTATAAAGTCATATTTCATGTATGTAGAGGTAGAGAGACCCCTTGGGTAGATTCCTTCCCTCTACACGCCAAGAAGATATATCATAAATTGGTGAATCTAGTGCTTAGAGCAAGGGTAACATTGAAGAAGAAATTTATTTATCACCAACATCTAGCGCACATATAGAAGGAACATACTGCACCATGGGGATGTAGTGGATGATGATCATGAATGTGCAACATTTGAGTTTCCAATCACTAACCAAGAAAGGGCTACAATGTTGAAGAACATTCCTCATTTGGCCTTACTAGTCTTTTATTGGTTAATGATTGAGGACCCAAATACATTTCTCTTTGAATTTGATGTCCTATGTAGAAGTTATGATTATACTTATGATTCTCATAGGCTCAAACTCTTCCTTGAAACTCTAAAGGATGTGGTCCTAAGATGGTTCATGGGATTAGGTAGGGATGTTGTTCCTAATTGGGACACTATGAAGACCCTGATCCTAGAAAATTATTAGGACTATTGTAGGGGACCTGATAGGAGGAAAGATGACATTTTCATAATGTCACAAAAGGATGATGAGCCCTTATAAGATTATGTGGAAAGTTTTTAGTTTTTTTTGAAGAAAAACGCATAGAACAAGTTGTCAAAGGAGTCCCTCAAGTTAGTCTTTTTTAGGGGAGTCAAGGATGACTGCATGGATGTGTAGACATGGAAAATGTACAATTCAATCTGACGTGCTTGATCCTAATTACTAACGACATTTCCTCCTAAATCATAATCTCAACTTATCATCACCTTTTCATCTCTTAATTAGATAAATCATTATTTATTTAATTAAGTCTTTCCCCTCTGTTGATTAAATTAATCAATTTAATCTAATTAACCTTATATCTTTGTTTATTTAAATAATTCATTTTATTTAAATCAAGTCCTTAAAGTCTTCTCATTAAATTGAATAAATTAAACCTTATTTAATTTAATCTAACACTATCCTCTTTAGTTAAATAAATCAAATCATTTATTTGACTAATCCTTTTCTTCTCAATTCTTGATTTAAATCAACTCATAAATTTGAGTCAAAATTGTCAAATCATCTAATCCTTCGTTAAATTAATCAAAATCTTGATTAAATTAATCCTTATCACTAAAATCCTCTAGAGAATGCAACTTGCACAATAAATCAATTACTTTGATTTATTAAATTTCCTATTTTCTCTCAACATGGAATAAAAGGGGAATATTCTCTCAAATTTGAATTCAAATTCAAATGGGCATGGTCCTTCCAACAAGGAATTTACTCCTTTTACATTTCCTTATGCATTGAGCCAAGTGACATTAAATTCATTTCTTTCTCCTCCTACATGTCACATTCAAATTTCAAATTTGAATCTCATAGCATTTATCATGCACATTGACCAAAATGTGCTCATTTCTCCTCCAATCACATGTGGATAAGTGGCCTCTTCTCATTGGTTGGTTTTTTTTCCCACATTGCTCAATCCCACTCTCTCTTCCATTTTGGAAATCTATAAATGAGAGAGTCTTCCTCTCATTCTATCATCCACAATTTGATTAAACTTATTATACTCAAATCCATCTTCAAGCATAGGCATTCTCATCTCTTTTTATCAAGTTCTTAGCTAGGTTATGCAGGAATTCAGCCATCAAGTGGATCAAATCATCAAATATTACAAAAGAGTTGGGAAAGGGATAATTCTGACACACCAATTGGCACCAACTCCCCCATGGGATCAAAAGTTTGCTTTGCTTAGATAGATTTTATTTAGTTTTTGCATTGTTCTTCATTTTCTTTCTATTTGAGCTTTGTAAATGGATTTCATGGGGAATCCTTGTTTTACCTTGCATATGATCTAATATTGTGTTTGTTTGTTGCTTAGGTGTAGGTACAAAATAAGGGTTCACATTTTGGCGCTAGAAGGAGGGCATCTACCTTTTTATCACGATTTTTTAAAAAAATGACACTTTTCACGTTCTATTTTGTAGGTTATAGGTCTGTGGTCCTATATTGCACCGCATTTGTAGGCACGATGCTATATTGCGTTGCATCTTTCCCAAACTCTGCCCCACTTGTTCCCACGCTTGGTTTTTAAAAACTGCAAACTCTGTCACGGATCCACAGTCTCAAACTGTAGAAGTTGAGAAAATACAACTTCACAAACCCCGAAGATCACCTGCATGCAAATAACCTGTCACAAAAGAAGAGATGAAGACAAACGAGCAAGAGTTCTCTGAAAATTGAAAATGTATATATCAGAGAGAATGAGAGAATGAATTGATGTGTTAATACAATGAGATCAATCCTTATAAAAGGAGATCGAGAAACCCTAAAGAAACCCTAATAGGAAAAACCCTAAAAGAAGCCCTAATAAGAAAACATTTAATAATTAATATAATTATTAAATGTCACTTTATGCAAACTAACATGAAATCTTAAGAAGGGAATAAAGGTAACTTAATCAATACAATTAAGTTAAAACCTTTACTCTAACACCCCCTCTTAAGATGAGCAACAGTGCAACTACAAACAAATGTAAGAAGATAAACATGGGTCCCGACAACTAGGCCAGATCAGGTACCCAAATACAACCAAATCTCTATAAAGAGGAGAAATAGAGAAAACCTCATGGTAAAAAGCTCTACTCCAAAAAGAGATGCAGAAAGCCAAGAAGAACATCACTGAACTAGAAGAAGCTGCAAACAACTGTCAAAAGATGACTGCTATGGTGTTGAAGAATCTTCGTTGAAGATAGGATGATAAGGATCAAGAAGACAACAATCTGCATGAGTGCCCCATACGACACTACTCAAATCAGATGGCAAAAAAAGGAAAACACTTGGAACGAAGATACAGATGGCACAAGTACCAATAGTCTGAAACACTAATCAACTGAGAATGGAAGATCCCTTTCAAGGAAAAACCGAGGAAGAATTAGCACGAACAATATAATACCCCCCCATAATGTTGAACTAGGAGAGCCTGACAGATCCATTGAAAGGGTGTGCAACACCCTGTAGTGCATGAAGGAGAAGAAACAACATTTGAAAGTGCACAAGAAAGTACCTGCAACTGAAAAAGTGGTGTGCAAAGACAAAGCACACATGCATGAGGTTGGAATCATATGGATCCACTATCGTCGTGGAGGGACACTCATCGGACAAAAGTGTGATGGAAAAACAAAGGCACTACACAACCCCCCATGACACTTTATAATACAATGCGAGTACAAAATATGGCACAACCTTATGTGCAAAATCCCCAAAAATACATGTACAATAGTGTGACACTTTATTTCAGTGCGTTTATATAAAAAATTTGCTTACAAATGATGCTCAAAATGCCCAAAAAAGGACAAAAAAGCTGGAAATACATGAAGGACAACCAAAAAATTGACTGTAGAATGCACCAACAAAAAAAAAGTGATGAGACCCACACCACTGGAAATTTGAGAAAACTAACTTTTCGACGATATCTCGTTTGCCAAAAAATGATATTGTATGTCCAAGTTATGGCCTTTGGAAGAAAACAGCTCCAAAGGGGAAAAAAGTCAGTGCTAGATTAAATTTGACGGTCATACAGTCGTCGCTGAAAAAATATCGGCATAAATTTGACGGCCAAATGGCCGTTACTTTAAAAGCATAATAGGGCTTATTTTATAAAAAAATGTTTTTTTAAATTAAAAAAACATTACAAATTTTAAAAAAAATATATATTTGAGGTGGGGGAGGCACGTGGCCCACCCCCACCGTACCCCTATGCAGTCATGGGTACATTGCACAGGTTTATGCAGGTACACTGTGTAGGTTCTACGTGGGTACATTGCCCGCCTACGTAGGGTACAGCCTAAGCAAGCCGTAAAAAGGCTTTAAAAAAAACCATAAAAATTTTGGACGAAAAAAATGCAAAAAAATATTTTTTTACCAGGGCATTTTTTCTTTGATCCGCGTGTAGATGGACGGTCGTACGATCGTACTTGCAAAAAAAATTTGCCCCAAAATTCAACTTTGTCCAAAATGGACGAATGAACAGTCGATTTAGGGGTTTTGGATGCTGCAGACGCAATTGCAAGGTTCATTTGAGCTCAAAATGCTTTGAAATTGCAGGTATGCCCTGGATCAAAAAAACAAACCCCAAACCCTTGAAGCTCCAAAAATATTCAAAACAAGAACAGGAAGCAGTAGGTCTGGAGCTCCGATACCATGTAGAAGTTGAGAAAATACAACTTCACAAACCCCGAAGATCACCTGCATGCAAATAACCTGTCATAAAAGAAGAGATAGAGACAAACAAGCAAGGGTTCTCTGAAAACTGAAAATGTATATATCAGAGAGAATGAAAGAATGAATTGATGTGTTAATACAATGAGATCAATCCTTATAAAAGGAGATCGAGAAACCCTAATAGGAAAAACCCTAAAAGAAGCCCTAATAGGAAAACATTTAATAATTAATATAATTATTAAATGTCACTTTATGCAAACTAACATAAAATCTTAAGAAGGGAATAAAGGTAACTTAATCAACACAATTAAGTTAAAACCTTTACTCTAAGACAAACTTCGCCACACCCAGGTGTGCGGCTCTATATTGCATCGCAATTGTAGGCACGACGCCATATCTCACCGCATCATTTTCCAAACTGTGCCGCACCCACATTCCCGCTCAAAAAATTTCAAATTTGCAAAACTCTGTCGTGGATTTTAGTTCCGAATTGTGTCGCCTGCAAAACTGCGCCGCACCCTTGGTCTCTATTTCTACAGAGCGCCGCACCCATTCAAATGCGCGGTGCTATATAGCGTCACCTCATTTCCAAACTCCGTCGCACCCGCTAACTCCGCTGCAGGCAACTGTCAGATTTCAAATTTTAGCATGTGCTTTTTAAATTTTTGGATTTTCTAACTTTTGACTTGTTTGTTGTTTTTATGCTCTCTGGTTTCTGTCATTTTTTGTAGGTTGGATCAAGGGAGAAAGAAAAACACAAGGGTCATCATGGCATCATGTTCATCATGCACAAAGTGTTTTTAAACACTATAGTGTTGTTTAACACTTTTAAGGATCTTTAATTTTGTTTAAAAGGAATTTTTTTACTTTCATGCCGTAGAAACATTGAAATTTCTTTTGGATTTTAAAAAGAACAACACAAATTTATTTTTTCAAAATTTTGCAAAAGGGCTTAAAAAGAACCTTAGAAACAATCTACTATATTTGGTTTAAGGTTTAAAAATTGAACAAGAAAAATTTCACACTTAAATTTGGTGCTCTAAAAAGAATTCATTTTGCTTTGTGGGATTAAAATAAACAAGTGCTATTCTGTTTTGTAATTATTTATTCAAGTTAATATCATCAAAATGACATATGTGCTTCTCTCGCGCCTAACGGCGATCTTGAGAATAAAAAGTTATTTTGGTGATCTTAAGTTGAATAAAATAATTGCCTCCACATTTCATTTTTGGAATTAAAATTGAACCAAACATACAAGTGTGAGCATGGCATATTACGAGTGTTCTCCGTTTGTTTTTCAATGAAGGTTGATTGAACTACAGGATATGCTAGCTTGCTACTATTTATCTTAGAGGGCTTGCCTTGTGGGAAAAAGTACTCACCCAAGGGAATGACCCAACTAGGAACATGCTAAAGTCAAGTGACTTCCAACCGGTATATAAGTGTGGATTCTTGAGGAAATTTCAAGAATCATGAGGATTATTCTGATGAAGGAAAAAAATGGTCTCTCACCACATGGATAGTACCCCAAAAATGGAATGCCTGAATTAAAACCTGTTGTTTAGAAAAGGCCAAATCCTATCTATTTTTTGGTGCAAAAGGTTATGTCCTTTAAAGCCACCCCATGTTATACATGCGGTTTTGTCGTAGAGATGAAAAGTATGCCATGGTAAATTGATGGGTACTGATGCTTGATTGACCCAAGAAGTGAGTACACTATAAGGGGCAGCCTATGTGGTCAAGCATCTAATCATCCACACTGAATATGCGTAGTTGGATTTGTCCAAGTGGGAACCTAACAAATACTATCTTTTCAGCCTAGGGTTGTGCATATTATTGAAATCAAAACACCTTACTTGGTTCTAAGACATTGAGGAACAAACATTCACAAGAGCTTTGAAATTTTAAACCATTTGAGGAAACAAATATCCTTTGATGAATCTAAGTGCTCTTGCTTGTCCTAGGGATTATATCCTTAGAGGTTTCTAAGTACTTAGGTTTAATCATCATTTGTTTTCACCAACGTCAACACTAGGAAACATTTGTCTTGATTTCCTTGATTTCCACATAATGCACTTTGTGTAGTGAAAGAAAATTAGGACATTGGACATTCAGTTTGAAACATAATCAAGAAAGTGTTTGTGGTAAAAATAACCAAACCTAAGCAAGATAAAAGACAATTGTACCACACATGTGCTTGGTCTATTTTGGGTCATTGGTTTTCCATGCACACATTGATCTTTTGGTTTGAAATGCTCTTAGGGAAAATCATGCTCTTCAATATCTTAGTCTAGTAAACAAGTCCTCTTAAGTTCATCTAGGATCGAGTCAAACACTTCACTCATCTCAAACATCAATCAAACATCATCTCACCAACAACTTTTGGAACCTTAACATCACTTACACTAGACTTTTAGGAAAAATCAACATCACCTTGTTTGACTTAACGCACCTAGTGAAATTATCAATCATCTTGAACAAATTTGCCTCTAGGATAACACAACTTCCTGAGGTCTACTAGTTCATGATCACTTTTATTGGCTTAACACACTTAGCCAATTCATTCTCTTATGCGAGTTTTCCCTAGGATAACACAACTTCCTAGGGTTTACAAGTTCACCATCATCTTATTTGGCTTAACATACTTAGTCAAACTATCAAAATCAAATCAAACCAAGTCCTAAAGTCTAGCATTGAGCCAAAGTTCCTAAAAATTCAAACACCCATATCATTCACCCATTTCATCCTTCATCTCATCATTGGTCCTAAACCTCTCAGAGGTCAATAAGGTCAAAACACAAGAGGAACATGGAATATAAACCAGATTCATCCATCATGAGTAATCCAATTCAACCAAACTATCCAAGTCTCGCAATGCCAATTGATTTTCAAAACTTGCATTTGTACAATCCTTACATGGGATCATTATCTCCTACAAACCTCAATGGTACAAAAAATGTGAGTTTTCCCAATCTAAATTTTGGAACACCTTTCCCTTTGGTAGATTTAAATCAAAGTTAAAACTTACAAATATATCAACCAAACAATCAAGGAATGAGCCTTCCCCCTTTACCGGCCATCAATCAATCGAATCTGAGTAACACTCTAATCATAAACCAAAGCATCATAACAAATCCTTCAATTGCGCCATGGATATTGTAACAATAGATGACAACCATCCAAGCAACCCCAGTGGTTAACACATCTATCATTCCTCAAGTGTCCCAAGGACCAAGCATCTCAATCATACCATTCACCACTGAAGCCCTGGAAATCAATGTGATCATTCCGCTCACCACAACAGTAAAAACCATTCCCAATCCACTGCCAAAACACAACATGGAAAATTCATTCTCCATTGTGTTGCAAGCTTCTCGGAAATCTACCAAGCAAAGCGTGCTCCAAAACCAACAAGTTTCACAACTAGTTGCTCAACAAGCTCAAGTAAAATTAGCCACCCAACAAGTTGCACAAGTTGTGCAAGCGGCTCAAGTAGCCCAACAATCACAGGCTCAAGCTCAATCCCAACACCAGGCTCGATAGGCGCAAGCACAATTTCGGGCACTATTGCAAGCAATCCATCAACAAGTAGCACAACAAGCCCAAAAAAAATTATTTTTGGCACAACAACAACACAACCAACAACAATTTTTCTTGGCTCAGCAGCAAACGCAAGCCTTACTCCCAAAGCAAAGCTTGCAACAGATTCCCACCATAATTTTTGAAAATAATGACCAAGATCTATCGATCGATGAACACCTTGAAGATGTTTTCACCTCATCTAATGATCAAATCAACATACATCAAGAGCCATTTTTTAGTCATCATCAAGACCCTGCTACAAAGATCTATTTCAAGATGTGTTGACATTATTTGATCCTATTGACATAATCCACGATCCATCGACCAATGATCATATTGAAAATGTCTCTACATCGCCTTATGAGTTAGAGGACATATGTCAAGAGCGTATTCCAAATCATGATCAACATCTATCACCAAGGTCTAGCAATGGTCCTTCCCAAGAAATATTGACATCCCTCAACCTCATGGTTGCGGATAGTGAAGGAATCCTCAAGGATCAAGAGGATATTGAGCCACTTCCCATGCCTTATAATGATGTCCAAGAACCCTTGATAGGCAATCCATTCTTTGAAATTGACCCATGTCAAGAACTTGATCCAAAGCATGTCGAAAGAAATTTTGAAATCATTCGAGATCAAGAATTTGTATCTCCAAGCTACTACAATGATATAATGGGCACTCTTCTATCTATACAAGATGTTGCAAACAAGGATCATATACATATAGCACATACCCCTTCGTCTACCCGTAAGATGCTTTCTTTAGATGGACATGTAGATGATCTTCATTCAAAATAAGAGTCTCATACTCTTGACATCATTACCAAGGAACAAGAGTCTCCTACTCTTAACATTTGTACACATGATCAAGATATAGAAACATCTAGAGACATATTAGAAATGGATCATGAAGAAGGCTCCTACAGAGGTTGTGAAATATCTTGTGAAATGAATCATGAGAAAAACTTTTATGTGGACAATGAATCATCAACACTTCTTGAAGAAGCATTACAAGATCAAGCAAAAGATATCAATCAAGAATTTATCCCACATATGGAGGATCCTATCACTTATAAACTTGGATCACTTACCTCTCTTAGGGAAAGCTATTTCATCAATAAAGAAGTTGTCACTTTTGAAGATCCACTGCAGAGCAGAGAAGAATTAGCACCTTGTTTCCAAGGTAAATCATATCCTATTGCAAATAAAATGTTTTAACGGATGAATTATCAAGGCATAGGATTAGGCCTACATGAATAGGGTATCTTGGAATCAGTAAAAATTATTGGAAATCCTAAGCATCAAGGCCTTGGTTATTCGATAATAAAGGGATACAAACATATCAGTGATACTTCCACAAAGTTGGGGGAAACTTTGTCACAAGCAAATTTCAACATAGGGAGCATGAAGAATCCTTATGATGAAACCAATGTCAATACTATGACCAACCGCATCATAAATATTCATCCACCCATCACCCCATCCATGAATTGGGACCAACATCAAAATAAATATGTGAATCAAAGAACAAAGAACATTATCAAAGAAAAAGAAGCTAAGAAGCATGAAGGACAAATCAAATACAAGTGGATACCAAAAAGAACAAAGAAATATGATCCCTATCATACTCCATTAGTCAAAGAAACTATGGGGAAAAATAGAAAAGGAAAAAGTATCCATCAAATATGTCCACAAAGGCAAAAGAAATATTCTCAAGCAACGTACAAAGCATATCAATTTGTTGGTCCTAATTCCATGCACACTTCCATATCCATCCATCATTGCTTATCTTCCCAAGTTTGGAGAATCAAAGGTTCCAAACTATCAACCAATCCATCTTTTATTCCTAAACACACACCATCCAATCCTCCATGCACAATATCCAATTCTCACATTTACCATGTGTTGGCAACGACCCTTCATCATAAGGATTCATAAGGCACTCTATCGCGATGTGCACAAAAAGATAGAGTTAACTCTGGTATCAGCAAAGCAGATCAAAAATCTCAAAAGTTGCATTCAAGTGCACATATCTTAGCAAAGAAACTTCTTCAAGCAGGATACCGATGACATATTATAACAGAAGAATCTACATCGACACCACCAGGTGGTTCATCATGAGCTTAAAATTTTTCAACGAAAAATACAAAAAAAAAAAAAACATAAAAATCAAAAATCAAAAAGGATTAAAAATAGTAAAGAGAAAAATTGTCCTCTAGTGGAAACCACTTCGATGATGCTTTGGACAAGAACCTTGGTGAAAACCTAGCAAACAAGCATCAAGTGTAAATAAAGCACTCCCTATCCACCAAGATCTACATGACTCAATCATCCATTCCATCACATTTCATTAATCCTCGATCCACCCATCTGCTGGCATCCATACCATAGCCTGAGCTAATGACCAAATCATATTCCATCATATTACTACTTGGCATACTCCTAAGGTCAGTTTGTCCTGCCTTTATTGAAGTACTCTATCGCTTAACGTTGGGGCATGTCCTTGAAAATGGCACTGGATCGAATTTGTGTATATCTTTTGTGCTCTTCCCAAGACATCAGAAAAATCCAAAAACATGTTGAAAATCTCAAAAAATCTTCAAAAATGTCATCATTGAGTCTTGTCAGTCTTCCACCTTGTCTGAACTACATCATCTCTGAGCTTGAACGTAGGCAAGGTTGGTTTTTGATCATCCCCCGAGACATCTTAGGTCAGTCCTTAGACATTCGTCGCAATAAAATGGCAACCCATTTGCCCACATATTTCATCATTGAGTCAAGTTTATTGTCAGTTGAACTACATGGTCTCTACGTATATAACATAGGCAAGTCTAATCTATGGATCCGCTCCCAAGACCCCTAGGATTGGTCTTTAGGTTAGTCCCTTCATCATAAATCTCGAAAATACCAAAAATATTGAAAAATATGAAAATACCAAAAACATTTGTAAAACATCTCAAAATACCAAAAATAGCCTCAAAATCCAAAATGGTGCATCCATCTCATCTCGCTTTCACCCGCGAATTTCATCATTCCTAATAAATCAATCATCATCGTCACCCTTTGGTGAGTCAGTTAGAAGCAAGTCTAGCAGGTTCAAAAGTGAACACCCTAATCGTCAAAGTCTCGAAAGTCTAAATCAGTAAGCCAAAAAGTTGGTCAACTCAAAGTATCAATAGCTTATCATCCAATCAGTCCCATCAAAACCTTGATCACAACATGTCCTAGGATGAATCCTTCCCATGATGGACATAAGCATTAGGTACCTCACAGTAGTTTAGTCTTGGCTAGCGGTATGAAGAACATCAACTTGTTTGTTTACTTTTTTCCTTGGTCTTTGTGACTTAGCTTATTTTGCACTCATTTCAAGGACCTCTCAATGATGCCTAAACAAAACAGGTTTAGAGAGAAAGGAATGGGGCAAAGATCATTATTTTTTTTCATCTACTGCATTTGTGGGATACACTTGTAAAATAACTTATTCATATGTATTTTTTTTGGTTTGTGGAGAGGATGTTTTAGATATCTTGTTGACCACATAGGAAAGCTTGCTTCCTATGTTTTAGCCCAAGATGTTTAGAATATTTGAACTACATCCTGAATGAAGTTTGTATGCTAAGTGTGAACAAGAATACTCCTATCTGATTGTTGAGTCAAAGTCCATCACACTAGGTACCACATCATCCTGGTTCTTTATACCTTGATGCATCATACCTACATGTGTTATAAAACATAAAGTAATTGGCCTTTTGAAAATCCCAACTCATGTTAATAAAATCATCATCATCATCATAAGTAGGTTTGTTGGATCCTCCTTCCATCCATCTTATTCTTCTCATTCTTCTATCTTTACTAATTTTTTTTATCTAAAGTAGGTGTGAGATATCAAAATATACATGAGGCTACCCATGGTCGATGATTGTCTATACATCATCAGATTTGTCTACATCAAAGAATTATCTTTCGTCCTTTGATCAATAGAACCACTCCTCTCACATTTTATCGTGATATCAATCAAAAAATCAAACTTTTTACTCGATCTCTCAAGGGGGCAGTATATCAGCATAATCCTTTTGTTGGGGCAATAGTGGGGCATTCAGAAAATCAAAGAAATTTTGAACTTTGATCACAACATTTTATTCTTTGAATCAATGCAACAAGTACATTGCTTCAAAGAGGGGCAAAATGTAAACATGGAAAATATAAAATTCAATCTGACGTGCTTGATCCTGATTACTAATGACATTTCCTCCTAAATCATACTCTCAACTTATCATCACCTTTTCATCTCTTAATTAGATAAATCATTATTTATTTAATTAAGTCTTTCCCCTTTGTTGATTAAATTAATCAATTTAATTTAATTAACCTTATACCTCTATTTATTTAAATAATTCATTTTATTTAAATCAAGTCCTTAAAGTCTTCTCATTAAATTGAATAAATTAAACCTTATTTAATTTAATCTAATATATCCTCTTTAGTTAAATAAATCAATTCATTTATTTAATTAATCCTTTTCTTCTCAATTCTTGATTTAAATCAACTCATAAATTTGAGTCAAAATTGTCAAATCATCTAATCCCTCGTTAAATTAATCAAAATCTTGATTAAGTTAATCCCTATCACTAAAATCCTCTAGAGAATGCAACTTGCACAATAAATCAATTACTTTGATTTATTAAATTTCCTATTTTCTCTCAACATGGAATAAAAGGGGAATATTCTCTCAAATTTGAATTCAAATTCAAATGGGCTTGGTCCTTCCAACAAGGCATTTACTCCTTTTACATGTCCTTGTGCATTGATCCAAGTGACATTAACTCCATTTCTTTCTCCCTCCAACATGTCACATTCAAATTTCAAATTTGAATCTCATAGCATTTATCATGCACATTGACCAAAATGTGCTCATTCCTCCTCCAATCACATGTGGACAAGTGGCCTCTTATCATTGGTTGGTCTTTTGTCCCACATTGCTCAATCCCACTCTCTCTTCCATTTTGGAAATCTATAAATGAGAGAGTCTTCCTCTCATTCTATCATCCACAATTTGATTAAACTTATTATACTCAAATCCATCTTCAAGCATAGGCATTCTCATCTCTTTTTATCAAGTTCTAAGCTAGGTTATGCAAGAATTCAACCATTAAGTGGATCAAATCATCAAATACTACAAAGGAGTTGGGAAAGGGCTAATTTCGACACACCAATTGGCACCAACTCCCCCATGGGATCAAGAGTTTGCTTTGCTTAGATAGATTTTATTTAGTTTTTACATTGTTCTTCATTTTCTTTCTATTTAAGCTTTGTAAATGGATTTCATGGGGAATCCTTGTTTTACCTTGCATATGATCTAATATTGTAATTATTTGTTGCTTATGTGCAAGTACAAAATAAGGGTTCACTGGATGCACTGAACCTCATTGGATAAGGAGATATTTCTTAGCTACCATTTTCAAAGATTTGCAAGGTCTACAAGAATTATTCTAGGACCTTCACTAAAAGGCCAAGAGGAGATAGGACATCCACTATTGGTAAATCATCTATAGGGGTTTCAAAGATTGAGCTAAGCAACATATTGTCCAACATGAAGGAGGACATTATTATCCATTTGAAAATTTAGTTGGATACTCTCCACATCAAGAAAAAGTAAGAAGTTGAGGCTATGCTCACTGGATACTTTCCAAGTTGTAGGCAAAGAAAATAAAATTGCAAATATAAAAGACTGGCTAGTATCCAACAAGATAAAGTTGAGAAAATTGATTTCCAACCAAATTTAAGGAGATGATGGACAACTCTTTTATATAGCACAAAGGAGGCCATGGATAAAAATACAAGGTATGCAACAAGACCCCCTTAGCTTTAATTCATCCTTTCTATTAGGGAATCAAAACTTTTCTGCTTGGAACGCTTAGCACTAGAAAGAAAACCAAAACTAGTGGCATAAACCTCAACAATGGCCACAAGTTTAGCCAAACCTTTGGCCACAACAAAATTTCTAGGATTCCAATTATAATCCACAATGGCCAACACAGCAAAATCAATTGCAACCTCAATGGTAAAAATTCTAGTAATGACAACAACATAATATGGACTATTAACAACCTATGCTCCCCCCACCACAAAAACAAGCTTTAATTCCTCCATCAAATCCTATATCCCAACCACTCAAGCAACCACAAATACCTACCCAGCTTGCACCTAACCCTAACACTAAGCCTACTCAACAAGATTATACTAACAAAGTTATGCAATACCCCACGTATGGGTTAGAGATGAGCGATGTCCAATTTAGATTGGGAAAA
>CM021105.1:19767498-19887627 GCA_007115665.2 Sequoiadendron giganteum
AAGCACTTCTGGTGACCCAAAGATTGAGCTACACAATTCAATCCCTGAGCTCACTCGGGATTAATTTTTCATTTTATCTCACAAGCACACATTGCACGTTAAAATAATGTTCAAAATATCTTTAGAGGGACATGTTTATCAATATTCACAAAGGGTCTTGATGTTGTAGAGACCTGTAGCTTAATGTTGTCAACATTCAGAATGCGCCCTAACACTTGCAGGTACTCGTAGCACTGTCTGGTAGCCAAAAAGAAAACTTGAATCAATTGGCACCATATTCGCTGCAAGATCACACATTCATTTCACAATATCCACATATAATATCCATCACTTCATAATAAGTACTTGTGGCATAATTCCTTTATTTCCTACTCTCATTTCAAATACTCGAGTTATCAAATCGCTAGCTCATATCCATAATACCTATCCCATCATTTGCACTCGCCACCCACTATTCATTACCATGCAATTGATTTTCATCAAATCAAATCAATGAACAGATACAATATTTTTCAGTTTACACACATGGTGCATAGTTATCTCAATTGGTCAGTACTTTAGGTACGCTATCATGATTAATATAGTTTTCTTTAAACTTTCATTATATTTTTCATATTATTCCATGCATGTGAACTGTTTATATCATTAATTTCCATCATTTTATATTTTAAGCACCTTCCAATAAAAATGTGAAGTGAGGTAACTTCACCAATTAAGTTGGGGGGAGGGTATAGCCTATTCAATCTTTTCATCATTATTTTCGAATCTTCCACCTAAATCGAAATCAATGGATAGAAACGACATGCAAAACCCTCTAAATTATATCTCATTTTTGCTTCCATTTCCAATTGATAAATTTTACACCCTGAGAACTTGAGCTTAAGTTTGAACCAGAGTTGAGAGTTGAACTTAGAACCTATTCATGAGCTTGAATTAAGATGGTACTAAGAAGGTAAATTTGCAAAGTATGGTATGCAAATAAAGACATACGAGAGAACAAAAGGGAAGTGAAGGGTTTGGAAGGTGGTAGGAAAGATTGAGTTAAATTTCAAAGCTAGATTGAGTACATTGAGTAGAGAAGTAAGCTATAATTGGAGGTGATGTCATAATAAGGGAGCCAATAGGTCACCAGCAAATTCTGGAGGATGCAACGATTTTACCCATTTTTACTAGGGTTGGATGACTTGACTACTTCTTTTAGTTAACAAAATTTAGTTATGAAATGAAAAGAAGGTTTACATCTACTCTTGAATATGATGAAGCTATGGTAAAATTACTTTTAGTAGATGCATCTAAGATTGCCATTGCACAGGTCACTAGGTTACTAAGAACAGGGGAGAAATTCCCAGCATGAGCCGACGTAGTTGCAGCCAGGGAAGAATTCTATATACTAGGAGAGGAATTAGACTCCTCATCACAAGTTACGATGAGACTTTCCCTCCCCTGGTTATGGATAAATTGTGCCTCTCACATTGTCAGATACATTACTTATGATGGTAGGTAGAACCTTTTGTATACAGTTCATTTCAAATTACTCAATCATCTCAAGCATAATAGGTTAGTAAATGTATTAAAAAAATTGTACAACTTGTTGAAATGGATGACCTTAGAATACCAAAGAAAAAAAAGTGATACTTCTCTATCTCATCATTGTTTAATTACCTTACTGATAAAGAGGAGTTTAATGATTCAATACCCACAAGTGAAGTGGGAGGACTTTAAGGAATGTACATACATTAACAGTTTTTTGGATGCACCTATAGTACTTGAGGATGCAAAACTCCAAAATGAACCTATAGAGGAAAAAACTCATGTCTCACCTATGGCTTCATCTTCCCATAGCCAAGGTGAGCATGAGGAACCTGAAGAACCAAAATCTAGGCCACCTATAATTGAGTAAATACCATCTTCTTTGAGATCATAGAAATCTAAGAGTCAGAGAACCAATGCATCTACCTCCTCTACACCCTTTAAACCAAAAGAAAGGGGGGATACTTCAAAGAAAAAGAGGGATATTCAAAATAAGGAAGAGGATGTTCCAAAGGAGAAGAAGAGTGTTAAGAAGGAAAATAATAAAATTGAGAAAGAAATACTCACACCTAGACGCTCTGGTAGACTAAGGAGACAAGGTGCCATGAAGGAAAATTAGAAGAACTAGAGGAAGAAGAAAAGAGCAAGGAACAACAACAGGAAAATGTCCTGATTGTAGAAACAAACTCTGAGGTAAAGGGAAATGCCCCTAGTAATGTGAATATTCCATAAAAAAGGAGAAGATATGTACTAACAACTTCTGATTTGGAATTGGAAGATATATTTACTGCTAAGAAATTAGGACAAAAACCCTCGATAGTCCCATTCATGGATACTATGAAGAGGGTAATGAGTAGTTTGTAGATACATAGGAAGTATACGTAGAAGAAAGGAATGTAAGGAAATAAATCCAAGAGGCATTGGATAGGATTAAACACCTAGAGGAATTAGTGCAAAATTATGAGTAGAAGGACAAGGAAAGAGAAGCAAAAATGCAAGAGATGGAGGAGAAATTGCAGTTGTATGGCCATGGCACTAAGCTAGATTTTTTGGCATAGTTGTCCATCAAAATAGGGGACAATAAATTAGCAATTTCATATTAGAAACCCCCTCCTATCAAAAATCCTAACTATCATACAACCTTGTCACTTGGCCACCAATTATGGAAAGTGACTAATGAGTTTGAACAGGAAAAGGAGAAATGGAAGAAAGAAAAGGAAGAATTTGTAAAGGAGCTAGAAAAGAGAGATATAGAATTGAACAAATCAACAGTTTGATTAGAGGAAATAGCAGATAAGGCTACACAAATTGTTAGATGTAGACTTCCACCGAGAACATATACATTATTTTTATAGGAGAGGTTTTTATGCTTTCAGTTTAGTAGATTAGTTAGCAAACATTTTGTTGGAATGAGTAGAACTTCTAAGTTTCTTGAATTTTTTGTTACTTCCACACCTGAAGAACAAGATCAATTGTGAATTTTATTTACATAGCTATGTAATACCTAATGAGATAGAATGGAACCCTCTAATTTTTGTGGGAGATCTTTAGATCAGAGCACTTGCCTCCTATAATGAAAATGAATAACTTAGGGGTGAGATAATGGAGGAGTATGAAGAGAAAGAGAAATCCATTGCACTTCCCATAAGAAGAGAGGCTCAAGACCCTGATGGAATCATCAGAGAATAGATGAAAGTTATTAAACATAAGGGTGTGGATAAGAAAATCATGAAACTTAGAAAGGAAGATTATGAAAGAATGCAAATGTTAGTTGTGGGCATCGAACAACAGTGCTACAAGAATGTACAAAATAGATGGAATAGTTTAACAACTGAATTTCAGAGGAAAGAAGCACATTATGCGTATAATTTCACTGCTATGTTTCAGAGGGTACACAAATATATAGCAATTGGTGTCAATAAAGGAGTTTACTATGTACCACTTACCTTCCATCCACCTATTCTCCTCTATCTAGTACCACATTGGACTAGGGAGAAAGGTGATGAATTTGAGAAAGGAGTTATCATATTTAGGCAACTTGCATAATATAAAGGGTTCTATTTGAAACAAATTCAGGGGGTTAATACAGTTATGGACTTGAGAAAAATTGTTTTTTCGTACAATCAGTAACCCTAGTGTTTTTCTTGGCAACAAGTAAAAGGCTAATTGGGGGAAGATGATAGGTCCAGATAATAGCTAATTTTTTGTTGTTTTTATACATATTTTGAGAAACTTTTAGATACACTTTCCAGACAATACTCCTATATTATACTATCCTTTCATATCTATTATGTAAACTTGAACCCAAAATATAATGATGGAATTATGGTTATAATATACTAATATTGTATGGTTTATATGAAGATATGTATGAAATTTTGATGGAATGCTATGTTTTGATTGTGATAGTTAGTCTTGTGTACATACTTTATGGAATTAACCTTTTGTAGCCAATGAGGAACTGTGGTACGCAGTAGTTGCAAGATGAACCTACGATAAAAGGAGATTGGAACAACAAAACAAGGGAGTTCCAAATTAAGTTGAACACAATGATTTTTTATTGAAATCACTTGATGAAGGTTGAATGTGTGTTATTATAACCAGTTAATAAACATTGAAGAAGAGGTCTCCTTCACTTATAGGGCTTTTACAAATTTTTGTATGTTTACATGCAATTCTGTTTTGATAGAGTCTTAGTCCTATTAGGATTCCTTTTGATTTTCAGTTCAAGGTTGAATAAATCAGTCTTAACTCTACACTCTAATATTTGGGAGTGGAGTTAATGATTTCAGTTAAGTTGTTTCTTTGAATAAGATCCCTCAAGCTTGTATATAGTTTTTGGTTGAATCCGTAGTTAAGTTAGTTAGTTTTTTAGTTTTATTTTATCAGTTACTTTCAATTTCAAGACATGAAAAATATTCAAAATGATTGAGTACAATCTATGAAAAATACATTTTGTAATCTTTTACGATATGCAATGAATGGAGTTAATTTCATGGGATGCATATAATCTGTTAGTTAGATTTGGGTTTAGTTAAAGTTAGAACAACCACTTGAGCATGCCACTCAAGGTATTGTTTCTCACTTCATTTTCAGTTATTCATTTATGTTTAATAGTTGTTTTTCTAATTTATCATTATCTCATGAACTTTATGCAAGTTAACTAGAATCTCATATCTTGCTTATTGTTAATGAATGATTATGAATATGCATGAAATGGTTAACCAATAGTACTCCAGAGGTTAATTGAGTTGATTCATTAGTTTTTATCAGTTTTGAGTTGTCACAATATCATTTCATTAGCAATAGTTCAGTTATAGTCTAAGTTGTATGTACTTGTATCCACTAGTTCTGGTTATATCTTTTATTGTTTTATGATTTTTTTAGTTTCCAGCAAGTAGAATAACTTAAATAGGGTAACGTAAGTATTTTTGAGTCTTTCAAGGCATATATAGTGTTGCACCATCACAAGCTTACAAACCTTGGGTTGACAATTTAATGTAGTCTTAAACAATGTTGAGTGGACTGTTGAGTCAGATAAACCTCTGAATTGCATAGGTTCTACCAAGTTTACAATACATTATCTTAGACTCTATAGGCTTGAGCTCTTAAGTTGACGCATGAATGATCCCCATTTTGTTGAAACTATAGACATTTCTTCACAAACTAATTTGCTTCTTGTTCCATAGTGGAATAATAGTATCTTGTCCTCAATAATTTCTTGGAAAATGTTGTTGCACTCAAATGTGACTCACAAATGACTTCATGCACTTCTTTTAAAGTAGTCAAAGCTTCCTCTTAGTTAAGACATTATAATGGTGTTCCTTCGAGACATCTCTAATAAAGGGTATTGCCTAAAAGGACAAATCAGGATGCTCTTCTAATAAAAGTGTTTTTTAGGCTAGAGGTAAGGTTGAATGGGAGGATACCATTATGAAGGTAACTGAATATGTCATGATACCATGGGGAACCTAGACCAACAATTTTATACACAAATTCATATTTGGGTATGTCGAAAGCTAGTAGAGAAGTTTCTCAACAACAAATTCCCATTTCAAACTATTATGAGGCATGTCTAGCAAGGATCCAATGGTATCCATGGCATCTATTGCTCAATTTTTGACTCTAGGTATCTACTCAAGTGTTACCTCAATGAAATTATTCATGAAACTATACATCATCTTCTTGTAGGGAATCAATTTGTCATCCTTAGTTTGATAGTCATAATTGACCTGGTTCATGGTAAACTAAGAATCTCCATAGACTTTAACTATTAGATCTATCATTGTACCTTAGTTCTTAACCTTTTGATGAGGGCTTCGTACTCAGCTATGTTATTTTTACATGGAAAAGCTAATCTATATGATTTAGGAATGCAATCACCTTGTTGGGTGATTAATAGAATACCTTCTCTAGATCCATTATATGTGTATGAACCACCAAAATACAACTTCCATTAATATGTCGTGCTAAGGGTGAACACTGATTCATCAAGGAATTCTAACACCAAAGGATTCTCTACATAAATGGGTGATTCTTCTAGTTGAACAACAATGTCTTATCCCTTGATGGCTTTTTGATCAATCTATTCTATGTAAAACTTGATAAGGATAATTACCCATTTTGTCATACAACTTGTGAGAGTAGATTTTGACAATAAGTACTTGAGTGGATCTATGTTGGAGATGAGTTTAACTTGATGGGAGAGCATGTAGTGCCTAATCTTTTTGAAAGTGAACAACACTGATAAACAAGAATTTCAATGGATGAATAATTTAGTTCATATCCTACCAAGGTTTTGTTGATGTAGTATATAGCTCTTTCCTTTCCCATTTCATCATGTTGAGCCAAGAGAGCCCCTAGAGATGCTGAGGTAGCTAAGATGTAGAGTATCAATGGTTTTTCTACTATTGGTGGCATCAAGATAGGTGGATTTGCTAGATAATCTTTCAGTTCTTCAAATTTTTTTCACAATATTGATCCTATTTGTAGGTCACACCTTTATGAAGGAGATGGGTAAATGGGTGACACTTATCAGCTAGTTGTAAAATAAATATTTTGATAGATTGAAGTTTCCCTTGTAGGTTGCAGAGCTTCTTGAAGGTCTACGATGGTTGCTTGACCATAATCACTTTGACTTTGGCAGGTTCCACTTTTATTTCCCTTCTTGATACAATGTATCCAAAAAATTTACCTATAGTGACTCCAAAGACACACTTCTTAGGGTTCAACTATACCTGATATTTCTCAAATCTATCAAAAATTGGTCCTAGCACATCTAGATACTTCTTCCTTGTTATTTATTTATCCAATATTTCATCCAATAATCCTCTAAAGACTTATGAATCATGTCATGAAAAATTAGGGTCATTTCTCTTTGATATGCCTCTTCAACATTCTTAAGACTAAAAGGCATTATGTTCTTGTAGTAAGTTCCCCATGGTCATGTGAATGATGTCTTATGATAATATTTTTTTTCTATCATTATCTAACTATATCTTGAGAATGCATCCATGAGCGAGAGCATTTCATGCTCAACTGTTAAGTCTACAATGATATCTATGATTGGTAGGGGAAAGTCATCCTTGGGACATGCCTTATTTAAGTCTTTGAAGTTCATGCATATCCTGGTGCCCCCAATGGGTTTGGAAACTAGAACTAGGTTGGAAACCCACTCAATATAGTCAATTGTCTAATGAACCCTACATCTAGAAGCTTTTGTAACTCAACCTTGACCAAAAATGCTATCTATGAATGCATTTTTTGCAACTTCTACTTCATTATCTTTGCTTGAGGGTGAACTATGAGGTGATGTGTCTATCCTTGGAATATCTACATAGGACCGAGCAAAGTTACGTTTTCGATCTCTTAGGAATGTTGTCAAGTTGTTTTGCTCTTCATCATCTCGTGAAGAAGCATAGAATGTGATATGTGGTGCCTCATTTGTTCCTACATTAATTCATTTTGATGCCTCTACAAGCACTTTTGACTTTTCCTAACCTATTGCAATACTTGGAAAATTGAATCCCTCATCCTTGGGTTCCTTAGAAAGGTTTTTACCCTCATATACATCCTTTATTTTGAGTATTTTACAATCAAAAATTTCCATAGTGTCGCTTGAACATCGAGTTATGATTTTTAAATTTTTAATTTTATGACTAAGGGATTTAATCATTTCACCATAGCATGCTTGAGTGTCCAGCTCAATGTCAAATCTTGCTTTATGATCTCCAAATGGTATGCAGTCTCAAAGCCCCATAAATTTGGAGATAGCCTCATCGTTTTTGAAGGAATCAAGAATTGGTAGTCCTTTTTGGTCCTAGTTAATGAGTTAGGGATAAATAAGTCTCGATTCAATAATTTAGCTAGAAGATTGAAAGGATGTGGTGGTGATCATGAAAATGTAGGTATCCTCAAATAAGTCTATAATTTCAAAGGGGAATTTAGTGATGTCATCATTATGTGATGTGTTTAACCAAGAGGAAGATTCAACTTCCTTAATATAATAACCTTTCCAAGTGTTGGAAATATGTAGAAGACTAGTTCTATATTATCATTGATGTCACCATGTTGGTCTGGTACCTTGTACCGGTGTACAGATCAAGCTTATCTCATCTAGTATTTGATCTGGTATTTTGGTCTATATATTCTCTCCAGTAATCAGTATGGTTTAAGGTTTTGGGAAAAAGGCTTATGATCACCATAAGCGTGTATGTGTGCATTCTGAGATGCTCATATGATTCGATGGTACGTTGGAATCAGTTTTTGTGATTGCATTTCATTATTAGGTTTATCTTGGTTCACCTAATAATCAACTAATAGCTCAACATGAATTGTGAATTATATGTGAGACCTAGCTTTGGTCCCAACCAACATAATATTGCATGACACGGGTGAACTACTTTCGAAAAAGCTTTATATGAGGTTGACAAGCTATCATTTTGAAAATATGAATTGCATCCAATTAGGCTGACCTAATTGATGCATGTAGATATATCAGGTATATATGCTAGATGGTTTGATGATGAATATATAGGTGAAGAAAAAATAAGTATGTGAAGAAGGGTGTGTGTGTGTGTGTGGTAAGTGAAGTGTGCAAATAGAATATTGAAGATTAGTTAGTTGTCATGTGAGTGAATACTCTAAACATTAAAGGAATTGAATCTTCACTTATGGTGTAACTTCATTAGTTCAACTCTGGCAGTTAGCCATTTTTGTTTACATAATTTTGTAGGCAGTGAGCCTCCATGTTTGGACAGTGAGTCCTTATAAGCAAAGATCTTTTGTATTTGGCAGTGAGCCTCTTTGTAACCAGTATTGAAATAACTATATATATATATATTGTGAGCTAATCCTCACCATGGTTTTTCCCTCATTGGGTTTTCTACATAAAATATAGTGTTCTTGTGTTGTGGAATTTCATGTTTTGTTATTGCTCTTATCTGTTCTATACTACAAATTAATTAAAAGTGTTTGTACAATAAGTTTTAGTGGATACTGATTCACCCCTCCTCTCAGTATATCGATTATTCAACAATTGGTGTTAGAGCTTTGGTTCCTCTGGAGAAGTCTAAAAGCTTGAGGGAGATCCTGTAGATTGAACAAATGGATAAAGAAGAGCTCCAAACCGCCCTTGAAGATCTTGACAAGGCTGAAATTGAAAATAGAGATCTGAAGGAAAATCTAGATGAAGCAAATGAATGCATCCAGAAATTGAAATAGTTAAAGAAATTCAAAGAAAGATACAAAGAAGTGAGTGATAAATTGAAGCAAGCAAATGATGCAAATACTGAACTAAAGTTAAAAATAGATGAAAAGAAGAGAGTTGAAGGCTGCCTGAAAATAGTGATACAAAGAAAGGTTGATGTTTGCTCTAGGCTTAGATAGGAAGTGATGAATTTGAAAGCAAAACTTGAGAAAGAAAAACTTTGTGAAGATGATTTCAAGATAAGCTCCACCAAGCTTGATGAATTAATAGCAAGACAAAAACCTTCTAAAGACAAAGGTGGATTAGTTAATGAAGCTGGTGAAAAAATGTAGAACTTAAATCTAGTAGACAATCAGAAAACTCAATATAAAAGAAAGCAAAAAAGAAACTTTGGAAGGAGATCACCTTTCAGACAACCAAATTCATAAAGTTACTCATCATTCAATGGTTTTTGTTTTTCATGTAATAAATTTGGTCATAAGGCAACTGAGTGTGGGAGTATGATGAATCGGTTTTCTAGACAATCTCATACATGCAAGAAGATCGGACATAAATCTATTGAATGCAGATCACAAGTAAGGATGGTTAGTAGGGTGATGATGAACAGATTTAATGAAAGAAGGATGAATCAATATTTTTATGGATTTTTCTATACCTGTAATAAATTTGGACATAAAGCAAATCAATGCAGAATAGGGATTGATGAAAATCAAACAAGACAGAGAAATATTGTCTGTTACTATTGCAAAAAATTGGGATATATTTCAAAAGTGTGCAGAAGTAAAAAGGAAAAGTAGTTTGCTCGATGATGAACCAGCGAAAAGGATTGATAAAGAAGAGGTTAAGCAGGAAATAAGAAAGATATGAAAGAATAAGGAAGAATCAAATACTACTGATGCATCTATAACCTCACTGGTGCAGATAATTCCTCTAGGAATTAGACAGAGCATGGTCCTAGGGGGAGCTTTATCAGAAAATCAATTAAACCCTCAGAAATACAGCATTTCAGATGCTAGCATGTGCATATGTTGTAAGGAATGATAGGAAAGAGGTGATGCAAAAGAAACCGAAAGAAAAAGAGTGAGCATGTTCTTTTGTGGAGTAAATTAGGGTTTCTTAGTAGAATAAAAGAAAAAAATTATCAGCTATTTGCAATTAATGTGGGTTAGGGAAAAATGATGGTGTATAAATGAAATTTCACAAATCATTTTGATCATAAAATGCATTTGAAGGACTTGTAGAGTGACTTGGAACCTTATTGGAGCATTTCTTAAGCGATTTGGAGTCCTTCGAGAAATATTTGTGGACATTTGTAAGAAAGTGATGAAACTTTCCCTCTCTCACAGTTGCAAAAGAAGGTAATAGATGAAATCTTTGTTGATTTTTAAGAAGTTAAGAGCTATAATGGAAATTTCTAACAGAGGAACGAATGGAAATATCCCTCTAAAATTAAATGGAGTTGAGCTGGATGAATTCGATCATTGCAAAATAAAGATCATGGAATTAGGGTTAGAATCGAGCGAATTACGAAACTTATAAATCCTAGGTTTGGATTTGTGGAGAGAATTCCCTTGGATTGCTGACAGAGAATTTATCTTGTTCCTTTTAAGAAAATTCAAGGACGGCAGCATTGTATTGGATAAATCCCATCCCATTACGAAGGAAGTGATCAAAGTGGTTACCAAACTTTGCAGTGTTGGAGAACTTCCCAAATGGAAGACCGTAAAATACAAGGAAGTAGAAGAAATGACGAGAGTTGACAAAGATCCCTAAGTACTGTTGATTGAAATTATTGGAAATTCCTTGGTTAAGTATGTTGTGTATGGCATTTCTTACAAAATTTATTTCAGAAATCAAGAAAGCTCTACTTTGGCTATTGTTGTGTATTTGGCGCATAAAATGGTAAAGCAGAACAAGCAGTTTGATCTATGTAAACTAATTCTTGAAAATCTCACCAAAAACATACGAATGTCACTGGAAGAAGGATACCCATTCCATTTTGGGTCCTTGCTTACATGTCTAGTACTCTATTTTCTAAAATCGCTATCAGGAAAGAAAGATGTTAAGTGGGAATCCGAGATTCCCATTGCAAGACAAATATGCAGACACTTGGATGGTTCTTCATCTGATGGAGTTATGTATAGTCAATTTGAGGAAGGTTCTTCCTTCGGAACAAAAGAATTGGAAGTTGTCAGTACTAATTCCCCTCCGAAATTGAAGAAAAGAAAAGTTATCTCTAAAAACATCATTGTTATTTTGGAAGAGAAAGGAGAAGAAGAAGAATCTCTGGTTGGATTTGACTCTTCTGATCCAGATGGCATCCGATCTATGTCAATAAAAGAAAAAATGAAGAAAATTGGTGATTTATGGAGTACGACCTTTCTTGTTGATAGTTTAAAATCGATGATGCTCTAGTTGAGTATCTGCTTTGTAAAGGTATTGATGTATCTATCATTTCTAATTCCTTGCCAAAAAATTTAGTTGAAGTAGTTGAAGAGAGAATGTTTCTTGAAGGTCCAGATGGATGCAAATTGGAAGCCTTGGTTGAAAAGAGATGTTCCAAAGCAAATCAGAGACTATCACAACTAATCATGGTGACAAAGAAGTGCATAAAAGAAATATTAAATATCTACAAATATTGTCTCTAATGGCCTAGTGTAGTTGATAATTTCAGAAGCAGGATTGAAGCAATTAAATCCAAAGTGAACAACATTGGAAAGAAGTTTGATATTTTTGAAAACAAAGAGGGAAAGCAAAGGCTAAGAGTCAGTGAACTAAAATTTGAACTGATCATTATGCAAAGAAAAAGGGATGATGTAATGAAGACCTTCTAGCTTCTTAAGGAAATTTTTGAGGTTCAGTTAGACCATCTTTCTAGGAATACTCTCTAATGTAGAAGACTATGAAGGACAATGCTCATCTACAGATTGGTCGTCCTCTTTCACATTGTTGGCTCTATTGGAAATTATGTGTACAAGAATGGATTGTGCAATTCTTGAATGGAAGAAATTATTTATGTTGGCATTTCAAATCGCACCTCTGGAATGCGTTCTAGAAATGGATAGCTATGTGCAATAAACTGCTCTTTGAATTAGGAGGGGAAGATCCCTCTTTTGTTGAGTTGCATAAAGAAAAGTAATCTAAACTTAATTACGCCTATCTTTTTGGTTCAGCTACAAGAACACAAGGTTAGAGAACACTAGATGTTGTGGCTGAGGTTTTCCCTTTAATGAAACTAGACAGCTACAACTTAACCTATGCTTAAAATGTTTCTACCCTCTCAAGTAAATGCAGAGCAAGAGAGTTTAGAAATGGATGAGTTTGATTTTTGATAGAGATACTTAAATAAGCTATTCTTCAACATATGTTTTAAGGCAAGCTAAAAAAGAGATCATAAAAGCATTACGGAAATACGAGATTTTTATTTCAAGGCAGACAAAGCACGCTCAAGATTTTATTTACTCAAGTTTTTGGAACAAGGATTACAACTTCTGGACAACAAGTTGTAGCAACACGCTTGCAACATGCGATCAACCTGATTATAATCAACACAACACATGCACTAAACAAGTATTTGCAGCTAAGGAGGCATGCAAACTTGCTCTTTACACAAAGTGAACAATACTGAATAACAAATAGAAGGTACTAAAGACACTTATGTCTTGTCATCACAGGCACGGTTAAACTAAAATGAGCAAACACTGCTCTTATTTATAACTAAGCAGAGGAGTAGGGAACCCTAAAATCTCCATGCGTTTACAACTACTGCTTGCAACATGCAAGCTTTATTTCTAAATCTAGAAAAGATAAAACATCTAAACCCTAGAAAGCTTTTAAAAAGGAAAGTGCCAACTTGTGACAACTTGTTACAATGTTTTCTTTCTATCCTCAAAGAATGGATAAGATTTAAAACAAGAATAGAAAGAAAGCATGGAAGATGCTTCTAGAAGAAAGCAAACTTAAATCTCGATCACATCCGCTAAAAAGCGGGCAACTTCATCTGTAGTAGGAGTGTTGATGTTATTAATAGCAAAATTCCACTTTTCCAAGATTTCTTCACCATCTGTAATTGATCTCAAGAAATCTTCTCTCATTAGCCGATTTCTCGAACCTTGCTAACATCATGAAAATCATCATCATTCTCCCAACACTGCCATCGCTGCCTTGCAAGATACTCTGAAACTCTGCTTGGACTACGTCAAGCCCAATGTAGGAACCATCCTCAAGGCAATACTGGCAAGGAATTGCTGCAACTACTTCTCTGATGAACCTAAGAGTATCAACAACTCTTTGTTTATACGCTACAAACTCCTCGGATATTCTGACATATGTATTCACCTTGAAAAGATGACTTTCTTTCCACTCCAGGATTTGTCTTTTATGTTCTCTTGCCATTGTAGAGCCACAAGCCATCTCTAAATCTGCAATTATGATTTCATGCATGGGCTTGAACTCGGCTATCAGCTATTCAAAATCCTGGATACCTTGACGTAAATCATGAGCTTTGTATCTTAATTGGAAGACCTGTGTTAGGACCTCTTTTCCTCTGTTGATGACCTCTTCAATCCACTCATTAGTTTGTTTGCCACAAATAACTAATTGCCTTAATTGCTGCTAATCAGCTGGTGTTTCTAAGACTTGAGGCAGCAACTGAGTTTTTTGTGAGGTGCCTTGGATAAGATTTGATATACATAATCGGAGTTGACGATTTTCAGCCTTGAGGGTTGTCTTGTCTTCTCCATCCTTTTGCACTCTTTCTTGAATGTTTTTTGTTACCATTTTAAACAAACTCATATCAGCATGTCGAGTACTATTACCAAGATTTTCTTTGACCATGATAAAATCGTCAACATCCACCTCATCCCTGATTTTATCTTCAAGAGGCGTAGCTGTCTCCATGACCATTTCACCCTCAAGATTCCTCTCAAAATGCATTTGTTTCTTGGCCTTCTTCTTGGGTGTTTCCTGATATATACTAAGGTCATCAACATTCATCTGATATGAAGGCCTTCTTCTCGTCCTTCCCAAGGAGCTCTCAAGCCAAGATGTGGTATTTCTACTAACATCCAAGGGAGGAATAATTGTAACATTGGCCTCTATCTCCTCGTCTTCCAAATCAATGTGAATTGGCGAAGACCTAGGAGATGGTAGAGTTTCTTGTATCAAAGGTTCATCATGTTGTACTTCTTCTTGAAGTATGGGCTCTGGTGGAGGAACTTCTGTTTCAGCTGTAGGTTGCTCCTGTATAATAATCCATGTATAATCCAACCTCCTTTTAGCACTCTTTGCTAATCTACTGCCTTTTGTGACCTCTTGAGACTAAACTTTTTCTTTGTTCTTTGGTTGCACTCTTGAAGAAGAGGGAAGAGATGATTGTTTCTTTGGTGGCTCTGCTACTAGAATAGACTCCCTTCTCTTTAGAATCAAGAAAGTCTTACTGTACTCTACTACTTGTCTTGTCCTTTCTTCCACTCTGATACATTCTTTGTGAGCCCAGTTGACCTGTGGAAGAGGTTGTTGCTCAACCTTATTTCTAATATAGGCTGGGAGAATTATATCCCCATCATCATCTGACAACCCTTCAATATCTTCTGATAAGTAATCTTTCATCTGATGAAGGGTTAACCTACTGTGACTTCGCCTTCGCACCTCATACTCGTCTCTGCAATTAGCCCAAAAGTCCTCAAGTGCGGGCATATGAGCATAGTTCTGACCAAGTCTAGATGCATAGAAGCCATGGGGATCATATGATTGTCTCTTGCTGAAAGGCTTGAGACCAAGTTTGTCTAACTCGTTACCCATTAGTTTAGCTTCGGCAGATGATCTACAAGTGTAAATGCCTAAAGCAAAAGGAAAGTTGAAGGCTGGCTTCTTTTTGTTACGCAGATAGGTGTGAACATTTGAAATCTGCCTAAATAATTCCATGCATACTACCTCATCTGATGGATACCTCGGTAACATAAGTGGAGCTCCTGAATAACCGTACACCCTTAAGTAAGTGAAGGTGGCAAATTGAATAAACCAATCTGCCCATTCTGATATTGCAGCCTTGGCAACAGATGAGATGCGAACATGTAGCTCGTTGTCCAAGTCTCGCACTGTGTAAATCAAGAATGCTTCATTCACCCTTTTGTAATGACGTGATGTAGCAGTGAATTCCAACTGAGTATAGTAGTTGTAGACATGTTGACTGTTTAGTGAACCCTCCGTGTTTAACCCTCTGAATTTACACTAATAGGCAACCAAATAGACTAGGTAGGAGACCATATGAAATGCATGTCTATGAAAATACTCAGTTATCTGATGATGTAAGCAATCACTAATCAATGTAGGCCAGTCATAGAACTCTGTCTTTTTCATTATATGAGGTATTACGTAGAACATCCAAGGCTGAAACCTTGTTGCATCTGTTTGACTTGTAACTCAATTGAGTAGGGTGATTATGATGGCGAATTCATCTTTGAACTATCCTCTTCCAACATCCTTTGGCAATGTAGAATGTTTCTCTTTCAGCCACCTATGTGCAATCTTCTTGTTGTACTTATCCTGATGTTCTTCCCATATCCTTTCACATTCCTCCACGTTGATGATGACACTTCCAGGCCATGGTGGAATGGAGAAGCATTTCTCAATCATGTCTAGTTTTAGGCTGCAAATGATTCTCCCATCAACTGACTGTATATCCCTTGTAGCTGGATTGTAATGCTTGATGCAAGAAATTATGAACTCTAAGCTCTGTACTGAGAAAGGTATGGATGATGCTGCAAGAAGACTTGAATGGCCAAGATGCCTGATGGTGGTGTTGCCTGCATCTTCCAAAGGACGTAAATTGAACACTGGATTGATATGATGCAAGTTTGTTTCGGCTGTTTCAATGAAATCATGGTACAATATTGATTTGGTCTTGAACTCTACAAGAGTGTATTCCATTCTGAAAGACTTGAAGATTGACAGTAAACATGCCTAGGTTCTGACAATTTTTAGCAAACTTTCTAAATTTAGTTTGCTGATTTTTCTTCCTCCAACAGACGAAATTTTGGAAATTTTTCTGAGATATGGGTTTTGATCATAATTTCGTTGCAAGCCAACCCAGATCATCCATTTTTTAAAATATGAAGTGAAGGTTGAAAAAGAAGCAAACCCTAATTTTCTCCAGAAAAAGTTGGCATCTGGGTATTGTTCTTAAGCATAATCTGAATGGACCCAGTTGAATAGATTTTGAAAACCCTATCTTCTGACTCAAAAAGCAACAACTTTTAGTTTCTCTAAAAAAGCTGAGGTATGGGTTTTGTCCAGAAGAAGGTTTATCATAGACCCAGAAGACTAGAAATGGATGAATATGAAGTTTTCCCTGACATGCAAAATAAAAGCAATTGCTGCAACTTGGAGAGAAATCTTCAACAATTTGTCTAGAATATAGAACAAAAATGGCTCAGCTTGTTGAAATTTGATAGTATAGGCCTTCTTCTTCACAAATTTGATGTTCTTGATGAGAAAACATGAAAGAGGAGGTCTTGTTTAATTGCTGATCTGAAATTTTATGAGAAACCAGCAAGTTAGGGTTCTTAAATCTTGAAAAATATAGGTTTGAAGTTGCTACAATGTTTCTCTTTGAAGGCACCTACAAGAAAATATGAAAAATAATACATAGAGGTGTCCTTAAATAAGTTTTTGCTTTGGAAACAGCTTCTCAAACCCTAATCTTCAAGAAACCCTAAACCTAATTCATGCCTTGAGCAAAGGCGTCTTTCTCTTCTCTTTGAAATTTTAAAATTTTCAAAAATAAACTAAGGCATGAAGAAATGGGTGCACTTCTTGAGGTATGGCGCCCAGTCTCCCCAGACTTAGCCAAATTTCTATAATTTTCAACTTTTGTTCACTTTCTGACCCTGCTTCAGCTCCGTCTCCCAGCCTCTGGATTTATCCGATGAACGAATTGATTCTTCTATCACGGAGCCTGATCACATCTAACAACTTTATTTTGGAGACATCGTTTGCTAAAAACTTCATTTGTCCCTTCGAAATGTTAGGTGCCTATCCTTGATAAGGGCGCCCATTTCTTCTAGTGTTAGCCATTTTCATGATCTTCAATCTTTATGCTTGTCTTCTGACATTCAAATGATTTCACTATTCTGGGTGTTGTACTTGTCAGATTGATTGGCTATCAAGTTCACTGGACAGCTGAGATGAATCTGGAAGGGGTCTTCTAGATCACTCATTTCTGGAAACTGACTTCTGGTGGCCTTAAACCCTAGGCGCCCTTCTCCTTTAGGGGCACCCATAGCTTCTGGTGTTAGTTTTTATTTTTTTGAATTTTCACTGTTGCTTTCCACTTTTTTGCCATTTCTCGCACTTTTTCTCCTTTGTTTGCCTGGTGCTATCTGATGACTATTGACTCTGACGAATGAACTGATGGATTCATTGGAGAGCTGGATCCAGTCTGACAAAGTCATGTTGGAGAAGTCTTTTGCAAATTTGATCGTTTAACCTCTCAAAATTTTGGGCACCCTTGTCCTTTAGGGGCGCCCATCTTATCCAGACTTAGATTTTATTTTGTTTTATTCATCTTCGGAGTTTTAAAATACCTCTCTCTGTGACTCTTGTTTGTCTTGAATTTTCCAATGACTGGATGATCTTACGAGCATGCCAACTGATTCGTTGTAGAGCTAGGATGATTCTGAGAAACATTGACCTGGAGATGGAAACCCTGATTTTGACTTTTGACCTCTTGAAAAGTTGGGTGCCTTTCTCCTTCAAGGGTGCCCATGGCTAGCAATGTTAGAAAATTTTAATCAACTTTTCAATTTTTACCTTGTAACACGTGTTTCCATTGCCTTTGACTGCCAAGATAATTTTTTTTCTAATGCATTGAAAAATGGGCGCCTCTTCTTAACAGGGGCACCTGAAATCTCCAGACTTAGATAAAATTTGACATTTTTCATTTTTCAACTTTCGTAGCTTGTTCCTCGTTTCTCGTGCACATTGTTCATTGATAGTCTCTATTTGATGCTCGAATGCTTGATTCTAACACCTGGCATCTGACTGACCTCCATTGATGACTTTGGATCTTCAAAAAAGCCTCTGAAAAAGCATAATAGACCCAATAGAGTAAAACTGACCTTTTTGTGATTCTGACTGCACCAGCCTGATGAGGAAGTATTTTAAGCCAATCAAAATCAGTCTTAACCCTAACAACCAAACTTTCTATTTTTAGAAAAAAATCAAGTATCCATTTTGTAAGAAACCCATAAAAAGTTTCTATTTTTAGAAAACTGCTAAAAATAGAAATTTTCCTAAAATTTAGGGATGAAAAACTGAAATATGGGTATTGTTGGTTTGATCATTTTGGAACGACCTAGATTGTCAGATTTTGAAAATTTCGAGTTTATGACCCCCATGCAAGACATGCAGACCCCCATTTTGACCTTTTCTAACAGATTTAACAGTATCTTGACTCAATTCTTCAAAATGCCTAAGTGTAGCGAAAATTTTAATTTGGGGTACAACAATATCTTGTTATCAAAGAAAGGTACAAAAAGGTATTTCAGGTGAAAAGTGTCATTCTGATTTGAAAGAACTTTGAAAGATTGGATACTTGAAAGTTTTGAGGTTTTGAAATTTTGAATAAATTAGAATTTTGAATATTGGATGTCACCATGTTTACATTTTTTTTTTACACCCTTTGCCATTGATGTCAAAAGGGGAGAGATTTGGAGGAAGTTGGGGAGAGATTTGGAGAAAGTTGGGGAGAAACTGAAGGAGAAGTTTTGAATTGAAATTTTTGCACATGTTGTCATCAATGCCAAAGGGGAGATTGTTAGAAATATGCAGAAGACTAGTTCTATATTGTCATTGACGTCACCATGTTGGTTTGGTACCTTGTACTAGTGTATAGATCAAGCTTATCTCATCTGATATTTTGGTGCGCGTATTCTCTTCAACAATTGGTACGGTTTAAGGTTTTGGGAAAAGGCTTATGATCACCAGAAGCGTGTATGTGTGCATTCTCATATGCTCATATGATTGGACGATACATTGGCATCAGTTTTTGTGATTGCATTTCGTTATCAGGTTTATCTTGGCTGACCTAATAATCAGTTAATAGCTCAACATGAATTGTAAATTATATGTGAGACCTAGCTTTGGTCCCAGTCGACATAATATTGCATGACACGGGTGAATTACTTATATAAAATCTTTATATGAGGCTGACAAGCTATCATTTTGAAAATATGAATTGCATCCAATTAGGCCGACCTAATTGATGCATGTGGATATATCAAGTATATATGCAAGATGGTTTGATGATGAATATATAGGTAAAGAAAAAATAAGTATGTGAAGAAGGGTGTGTGTGTGTGTGGTAAGCAAAGTGTGTGAATAGAAGATTGAAGATTAGTTTGTTGCCATGCGAGTGAATACTCTGAGCATCAAAGGAACCGAATCTACACTTGTGGTGTAACTTCATCAATTCAACTCTAGCGGTTAGCCATTTTTGTTTACATAATTTTGTAGGCAATGAGCCTCCATGTTTAGACAATGAGTCCTTATAAGCAATGAGCTTTGTGTATCTGATAGTGAGCCTCTTTGTAATCGATATTGAAATAACTATATATATTGTGAGCTAATCCTCACCGTGGTTTTTCCATGTAAAATATGGTGTTCTTGTGTTGTTGAATTTCATGTTTTGTTATTGCTCTTATTTGTTCTATACTACAAAGTAGTTAAAAATGTTTGTTCAATAAGTTTTAGTGGATACTGATTCACCCCCCTCTCAGTATCCTAATTATTCAACACCAAGAAGGGTCACTTTATTCGTGGTGAATCCAAGACCAAGATTTTTAGGATGTTTCTTAGGAGCAAGAGGTTCTTGCAAGCCATGATGATTTAGACCAAGCTTGTATTTTTTGTTGTATCACATGACTTTCATTAGACGAAGCCCTTTGTTGTTATCATCCATGGGAAGTGGAAGTTATTCTTTCTTATCTTGATACAACTACTCTAATGTAGTATTCTCACCAATGAATTCCTTGTTTAGATCTCTCCACTTTGTGAAAGTGGTAGGTGTTATTCTAATTTTCTTTGTCACTTTATCAATATGCTAAGGTTTTCCATAAGATCTAGGAGATAGAGGAAGTTCTCTCACAAAAAAATATTCTTTTAGATTATAATCTCCACAACCATTATCCTTGATAATTGCTTCGATCTCTCAGATATTTTTCAATGTTGATGCCTTAAATTCAGAAGTGGATGTTAGGGTAGATGGATCTAAATACAAAGAGGGTATCAAAACTTCATTTTTCTTGGGAATTTTCGGCACCTTGTAATACTTCTCCTCCAAGTATTTGTAATAGTAAAAAGGTTCAGGATCACCGTGAATTTTTATCTCCCTATTCTTATACATAAATTTGATACATTGGGATAGGTTGATGCTACAACTTGCATAGCATGGATTCGTGGTTAGCCAAGAAGGATTTTATGAGGTCAATCAAGATCAAGTACTTGGAAAGTTATGTTTGCAATAGCTGGTCCTACTTGGATAGGTATCTTGATAGTCCCTTTTGAACTCTATTCATTGTCATTGTAGGCTCTAATAGTGACACATTTTTCTTTCTCAATACATCTTCAGAGCATCCCAAGTTCTTTATTAGTTGAAGGGTACAAATGTTTAGGCCAATACCTCCATCTACCAAGACTCTTTTGAATTTTTTCTTATGGATGCAAACCTTAGGGTGTAAAGCGTGGTTATGAGATGGTTGTAGTGGGAAGTCATTCTCAGAAAATGTAAGTTGATGGGTGGATGTTATGTGTCCAATCATAGCTGGGAATAGACCAGTATCAATTTCATTAGGTGTGAATGATAACAAAAGGGCTTTCTCTAGGATATCCTTATGTGTTGGAGATATTTTCAAGAGTTTCAAGATTGATATCTGAGTGGGGGTTTTCTTCATTTAATCCAAGAGACTATAATCTATGGGATTTGACTTTGATGTGGTTCTAGGTTGGGAAGGGGATCCTTGGACTCCACACTCACCAACAGGTCATTTTGTCATGACGATGGATATGTGATGATCACATTCTCCTACAACATTTTTATAGGTGTGACTAACTTGGTGGTACCTAATTGTTTCCCTTTCCATTATCATTTCCCTTATTATGATCAGGCATTAGGGTCTTGTATATCCCAAGATCTTTATTCCTAGATTGTTGGTCATACTTACATCTTTGTTATCAATAGGTCTCAGATCATGTTCTTTAGTTTCATGCAATTTGATGTCTTGTGTCCCTTAGTTTGACGAAATTCACAACAATATTCATCTATGTACCATGGAGGTTTGACTTGAGGTTCTTGATAGTTTTTGAAATCTGGGAGGGTGATGAAATTTAATTGAATCAACTTTTATTATACCACTTTGATAGGCTCTACCAAGGATGTATATTTACATCGTTGTGGGTAATTATTTTTCCTAGGTGGTGGTCCTCTTGGGGGGTTGGAATTATTGATATTTTGTTGATTTTTTTGTGGTTGTGTGTTTTTTTGTTGTGTATTTTCTTTTGGGGGAGCATTTATCACAACTTTCACATCAACTACACCATCATTAGTAATGTTCTTATTTTTTGGCCCATATACAGGGTTTGTCACAAGAACTAGATGATGTGCAATTATCTTTGTATATTTGTATTACTCCTTTTAAAATGAGGCCTCTCTCAATGTTAAGGTCTTTGGATATGAGTTCCTCATATGTTGACACACATTGCAGTCTCAATTTGAAGGCTAGATCTATTTCCACATTTTCAGCAATGATTTCTACCTATTGCTTTTCAAATATTGGTCATTTACATTTGCTTGCTCCATGTCTCCATTGCTGTAAAAAGGATGCAAATGCTTCACACTTGTTTTGTCTAAGGGTATAGATTTCCTCCAAGCTTAAATCTACATT
This sequence comes from Sequoiadendron giganteum, assembly GCA_007115665.2. Classification (NCBI taxonomy): domain Eukaryota; kingdom Viridiplantae; phylum Streptophyta; class Pinopsida; order Cupressales; family Cupressaceae; genus Sequoiadendron; species Sequoiadendron giganteum. The sequence goes on from CM021105.1 coordinate 19,789,678, forward strand.
AATATTGTAGAAGAAATGGGCTACAAATTGATCTATTATCTCTTGAAATGTCTTGATTCTAGAAGGTAGGTGTGAAAACCTCTCTATAGATTAGCCTCCCAAACTTCTTAGGAATAGGAACATCAAGTATGAATTATTTTATGCTACTTCCATGCATGCCACATAGAACTATCTAATGTGCTCCTCTGGATTACCATGCCAATTATATTTATCAAATTTAGGTATCTCAAAGCCTGGAGGGAATGGTATCATTGTGATAGTGTGATCAAATGGATAAGAACATAAATCTTGCACTATGTAAGAATTTTTAGCTTCCCTATTTGAATCTCTTGGATTTTCTGTGTGAGTGCATTGATTTGGGAAGATATGTCATCTGTAGGTTTGTTCAATGGTGGAGCATATGTGTTGAATTATGGATGAGTTATAAGTTGGATTTTGATATAATAGTGTGGTGTTGTTGTACGTGTTATATGGTGTGAATTGTGGATTGGTGTGATATTGTTGATTTGGAGGCAATGAGGGTGGTGGCATGTTATATGCTCCATATGAATGTCGATTTATGATATTTTATTGAGAATTAGCATATTTTTGTTGTTATTGATTGTATTGAAAGCCTTGTTGTTGTTGAACAAGAAATTATTGTTGAGCATACTGTTGTTGAGCTTGTAAAGCTTGTTGAGCTTGTTATGTTTGTTGATCTTGCAAAGCTTGTTGTGCTTGTAAGGCTTTTTGAGCTTGTAAGTATTTTTGCTGAGCTTGCAAATCTTTTTTTTGTGTAATAGATTTTTGTTGAGCTTGTCAAGCTTGTTATCTTTGAGGATATGGAATAGTGTGTTGTGGAGGTGGAATGATGTTTTGATTTGGTGTGATGTATTGATTTTGGGGAATGTGTTGATTTTGTGAAATGGTATTATAGGTGTGTTGTGATGAAGGGATGTTTTGATTTTGACCTTGGTAAGCTTGGTATTGGTGATGTTGTGGGATTAATTTTTTATTTTGACCTTGGTAAGCTTGGTATTGTTGATGTTGTGGGATTAATTTTTGATTTTTTGATACTTGATGTTGCATATTTGGATTTGAAATATTTTGATTTTGATGAGGGGAAACTTGACCTTGATGTTGGGATGTTTGATGTTTTTGTGATATAAAACTTTGAAATATTTGGTGTTGTGAAGGAACATGATGTTGAGGACCCATTTGATTTTGAGAGCCTTTATGTTGAGGTACTTGTAGTGGACCTTTATTTTGTGTCAATTGATGTTGGGACATTGATTGAAGATTTCCTTGGTTTTGTGACAATTGATGTTGGGACGTTGGTTGACCTTGATTTTGTAAGAAGATATTGGGATGTTGGTTGATGTTGTGATATGTGTTGAATACCTTGATTTTGAGACCCTATATATTACTATGATGTTTGATGACCTTGAGTTTGTTGAATTGGAATTTGAGGATCTTGGGGTTGATAAGCTATGTGTTGAGAACCTTGAGGTTTTTGTGATATGAATTGGAAACCTTGAGGTTATTGAATACCTTGAGGTTTTTGTGATATGTGTTGAGAACCTTGAGGTTGTTGTGATATGTGTTGAGAACCTTGAGGTTGTTGTGATATGTGTTGAGAACCTTGAGGTTGTTGTATACTAGGAATAGCATGAAATGTGGGTGGAATATTGGTATTAGTGTTTTGAATGCCCACATTTGCATAATTCCCTAGAATTTAGGGATTTCCATGTTAACTTGTAAGACTAGTTGAATCCATCCTAGTGATTATTGGTTGACATGGTAAATGTGACTAAGGAGTTGTGTGATGTGAATGATATTGTTGGAATTCCTAGGTTGCTTGGATTTTTTCTAACAAAGAACCTATAATAGATTGAGGACCAATGATGTATGACCTTGTGAATGGGTAAATGATGTGAAACTATCAATTTTTTGACCATAACCTAGACTCAAGTTTTGATTGATATGTTTTGATGTTGATGTTTAAGAAAACCTTGGGAGTAGAATTGTGACTCCAAGGTGATTTTTTCCAAAAATATGTATACTAATCCAAATAAATTCTTAGAAATAGATTATTTCTAAACATAGAGCTAAACTAGTAGATGTTATGAAAAACTTAGCCTAAGGGATTTGGTACCAGAATTTCAAGTTGTGTGTTGATAGTTGATGTTTTGATGTTGATTGTTGATTGTTTGATGTTGATCCTAAATGAAAACCTAGAAGATTTTTTTGACAAGACCAAGATATTGACAAACATGAAATTTGAGTGTTGTTTGATGAGTGCTATGAGTGAGCCAAGATTGGTTTTGTTTCAGTTTGAACTAGTTTTAGATCAATTTCATGTTTTAGAACCATAATACAATTAGTTTTGTTTGTGAATTATTTGTTATTTTCAAATCAAGCAAAGACATCAGATTGTTAAGAAAATGTGTCATACTATCATGAAAATACATTGATCTTTCATGCAAATGTGTCAGACTATTGTTTTGCAAATGTGTCAATATTTGGCATAAGCGCCAATGTTTGACAAAAGCATCAGATTTTTTAAACAAAGGTGTCATTGTTCAAATTTTTATTTACCCTAGAAAATGCATTGATTTATGCCAAAAGTGTTGGTGTGCAAACAAATGTATTGTTTTGACAAAAATGAAAGCATCGATTTGTGAAAAGGTGCCACACTGTCAAGAAAATGTGTCGATATGCTCAAGGGATCTTTAAAATTCTAATTTACCTAATTTGTTTGATTTTTCAATTTTACACATAAAATACATGTAAAACTGGCTCAATGAGGTGATCAAGTGATTTTCATGTGTTCTTCTTCCAAAATAACTCATTAATTGGTGTTACAAGGTCTCAATATGATAAACAAACCATATTGCATAGCCTATTTAGTAATTAGATCATGTTTATCTTCTTAAAGTAGGTTTGCACGATAAAATGCCTTGATAAAGTGAGTAACTAGAATATACACACATACACGATACACCTCTTACCTTGGAAGGAAAAGTTCCTTGCAAGGGATTGTGTCAACTTGACTATGTTTGTGTTGGAGTGAAAAATATACTAAGAGGGGGGGGGTGAATCAGTGTCATGAACTGATTTGACAAATTTTACTAAAACTGAAACAAAAAATATTTATGCTCTCATTTATCAATGATTACATCATCCATATATTGAATGCAATCACATATAATTGAAATGAGAAATATGACAATGAAACATTGCATAATAAATCATTCACACAATAAATTAGAGGAACCATAGATTATCAAAGTGACACAAGATATGTTGAGTGGAAAACCCTCCTGGGGTAGAAAACCCACTCCTAAACTAGTGCATTTTTAGGCTTATATAAAAAAAACCACTTTTAACAATGCCTTATAGGTTGGTTTTTGAGCACCAACTCAAGGAGCACCAACCCCTTTTCTATTTTCTAAAATTACAATGATACAAAGGGTCTCTCTATTTCTCTTTCTCACAAGTGCCTCTCAACAGACAATACCTACAATCCTCAAGGTTTAGAGTTGAGCCTTCAAAATTCTAGTCATTGTCTCATCTTAAGACAACTTGTATTGGTCTCTTTTTGTTTCAGGTATACAATCTCAAAATAGTACATTTTTTCCAGTAGACAATACAATGGTTGTGTTTCACTCTCACTTTTTCTCAGTCATTTCTCACACTACAAAACAATCATTAAACTCTCTTTTTTTCTTCCAACTAATATCACTGAAAATTACCGGCCATACTACAAAAACATGTGTGAATATTTTATCAAATGAGGTATTTTCAATATCTCAAACTACTTTCAATTTTTTTGTGCTAGGTATAATCAGAGAAGTATCCAAAAATAGAAGATTTCTTCTGACATAAAGGTCAATAAAATGTACTGAGAAAGAGGACTCTAAACCCTGACCGCACAAGGAATCTACACCATCAACACTATCTGAAAAAAGAATCAATATAATGAATGCACCAATAAATATATTCAGATATGAAGGATTCCAATGGAATAAAATTGTCGTTGAATACCACTGCTACAAAATGTAACTGAAACCTCATTATTGTGCATCAAGTGACCAAGAACAACTAATACTTTGAATCCATGATTATAAGGACAGATTTCACAGAACTTCATGATTACCCACCAACCAAAAAACACAACTCCTCATAGCATAACCAAATCGATATGTTATTCTATCAGGTGTATCAATTTCAACTTAGGTAACCGAAAACTTGTCATGCTTTGCATGAAACCAATCATACATTTTAATTTCAAAACATAAAATAATAATTGCCTTACGTTTTTAAACTAAAAGCTTTTTGCAAATAGGGAATGATAATACCTGGTTGAGCAGCAAGCGAATTAGGTAAATACCAGTGAGATTTTATACATGCCTGGGTCTCAATCTGCCTTATTCCAACCTTGACAATGCCCACCTGACAATAGTTTTCCATACACTGTGAAATGCCAATCATGATATTAAAAGAGCAATGAACAAATTCGCAGTAGTTACAAATTATTTCATGGTGGTAGCCTGGCTAGGGTTTACACCCTTAGCAAAATGAAAAACTCAATAAGGAAAGCTCTAGTATTTCTTCAAGACATTTGATGCCCCAAGCCAAAACATAATCATGTTTGAAGTTCGAAAGGACTGAAGACATAAGTAAAGACATCATAATGCATTTTCTAAAATTTGTGGTCAAGCAAATGCCAAGTATGTCGACAATCTCATTACCTCTGAAATGCATACAAACCATTGATCAACCTCATCATAGCATAACTTCAATCGATGACCGATTATCAAACAAATAAAATGCTGACACCATTATACCTTTAATAATTTTTCATGACCTCTTAAAACAAATTATGACCACCTTATCAATCATTGTTACCAAGAGCTCAAAGCCATGTCACTTTCATAGTGGTTTTTAAATAATTAATTCCTCATACCTATTGTCGGATCTAAGGCCTAATAAATCAACAAATATAAGACCCAGTCCAAAAAAGACTTCTTTCTAAGTCATGTTCCAAATAGAGTGAGCCAAGAGTAATGCTCCAAGATAAAATTATAACAATTTCCATGTTAATACCTTTTTCCTAAAATAGATGCCAATTGATATCAACTTATCATATTCCCATGTAAAGAATATCAAAATTATCAAATGTTTAAGGAAACTCGATAGGGTTTTATTAATATTAAATGTCAACTCCAATTATGATTCCAAAACCAATTTGCCTATAAGCATTACCTGTATGAGGCTGAAAATAAGTGTTGGTGTAATTAAATGTTTTATACCTTGTCCTAGGTCATAATTACACCTTAGTTAAGTTTACTTAGGGACCACATAGGAGTTGTTGGAGAATTTCCACCTTTGGTGGACTTATCTTCTTCTTACTTTATCACCTCCACCTTTCATGGACATATCATGTGATTAGGTTTCCACCTTTTGTGGTAGATCCACTATTTGTGGTGGTTATCACATTATCACCTTTCCACTTTAGGTGGAGTGATAGCTTTTCATTGTTGTCTCATGTCATAAGATTACAACACTTGTCATAATCTTATGCACTCCTATGTTCTCACCTTGGCTATATAACCAAGGGGTCTCTACTACATTTGTACACACATTGAATCATTATCATTGACATTGAATATAGTTTATTCTTGTCATATTATTTTCTCTCTTCTTTGTGCTTTCTATTTGGTCCATAGATCTTGGCATCCATATCCAATTCTAACATGGTATCAGAGCGGGTTGGGTGCCATTGGAGAGTCATTTTCTGAAGAGAGGTACCAGATTTGGGGAGGTTCATTTTTGGCTCTTTATTGCAGGTTTATATCAGAGCTTGCTGGAGCAAATCTGATCTCACCATTGCATTGGAAGGTTTGAGAAAGTCGATTTTTCCTTTTGTTTCGTCCAAATCGGACATACGAGGCCAAATCTAAGAGGGTTTGAAGCTGCATTGTGGTTGCCAGATCCAGAAGGTAGCTGCATTTTTGGAGCATTTTGGGTCAAATCCGACCTTGCCATCGCGTCTAGAAGGGCCAAAAACCCTAAGATCGACTGTCCAATCGTCCAAATCGGAGCAAGTCATTTGGTGAGGCAAAATTTTTTTTCCCGAAGAGCCGTACGGCCCCCCAGGCGTCATAATGCAGACGGTACGATTTTGCAAAAAAAATATTTATTGTTGAAAATGTTTTGAAATTTTTTTTAAAAAAATTTAAAAAAAAGTATATGTGTCGTTTTTTTTTTGAAATATCAAAAATTTTGAAATATCAAAAAAAATATATTTTAAAGTCTGTAGACGTAGACTGTACCTGCGTATTGTAGGTACCAGGTACATCGTAGGGTAGAGGGGCGTAGCTGCCGCCTCTGTCGCATTGCTATGTGGCAGGAGACCACTTGTTGGCTGCAGACCCACCAAACACCGACATCCGCTGCAAATCCCCGACGGCTACAATTAATCCGGTGAACTCCTTCACCAGCGCTGGTCAACACAAAGTCCGGCGAAAGCATATTCCGGCAGAAAAAAAAGAATATACCGGCAGCAAAAATATTCCGACAGACCTTTTCGGCTAGGGGCATTTTTTTTTGTGACAGGCCACAGGCCATCAATTTTAAGCTCATGGTTTGCTGACATCAGCACTGCATCAGCACATATTTGAAAATTTTTCACCCCTCACCATTGGAGTTTTTCATTTTGCAATCCGACTTTGAAGCTCCATATTCGATCATTTTGGCTCCTTTTTTCGAGCAATTTTTTTTTATTTGGGCTAATTTTTCATGATCTTCACAGTGGTGCAATCATTTTTTGGTTTTGGCTTCTGGTTTTTCCAGAAATTGCAGATTCTCACAGGTGTTGCTGCTTCGTCCTCATTTTGGGCACTTCGGGAGCTCATAACTTGCTCCTACGGTAACATTTTTGAGTGCCATTTTTTTTGAAAGTGCATGATTTTTCCTATACTTTCTAGTGGTATGATCAGATTTATCTCATCTACTTAATTTTTATACTATGAGTTTGAGGCCTATTTTGGCATCTGCATGTACCAAGATCAAAGTCCACCTTGCTGTTTTTGGCAGTGGCAATTGTAAACGCACTAAGTATAAAGTGCCAAATCAGATATTGATTAGGGGGGCTTCATGATTGAGTGATTTGGGGGGGTAATCTTGCAGTGATTGGTTGCATTCTTTTGCTTGGTTTGTGTTCTTGCAATGGGTAAATCTCAAATTGAACTCCTAACTCCACATAATTATGCTACATGGAGAAAATCAGTATGGAACTATCTCTTGGGAAAAGTTCTAATAGGCTACCTAAAGGAAACTGTTTCTCAACCTACTGATGCTAATGACTTGGCAAGATGGGAGATTAATCGTGAGAAAACACTTGGATGCATATGTTCACTAGTCTCATTTGATTTACAATTTCATATTGGTTCATGTAAAACAGCTAAAGAAGTATGGGAGACTTTTGAAAAGTTGTATGGTAAAACAGATAAGATTAGAGGATATCAGATTGATAATGATTTGATGAATCTTGATCCTAAAAGTTTTGACCACATCCAAGACTACATCTCCAAAATAAAGCAATTAAGAACACAGTTGAAAGAATGCAGTCTTGAAAAAGAGGATTTACAATTGATTATGAATGTGTTATCCAAGCTTGGTCCTGAGTATTCAGTATTTGTTTCTGGCTTTCATACCCATTGACTTTCTATGGGAGCATCATATGTTGATCCTAAGTTTGATGAATTTGCAAAACTCCTAATCCAAGAGGAAGCTAAGTTAATGAACATGGGTCTAATCAAGTCTTCCAAGCCACATGCATTGGTTTCTAGTGAGTCAAAGGTACAGAAAGAAATAGGGAATCTTGATAAGAAGCAAAAGATGAAAAAGAACAAGCCACATAAAGAATCAGAATCCACTCATTCAAAAGAAGATTCATCTAAGAAGAAGAGGTCTTTTTGTGCATATTGCAAGAAGGATGGACATGAAGAACACTATTGTTATAAGAAGGACATTGATGAGTTGAAGAATCTTCTCAAAAGGAATCAAATTGATTTGCCTTCTAGAATGTCTGAATCTTCTTCTTCTTCTTCTTCTTCAAAACAGTTTAAGGACAAAGGTCAAGCATCTACATCAAGCAGTAAAGGACAAGCTCTTTGTGCTTATTCAAGTCTAGGATCAGGTAGATGGCTTCTAGATTCAGGAGCATCACATCATATGGCATCTTCACAATCTATTTTCTCTTCATTTCAGCCTTGTTCTATGTCTCCTATCTTGATGGGAAACAATACATACATGAGTATAATAGGGAAGGGATCTATTAGTTTTGGGGACAACACTTTCCAGGATGTTTTGTGTGTTCCTCATTTGACGAACAATCTTCTTTCCATATATCAGATTACACATGGTGGAAATGGGAGAACTATGGAGTTCACACCTGATTCAGTCATCATTCGAGACTTGGCGAGTAGAGAGATCATTGCTACTGGGGTGGTTGATCATTCATCTCGATTGTATACCTTTGCAGATTTTGCTTCTGATGATGACATTGTTCCTTCAGCTGTTGATCACACTTCTAGTGTGAACCATGATTTAGAGGAGACATTTGGCTACTTGAACTTGGGAGTTCTCACATCAGATCCAGTACTTGAGCCATGCATTTCATCTCCTCCATCTACTGTTGCAGTTGATGATGCTTGTGATTCCACAGTTTGGGTTCCTTGTGATTCAGTGCAGCAGGATATACATTGTCTTCCAAATATGGCTACTTTGGATGGCTTCTTGACAGGTATTTCAGACTTGTTTGTGGAGTCTCATCTTGCAGATTTGGGGGATATCATTGATGACATTCATCTTCTCTTTGATGAAGATGCTCCTTCTTCAGTTGTTGTGAGGGAACACTCTGACCCTCTTGTTCATTCTCTACATGATCATTCTTTGCAGTTTGGCGTGAGTGTGGATAGTTTTGGACAACATTTGGAGGAGGCTTCTTTGTCTTTGGAGGGGATATCATTTCTCTTTGGATCATGTTCTACATTCTTCTCTACTAGATGTTGGATTGTACTCTTCAGCAGTGTGGCCTAGAACGCCTGTTTGGAGTGTGTCATCTTTCGGCATCGACATGGAGACACTTGAGCATCATTCAGAGACATCATACATCCTTGGTTTTGTTTCTTCCTAAGGGGAGGAACGTTGTTCGGCGAAATTGGATCATCTTCAGCATTCAATGTCGAGCTTCTACCATCATTGCAGGAGACTCAACATTGAGGGGGGGCTGCCTTGTCTCTCTTCTACTTCTCTCTTATGGGGGGGTCTTTTTCCTCACATGGGGTTTTTACCTTCTCATTCATGATTGAGAGCATTTCATTATTGTATTTCATCTCTCTTTTGGGGAGGAGTTTTGTCCCACTGGGTTTTCTCCTTTTCTCCTTTGTGAGAGATTGCATTGCATTTGTACATGGGTACCTAACATGGCCTAGTTGTCGGGACCCATCTTGCATTGTTTGCATTTGTGTACATTCTCCCTAAGTTGCACTTAAGGGGGGGTGTTGGTGTAATTAAATGTTTTGTACCTTGTCCTAGGTCATAATTACACCTTAGTTAAGTTTACTTAGGGACCACATAGGAGTTATTGGAGAATTTCCACCTTTGGTGGACTTATCTTCTTATTACTTTATCACCTCCACCTTTCATGGACATATCATGTGATTAGGTTTCCACCTTTTGTGGTAGATCCACTATTTGTGGTGGTTATCACATTATCACCTTTCCACTTTAGGTGGAGTGATAGCTTTTCATTGTTGTCTCATGTCATAAGATTACAACACTTGTCATAATCTTATGCACTCCTATGTTCTCACCTTGGCTATATAACCAAGGGGTCTCTACTACATTTGTACACACACATTGAATCATATCATTGACATAGAATATAGTTTATTCTTGTCATATTATTTTCTCTCTTCTTTGTGCTTTCTATTTGGTCCATAGATCTTGGCATCCATAGCCAATTCTAACAATAAGAAACAACTATGATGTTGTTCAAAACCTTATCAATTCTATGTAAGCACAAAAATCTGAACATGCCAATACCATATAAACGTGTAGGTCACCTTAGGACAGTATAGCTCAAAATGTCAAACCTATCAAACTAGAACTATACCACCTGAACATTGAATCATAATCCTATAAACAAGATTCCTTAGAATCTGCACATGGAGTCAAGAGATTAGTACCACCAAAAAAATCATCACAATGTCGAAGCCAAAACCAAGTATGCCAAGACAGAATATAAACAAGAGGGCCAACCATCTAAATGTAAATTGTGTAATTGATAATCAATCACCAAGATGCCAATCTAAAACATAATTTTGACATCAAGGACAAATACCAAAAGATAAGCTTAACAAACTCCCCCTTTGTCCTTGATGGCAAAAAAAATGATCCATCAAACCAAAAAATTGAATCAAAACCAAGAGCTCATAATTCTCCCTCTTTTTGTCACAAGGACAAAGGGACAAAGACAGTGAAATGCCAAGAAGCTGAACAAAAAAAGTTGTAGATATAGCAATGGGGCAGAAAATAGAAAACCATATGAAGCAGCAATAAGTTGCTAACAGAGCTAACAAGCTGCCCCTAACACCAAGATAAAGAATTAAGAGATAAAAGATTGAGAGACAACTCCCAATCTAGATTGAAGACTTTCAAATGCCTCTTTAGACAAAGGCTTAGTGATGATGTCAGCTACTTGTTCTTGTGTAGGAACATATTGCATAGAAATCTCATTAGCCAACACCTTTTCAAGAATAAATTAAAATTTAATAGCAATGTGTTTAGTGTGAGAGTGCATAACATGATTTTGGGAGATATTAATCGCACTAGTATTATCACACATAATAGAAACGGGTTTAGGAACTTCAATACCCATGTCAGATAGTGTTTGTGACATCCAAATTAATTGATTACAACAAGAAGTGACAACAATATATTTTTCTTCAGTAGTGGAGAGTGAAATAGATTCTTGTTTTTTTTTGTTGCATGCCACTAATTGATCACCAAGAAAGAAAGCAGCACCACTGGTGCTTTTCCTATCATCCAGACAACCAACCCAATCAACATTGGTATATGCAATTAATGAAAAATCATTGTTTCTAGGATACCAAAGACCATAATCAAGAGTACCCTAAACATATTTAAGAATCCTTCTAACAACATTAATATGCGATTTCCTAGGAGATGGCTGAAATCTGGCAACCATGCAAACTACCTGCATTATGTTAGGTCTAGAAGTTGTTAGATATAACAAGATGTGAATCATTGACCTATAGTCGGTTGGATTTACATCAGGACAATCATCAACCTTGCTAAGTTTGTAGCCGGTAACCATTGGAGTGCTAACTAGATGACATTCATCCATTTGAAATTCCTTAAGCATCTCTCTTGCATACTTTGTTTGAGAGAGAAAAATACCAGTTTCAAGTTGAGAAACTTGAAGACCTAAAAAGAAAGTTAATTCTCCCAACATTGACATTTCAAACTTAGATTCCATAATTTGAGATAATTTTTTACTCAAGGTGGTATTGTTGCGGCCAAAGATAGTATCATCTATATAGATTTCAACAACCAAAATCTTAGAACCTTCAATTTTAAAATAAAGATTGTTGTCTACACCTCCTCTAATAAACCATTTGAAATCAGATGATTGTCCAGTCTAGAGTACCAAGCTCTACGAGCTTTTTTAAGGCCATATAGAGTTTTTTTCAGCCTGTAAACATGATTAGGCTTGTTTTTGCAAATGAACCCTTCAGGTTGTTCTATATAAACTTATTCATCTAAATAACCATTCAGAAAAGCAGTTTTAACATCCATTTGATATACAGTAAAGTTCTTGAAAACATAATAAGCCAAGAATATTCTAATAGATTCAAGTCTAGCTACAGGTGCAAAGGTTTCACCAAAGTCAATACCTTCTTGTTGAGCATATCCTTTGCAGACATACCTAGCCTTGTTGCGAACAACATAGCCATTTTCATCATGTTTATTTATGAATATCCATTTTCCCCCTATGACATTTTTGTCATCTGGTCTTGGGACTAACTCCCAAGTATGATTTTGCACAATTTGAAAAATTTCTTCCTACATTGCATTAAGCCAACATTCATTAGTTAGGGCTTCATCAAAAAAACTTGGCTCAAACTGTGTAACCAAGCAAAAATTTGTAAGCTCAGCTACGTGAGCTTTTTCATTAGATTTAACAGTTCTTCTTCTTGTTTGAACTCATGCAGATTTATCTCCAATAATCAGATCTTTAGGATGGTTTCTAGCAAGAGATTTTGAAGGGGTTTTTGTTACACATTTTTCAGGACTTAAATCACCATTTTTAGAATTTTCTTCAACTAGTTTAAGACTTGTTAATTCATCTTCAAGCTTTGTTGTTTCAAAGCCTTCTGAATTTATTTCAAGTTCAAATTCTTCTTCCTCATTTTCCTGCATATGTTCAACATCTAAAAGCAGGTTTTCATCAAATTTGACATTGACAGATTCAATAATCTTATTTAGCCTATTATTAAAGCATTTATAGGCTTTGCTATGAGTGGAGTATCCTAAAAAGATATCTTCATCAAATTTAGATTGAAATCTGCCTAAATTATCATCATCTCTCTTGATAAAACACTTACAACCAAATATTTTGAAGTATTTAATTGAGGCAGATTTACCATACCATAGTTTATATGGAGTGAAATTGGATTTCACTCTGATTTGTACTCTATTCAAGATGTAAACAACTGTATGAACAACTTGTTTCCAATATATTTTTGGCAATTTTGCTTCATCCAACAAAGTCTTTGCCATCTCTTTTATTGTTATGTTCTTTCTCTCAACAACCCCATTTTTTTGAGGTGTTCTGGCAGTAGCATATTGTCTTTTTATGCCATGTCTTTCACAATAGTCCATGAATTCTTGTGAGGTGAATTCACCACCATTTTCAAATCTCACACATTTCAATTTTAAATCTGACTCCCTTTTAACCATTTTTCTAAAGACTTTAAAATGTTCAAAAGATTCATATTTATGCTTGAGAAAATTAACCCATACCATACGAGAGTAATCATCAACAAATAACATGAAATATTTCTCACCATTGATAGATCTAGTCCTTGTAGGACCACATAAATTTGTATGAACAAGTTGTAGAGGCCTAGTAGAAGAATGTTCTTTAGATTTAAAGCTCACCTTTTTTTTATTACCTTTGAGACATTCTTTATAAACTACATTTTCAGGTTTTCTTAAGACATGCAGACCTCTTACATTCTGGTTTTTGCTGATCCTAAACATATTGTCAAAGTTAATGTGACCTAGTCTCTTGTGCCACAACCAAATTTCTTCAACTTGACTCATTAAACACATACCTTGATTATTTTCATTACTAGATGTGTCAAGAAGATTATAAACATTTCCCTTAGTCCTTCTTCCAACAACAATAGCCTTTCCAAGCTTATTTTTAATCTCACATCCATGTGAAGTGAACAAAACATGATAGCCACTGTCACAAATTTGACTAACACTTAGAAGATTGTGCTTTAGACCTTCTATGTAATACACATTGTAGATAGGAGTGTCCTCATTCAAAAGAAGTGAACCTCTACCTTTGATTTGTATACCAGAATTGTCACCAAACTTCACATACCCGCCTACATAATCTTCAAGATTTATGAATTTTCCTTTGTCACCAGTCATGTGGTTAGAACAACCATTGTCTAGGACCCATAAGTCCTTTTTCTTTGAATGAATTTTTTTTTGAACTAACATAGTTTGCTCTATGTTTTTGACATTTTTAGGTTTCCAAACCTTTTTGGTTTTCTACTATTTAATTTGCAGATCAACTTTGCACTGCTTAGCAGAATGACCCATGGTATTGCATTTAAAGCATTTGATCTGTCTAGCAAAACCAAGGTGTTGCTTATGACCAAATCTAGGTGTTATAGGATTCATAAACCTGCAAGAGCTCACTTTGTGGCCAAATATTTTGCATAAATAATAGTACCCATAAAAGAAAGGGTTGAGATTATACAATATTTTGTTATTCCTAAAAGAATAAACATGATTCTTATTAGAATCAAGATGATTAGATTTAGAAAATTTGTTTGCAGCAATATCATTTTGCTTTGCACCATCATTTGAACATTCACCCTTCACGAACCCAATACCAATTTTGTCCTTGTTCAATTTTTGCTTACTAAGCATGTCATTTAGTTTTAGAGTACTCTCATACTTCTCAATGGTCTTCCTAAGATCAACAATTTCTTGATCTTTATGATTTATACCAATACGAAGAAAATCCTCAACTCTCTTGGCTTCTTCAAGTTGAGTCTTCAAGGAGACTATTTCTTGATTTGTGAGTTATTCTTGAGCAAGATCTTGAGCAATTTTTTTTTCTTGAGCAAGCATTTGTTTTTTAATTTTTCTAAGCTCTTTTAAAGCACATTTCAGTTCACCTTCTAGATCTAGTTCGTCATCTTCAGCATCATTGTTGTTAGTATCTTCTTGCAGAATGATTTCAGCCATGAATAGGTTTTCATCTTCTTCATCTAAAGAATGTTCAGATTCAGTGTCTTTATCATTTTTGTTGAACAGACTCTTCTTCTTTTTGAAGTTGAATTTTTGTTTAGGTCTATAGGCCTTTTTCTTAGGCAATTTTTCAGATTTTTCATTGTCACTATTCAGATCACCATAGGGGCACTTTGCAGCAAAGTGGTATTTTTCCACAGTTAAAAAAATTGAAGGGAATTTTTCCCTTATATTTTCCAGACCCCTTTTTGAGCTTTCTAACAAAGTGGGATTCTTTAGAATCAAAAAATTCTAATTCAGTAGCCTCATCTTTCTCTTTCCTTTCAGTATTAAAGGCAGTTTCTTTTGTAGAGGAATTGTTTTTACTGATTCTCATTTCATAGGAAGTCAGAGTGCCTTGTAGGTTGTCTAGGGTAAGTTGGTCAAAGTGTTTCTTCTCTTCTAGAGTAGAGACCTTAGCTTCAAATTTAGTCGGTAAGGTTTTGATGACCTTAGTTACAACGTCGAATTCTTTTACTTCTTCTCCCAAACCTTTCATAGCATTGATAATTTCATCAATTCTCAAGAAGTAATCAACTACTTTTTCATCGTCCCTCATTTTTATTTCCTCAAACTGATATTTTAGAGTAAGGACTTTTGACTATTTAACTTTTTAATTTCCTTGATAGATGGTTTCAAGTTTAACCTAGATTTCCCTAGCAGAACTGCAATGCATGACTTTGATAAAGACATATTTAGTCAATGCACACAAGAGATCATGTTTTTCTCTTGCATTAGTTTCATATCTTTTATTTTCATTAGAATTTGTGGGCAATGTACTTGGTACAGTGTACCCAGTTAACACTATGCTCCACACATCGAGATCAATAGAAGTTAGATAAGTCTCCATTCTGATTTTCCAATTACATAATTTGTTCCATCAAATAATGGATCTCTATTCATAGATGCGCCTTCATGAGATTGAGACATTTTAAATAGACTCTAAGACCAGAATCAATCCTACATTGGATAGACCTATCAGAAGACCCTATGGTCTGATACCAACTGTTGGAGTGAAAAAGACACTGAGAGGGGAGGGTGAATCGGTGTCATGAACTGATTTGACAAATTTTACTAAAGTTGAAATAGAACAGATTTATGCTCTCATTTATCAATGATTAACTCATCCATATATTGAATGCAATCACATATAACTGAAATGAGAAGTATGACAGTGAAACATTGCATAATAAAGCATTCACACAATAATTTAGAGGAACCACAGATGAGTAAAGTGACACAAGATATGTCGATTGGAAAACCTTCTTGGGGTAGAAACAACACTCCTAAACTGGTGCCTTTTTAGGCTTATATTAAAACAACCACTTTTAACAATACCTTGTAGGCTGATTTCTAAGTACCAACCCCTCATTTTGAAACACCAATTTCAAGGAGCACCAACCCCTTTTTTTTCTGAAATTACAATGATACAGAGGGTCTCTTTGTTTCTCTTTCTCACAAGTGCCTCTCAATAGACAATACGTAAAATCCTCAAGGTTCAGAGTTGAGCCTTCAAAATTCTAGTCACTGACTCATCTTAAGATAACTTGTATTGATCTCTTTTTGTTTCAGGTATACAATCTCATAATAGTACATGTTTTCCAGTAGAGAATACAATGGTTGTGTTTCACTCTCACTTTTTCTCAGTCATTTATCACACTACAAAATAGTCATTAAACTCTCTTTTTTCTTCTACTTAATATCACTGAAAATTAACAGCCATACTACAAAAACATGTGTGAATATTTTATCAAATGAGGTATTTTCAATATGTCAAACTGCTGTCAAATTTTTTGTGTCAGGTACAGTTAGAGATTCATAGAAGTATCCAAAAATAGAAGATTGATTTTGACAGAAAGGTCAAGAAAATGTAATTTGAGAAAGAGGACTCTGAACCCTGACCACACAAGGAATATGCACCATCAACACTATCTGAAAAAAAAGAATCAATATAATGAATGCACCAATAAACATATTCAGATTTGAAGGATTTCAATGGAATAAAATTATCGTTGAATACCATTGCTATAGAATGTAACTGAACCCTCATTATTGTGCATCAAGTGACCAAGAACAACTAATACTTTGAATCCATGATAATAAGGACAGATTTCACAAAACTTCATGATTACCCACCAACCGAAAAACACAACTCCTCATAGTATAGCCAAATTGATATTTTATTCTATCAGGGGTATGAATTTCAACCTAGGTAACCGAAAACTTGTCATGCTTTGCATGAAACCAATCATGCATTTTAATTTTGAAACATAAAATAGTAACTGCCTTACATTTTTCAACTAAAAGCTTTCTGTAAATAGGGAATGATAGTGCCTGGTCGAGCAACAAGCGAATTATGTAAATACCAATGAGATTTTATATATGCCCGGGTCTCAACCTACCTTATTCCAACCTTGACAATGCCCACTTGACAACAGTTTTCCATACATTATGAAATGCCAATCATGATATCAAAAGAGCAATGAATAGATTCACAGTAGAGAGGAGACATTTAGCAGTAGTTACAAATCCTTTCATGGCAGCGACATGGCTAGGGTTTACACCCTTAGCGAAATGAAAGACTCAATAAGGAGATCCCTAGTCTTTCTTCAAGACATTCGATGCCCCAAGTCAAAAAATTATCATGTTTGAAGTCCGAAAGGATTGAAGACATAAGTAAAGACATCGTAATGCATTCTAAAATCCGTGCTCAAGCAAATGCCAAGTATGTCGATAATCTCATTACCTCTGGAATGCATACAAACTGTCGATCAACCTGATCATGGCATAACTTTAATCGATGACCAATTATCAAACAAAGAAAATGTCGACACCATCATACCTTTAATAAATTTTCATGACCTCTTAAAACAAATGTCGACCACCTTATCAATCATTGTTACCAAGAACTCAAAGCCATGTCACTTTCATAGTGGCTTTTAAATAATTAATTCCTCATACCTGTTGTTGGTCCTAAGGCCTAATAAATCAATAAATATAAGACCCAATCCAAAAAAGACTTATTTCTAAGTCATGTTCCAATTAGAGTGAGCCAAGATTAATGCTCCAAGACAACATTATAACAATTTCCATGTTAATACCTTTTCCTGAAATAGATGCCAATTGATATCAACTTATCCTATTCCCATGTAAATAATATCAAAAATATCATATGTTTAAGGAAACCCGATGGGGTTTTCTTAATGTTAAATTCCAACTCCAATTATGATTTCAAAACCAAGTTGCCTATAATCATTACCTATATGAGGCTAAAAAGAAGAAACAACTATGATGTTGTTCAAAACGTTATCAATGCCATGTAACCAAAGAAATCTGAACATGCCAGTACCATATAAACCTGTAGATCACCTTAGCACAGTATAGCTCAAAATGTCAAACCTATCAAACTAGAACTATACCACCTAATTATTGAATCATAATCTTGTAAACAAGATGCCTTGTAATTTACACATGGATTCAAGAGATCAGTACCACCAAAAACATCATCACAATGTCGAAGCCAAAACCCAGTATGCCAAGACAGAATATAAACAAGGGGGCCGACCATCTGAATGTAAACTATGCAACTGATAATAAATCACCAAGATGCCAATCAGAAACACAATTTTGACATCAAGGACAAATACCAAAAGAGAAGTTTAACAGTTTGGTACATGATGAGTAACTTCATGGAATGATTCTTTTCCATTGCACCACTTTGAGAAAACATTTGAAAGCCCTAGGCCTCTAATAAAAATAGGTTTTTACTAGGTAGAACCTGATGAACACCACCAACCTCTCAAACATCGCATTAGGAAACCCACACAAGTTTGGAGTGCTACATGCATGGATCGACCTACAACTTTCACTCTCAACCAATTTATATAGCACACCAAAAAATGCCACTTGAGTTTGAACCCTTGATTTATTCATTAAGGTGTATCTCAAGGCAAGCCTCCTACTCAAAAGAAAAACGGAGGTGTTATTTATCTTCACCCAAGATTGCACTAGGTGTGAGGGGAGAGGATATGTAGAAAAACCTTATAGGGTTACAAATGAATGTGTGCAAGTCTAATATGTTTCTCTTCACCCAAGATCACACTAGGTGTAAGGGGAGAGGATATGCATCCAACTTACCAAACACAATAGACAATTAAAACAAGATTCATTTTAGGTGCACCAAAGTAAAGTGTGGTTCAATTTTAGTTGCGTATTCAAGGTGCAATTTATTGGTTCATTTTAAGCCCAAACCAAGATGTTTTAATTTTAACCAAAAGAAAAATGTGTGCTCATTTTAAAACCCAAAGTAAATGTGAGTACTTGTTGTTCAATTTAGGAACCCAAATTGAAGTGTGAGGCTAAGCTAAATCATCAAAATTAAAAGCTCTTAGGTCATCCTTCATGTAAGTGTTAATAAATACTTTGGATTGATGAATACTTCATGCTTTACTATTAATGAACACTTTGCTTCATGCTTGATAGTTGATGTGTTTTTGCAAATTTTAGTCTAAACCAAGAAACAACAAACAATAAAATTTTAGGGTTAGATATCAAATCAACTTTAAAATTTAGATGAAACCCTAAAGATTACCTCTTTGTTTTACCTATAGATGCATTAGACTATCATACATATGCATCGATGCATATGCATCATTTTGGTTCCTCCAACTACATCAAAATTATACAATTGTGTCACTACACTACAAGTGTGTCACTCTGGTAAACCTGCAAACAAAAAACTAAAGAGCCATTAAATGATGGCTATTTTCAAATGCTCCAACCTTTATGCTGCAAATGCATCACCATTTGTGGATGCATCGGCCTGTCAAGATGCAAATGTGTCACCCTACTTCATGATCTTGTAAAGTTCGAGAAAACTCAAACAAATTTGTTAGCTAGGGACATGGGGTCCCACTAGGCATGCCATAATGTGAACATGGAAAGTAAGAAATATCACATATGATTGAAATAGAAAAATTTATAAAAAAATGATCTAACTAAACTACATTCCAATGAAATTGTTGCAAATTCCTAATTAAGAAGTCATTAAACATGAAGTAACATATTAAATCAAATGGACAAACTAATTAAAGGATTGCAAACCTCATCTCATTAGGGGATTAGGGCTAGATTGATGTGGAATGCTCAACAAGCCTAATTCATTGTTGAATTTACAAAGCTTCAAATGGTGAAATTGATGCAAAATGAGGCAATTGATTCACAAATGGTGGTTTTGATCTCAAGAAGGAATATAAAAATGGCTATAGTGCAATTTCTTGAATGCTTGCGAATATAATTATCATGAAAATGAGAACTATTTATAGGCTTTTTGGATGAATCAATGGCTAGGATCAAATTGGCTAATCAATGGATGTAATTCAATGAGAGGAAATGGCATGGATCAATGATCAAATTCATAGATGAAATTGAATATTGACATGGATCAATGAAATTAATCAAGGGCTCAAATTGCTTGAGATAATTGCAATCCCGTGATTTTAGAAGCATGTGCAAAGATATTTCCATGTGGAGGGAATTATTTGAATTCAAATTGGAGGAATATTCCATGAGAATGTTCTTTAAATGATTGGAGGAATTAGAAGATATTAGTCAATTAAATAATTAAGAAATTATTTAATTGTGTTAGCGAAGAGAATTTAGGGATTTAATTAAATAATTAAAATCATATAATTAAAGTGGGATTTAGGACATTTGATTAAATAATTTACATTATTTAATCAAATGAGAATACTTAGGAGATTTAATTAAATAATTTGGATTATTCAATCAAATAAGATGATAATTAGTATGAAAGGGGTGAATTAATAAAATAGTATTAATTATCCGATTAATAGAGGAAAATGGTGAATTTAATTAAACAGTTAACATCATTTAATTAAATAGATGAAAATGATCGAATCAGGATAGAAATGGTGTTAGTAATCGAATTCATATGTGTGATATTGATCAGGACAATTTTAAGTGTCTATACCTCTGGCTTAAATTTTCTATCTTCATCCTTAATGCATAAATCATTCCTAATTTTATAGTGAGTTGGTCATACTACAAATAGGCAATATGGGCACTCTTATACAGTTGCTTAGTAATAAACATCAATTGGAATTTTTCAAACAGACATCGAATGATAGGCAAAAGAAAATGACCAAGTCAAAGAATCACTTGGTTATTGTTGTTGTTAAATGGGTCTTGGATAAGGAATTTTTCCTTCATGCCATCCATTATAGAGTCGATACAAACATTGTGTCTAGTTTCATGGTATTGTTGTTTGATCTAAACGTGTCGAAGCCTTGCATTGTGGAGGTCACCAAAACTATGTTCAACAAGGATAACCTGGTGGGCCTCAAAGAGATTGTGGAAGTGGTGGTCCCAGGGTTTAGCATTCCTTTGGAAATGGACTTGAGGAGGCACAATGAAAAAAATGAGATGGTGTCATGGCTTCCTTTGCTTTCTAGTTTCTAAATGACCATGGTTGAATGACACTGTGAGAAATCGGCCCCTGTCACCTCATTTCTACTCTGTGTGATGAATATTGAGCCCATGTATGGTGTTGTGTGGTATATCAACTTTTGGGACCTTTTGTATCCTCCCCAAATGACAATAGGTGGAAATGTTAGTGAAGCATGACTCCCCATCAAACTCCTCAGAGTTGCTCTCTTCCCCCTTTTGATAGGAATCTTGACTAGTATATTTTGAGTTTTCGAGCTTCCAATTTTGGCTTAGTAGTAACTTGTGTTGTCATAACTCAATGTCTTTTTGGGTCATCATCTACATAAACCTTTCACCATCGGACTATTACATGCTTTCTCAGGAGTCTTTTGTGTAGAAGAAAAAAATCACCTATTTTGCAGACACTCTCCTTTGTATCTGGTTCTCTAATAACAAATCTTGCAAAAGCTCTCTATTTTGCTTCAAAAATATAGGCCTAAGAACCTCTCACTATATTATAAATGATTTCCATATATAAATAAATATAGTTTCTTCAAGTTGTGTACCAATGTGTTAATTTTCTCACAAATCTTTTCACATTTTACAAAAAAAATAATATATGGCACTAATGTATAAAAATTACAAAAATGAATCTCCTAAGAGACAAGAATTAATTAAAGGGTTTCAAGTGGATACCGTTTACCAAAATACCTAGAGAATTCCCTTCTATTTCGCCTAATTTGAATACATTTTTTTATGAATAGGTAGCTATCTATATTAATAATGCAGATAAAGTTACATATTCGCAAAAAAAGGGTGGGTGGTAAGAAGCCACACCCTGAGAGTCACATGGGTCGAGCCTAGAAAATAAAAATAAAATAGAGTCACTTGGGAATAACTCAAAAAGCCATAAACATTACAAACATATAAAATAAAAAGGTCATTAAGCAACCATAGTAGTGCAAACAGATCTAGGAGGGTCTCTGTCATCCAATTATTTTACCACATACATCAACAAGGTCTGGAGTGATGTCAGGAGGACCCTAGCCATCATCATCCTTTTACTCTTTATCTTCTTCTTTTTCCTCGCATTGAGGTGATATTTCTAGTGCCAGAAGCAGGAAGCATTTACCAGTGTTCAACCAACCAGAGTCGCTACCATCAACATTATGAAAGAGCCACCTAGAGGCGCCACCGTTGCTCCCCACCACCCCTCCAAAGGGCCACCCTAGGTCAGCTCGCAGAGGAGAAGAAAACGACCGTTGAGGAGGGTGGGAGACATGATGAGGAGGAGCTTGAGAGTGGGGGTGAGTAGAACCCCTCCGCCGTCAGCCCCATGAGGGCGACTAGCTATAGGAGGAGGTGGGAAAAGAGGGCACTCGACCCACAATACACAGGGAATTGCCCCAATGATCTAGAAGCACTTGGAGGTGAGATACATTAAGTAAAACTTTATTATCTTGAACTTGAATCTTCAATAGTACATTAGAGCAAATAATAGCTTTAGAATATAAAGAAACATTTTTATTCATTTGGTTGTGAACAAATATGTAGGAATTTATTTATAGATACTGAAGAGGATTTCCACCTTGAAAGTGTGCCAAAGATGGGTATACTTAGCAAGAAACTTGAGTGAGTAACCCAACAGAACCATGTGCCAAGAGAACGGATCTGACTGAAAAGGCCGAAAGAAGTCATGAATTCAAATCCAAAATTGTTGGGCTCTAGTACAAAACTAGAAAAGATGCTTAAAATAATTTGCTTGCCCACAAAACGGGCACTAAGGGTCCTGGACCCCCAAGTGAACAAGTCGAGACCCCACTAGTAAGCCTTAGAAAATAATACACAAAGAAAAGTGGGAGAGCTTAGGCTCAAAAATTATAGACCAAGTGGTAGAAAATCATTTTTTCCCAAACAGACATAGAGAATTGAAGATGCCACTGCTGGTTCAGACTTTCAATCATAGGAAAGTGTGGTGAAAACCATAGATAACCAAGTCTAGACTTGTAATTTCTAAAAGGGATGTTTGGGTACTACTTCCAATCCTTCCACTAGGGCTTGGTACCAGAATTCCCACCTTATGAAACATATCTGCTGGAATAACATTCACCAAACCATCATAAATATCACGGTCTTGGTTTTGAAGTTTATAATGAGCACAAAAATCTTCCCATGACATAATATGAATTGTGGGTCTATGAAACACGTGTTGCAAGGTTTGGATACCTTTCTTGTGAAATTTTAAAGCCTTAAGCCAAGGTGATTTGGCCAGTGGTTGACCATTACTGGCAAAGAGGGGCGACCACCACACATTCAGTTGATTGAGCAAAAGCCCATCACAGAAACTAGAGCCAGCCCAACGAAGCCAGGGTTTAACTGCTTCACAAGCCCTCCAAATTATTTTGGCCATGAAATCCCCCACAATCTAGACTAGTTCCTTCATAACTAGAAGGGTTTGAAATCCAATCCCCTTCTAGGATAGTATGTGAACAGGAAAGCTAGATTGAATGCAATGCCTGAGGGGAATTTTCCAAGCTTCATCGTTAGAAAGAGATTTGATTATCCATTGCACACATAAGGAAGTCCCTTGTCATTGGGTGGAGAGCAGGCAAAGCCCTCCAGAATCTTTGGGCAGGAAGTAAAATTCCCCATCTACATGGTGAAACCCTCAATGGGTCTCAGAAGAGGCTCAAAGAAAGTCGAGCAACAATTTTTCAAGCTTAGCGTAAGAGGATTTTGAATGAGCCCAACAAGAAGAATAATAGACATGTGTAGCAGCCAAAATTTTAGAACAGACCTAAAACTTTCCAGCTAGAGAAAGAGGTTCGGTAATCTAGTAGGCCAGATTTTTCTCAATCCTGGAGAGAATGGTTTTCCACAACTCTGTTGGGGAAGCCTGGACGACAAAGGGAATGCCCAAAAATAAAAAGATTTCCCTTGGCCCAATTCACTTCCATTCGTGTTGTTGAAACCATCGGGGAGTGGGCAGAATGGACTGCTTGTAGTATAAGGTTTTATGCCATTAAATGGCAGAACTAGAAGCAAGGCAAAAAATATCAAGGCACTCCAAAGTTGCTTTAATGTTGTGTTCATCCTCTAGAAGGGTGAGGAAAGAGTCATCAAAAAAATGGCCATTAACAAGTTGAGCCTATGATTTGGGTAAAGGAATTCCTCTAACTCGCTGTGGGGAAACCACACTAGCAAGCAAATAGCCAAACCCTTTTGCAACAAGCACATAGAGAGAAGGGGCAAGAAGACAACCCTGCCTGATGGAGCATAACAAGTTGAAGGCAAAGGAATGATGGCCATTAATGGTGATGCAATCAGAGACATCTAAGAAAAGCATTTGGACAACCTAAATGAAATTAGGCCTAAACCCCAAGGCACCTAGCATGGCAAGAATAAAAGGTCATTCAATGCGGTCATAGGCTTTAGCAAAGCCTATTTTGAGGAAAATGGCTTTTTGGTTAGAGTGCTTGGCCCATTCCATTCCTTCCCACATGGAAATGATATTATCTAGAATAAATCTAGCTTTAATGAAATCAACTTGTTTTAGGCACACAATCTGAGGCAGAAGATGGCATATTTTCAAAGCAAGGGCTTTTACAATAATTTTATATGAAATATTGAGGAGCGTGATAGGCCACCAATTGTAGATATCCTCGGGGTTGCTAGATTTAGGTATGAATAATATTCCCTTTATTAATTATGTTTCCAAGGGATTTAGATTGAAAGGCTTCAAGATAGACTTTATGTAAATCGTGCCCAACATAGTCCCAAAGGGCTTTGTAAATTCACACGAAAATCCATCAATGCCTAGGGCTTTGTCATCTACCATGGTGTGAGAAGCCTCCTTCAGGTCTTCAACTATGATCAATTGCTCACAAAAGGATTTTTGGGCTGAAGATAGCCTATTTGGAACAACAAGACAATCCTGAAGAGCTTGTTGTCACTCTGATGTATACTCCTGAAAAGTGAAAAATTGTTCATAATACCTAGAAAAGGCCTGGAGAATGTTAGGTAACTTAGAAAGCACCTAGGTGCCTTCTTTGATTTTTATAATTCCAAGAGATGAGTGCTTGGTATGAAGGGCCAGAAAAAACTCCTTGGAGGCACGATTGCCAATTTTTAACTAGCGCAGTCTAACTTTGATTTGTGCACCTCTGGCAGTATAATTATCTACAGGTTTATTTGTGTGCATTAATTCTGCCACCTTAACTTGTAATGATGGGGAGAAAGGGCTAGACACCAGAGCCTCAGTGGATGAGCAGAGGTCATCTGTGGTCACCTCATAAGATCTACCATGAAAGATGGCCAGTTGGCACCCATAAATGCAAAGAAACCTTGCCATGTGAGTCATCATTCCACCAAGCAATCCAACCTGTATTGTGAGGTGGCATACACTCCAAATTCCAAATCGTATGAATGTGGTCCATCGTGGGTTGATGACACAACAAAGTGTGTTCAGGAAGAACTGGGTCTTGCAGGCATGAGGTTGTCTTAACTCCCATTCAATGCAAAAAGAGATGGGGAAATGGTTTGGCAGTGTCACATCCACTAGTGGCTTAATCAAAAGTGAAGAGCAGTCAATGGAGACAAAAGGTTGAGCGAAGATCATGGCACGATTGAGGTGCTTAAATATCCTATTATAACCAGCTCGATAATTACACCAAGTGTACCAAAAAGAATGAGAATGGTGGTGGCCAATATTGGGGATAAAAAAACCAATTTATTGTGCATGTAAAACCACACCTCTTGTTTGCTAGCTACCCATCTGAATGGTAGAGTACCATATTTGTCATATGCCATATCAACCATCTTAAGATCCCCACACAAGATCCAAGTAGCAACTGGTAGTGAATCAATAATCCAACGCTAGAGCATAGATATTTCAACAACATCATTTGAGGCATAGATGTTAATAATCCCAAAAGAATGATTTTCAATGTTAGGAAGAATCTAGACAAGCCAATGTGTGGGGTCAAAACCATGATCAACCACACAAGAGTTCCACCATGGGGACAAAAGGGTGACTGCTCCACCACGTCTCACCTCATGATTAGTATAAAATATTTTACTCGCTAGCCAAATAGACCGACAAGTCGATGCAAGCAAAAAACCAATAATTTTCACTTCTTAGAGACAAAGCACTTCAATACTAGTATAGTTTCACAGAGTATCCCTTACTGAATAGTTCCTAAAGAGGTCTATTAGACCTTGAACATTCCATGAGAGTAAATTCACGAGTGAAACTCCTCCATATCATCAGAGTCCAGCTCCTCAACCAAAGTAGATAAGCGATTATGTAAAAATTATGGTGGAACTAAACGAATTTGAATGTTTGGAGATGAAAATATTCATTTCTCCTGCACATATTCTCCTTCTTCAAGAGGTGGTGAAGGGATGTAAAACCTCCTTTGAGCTCCCAACACAAGAGGAGATTCAGTCAGTTGTGCTAGCATGATAGCAACAGGCTGAGGCCTAGCCTTAGGCCTTGGCCATGCCAAAGTATTGACAGACCCAACCTGGGCCTCTTTCCCCATCACCAAAGGGTTTGAAACTTCTTTAGCTTGCTTAGGGACTTTATAAACCATCCCAAATCCATTGGACTTATTTTTACGGTTTGTAATCATTGTCCATTTCTCCTCTAATTTGGCAGTAGAAGTATCCACTTGACGGGGCTTTTCAGAATCCTGTGACAACAAAGGAGTAAGAGGAACTACCAAAGGGTAGTCCTTAATCTTGTGGTGTACTGACTGACACCTATAACATGTGTTCAATAGATTGAAATAAGTGACTTTCTGGGTATGCCGAAGAGCTCTAATTTGAATATCAATAGACTTCTTCAAATCTTGTGAAAGGTCCACTTCGATATAGACCGATTTTTGGGGTTGAGGCTGAAAGAACCTATCTGGTTCAATGTAAATGACCTTCCCCAAAGAGGATGCAATATGGTTCAAAAAAGACACACAAGGAAAAGGCAAACCTGAAAACTCAATCTAGACCGGAACCCGCAACTTGGTGTCATCCGAGATAGCAAAGTCTTGGGTCCACTACTGGAAAACCAACAAAGATGACCAAACATACTAGGGACCATGATATAGGATTTCCTGAACATGTCTAACCTCCAAAAAGCAGAAAAGAAAAAAACCCTTGGTTAAATTTTGGGCCATATCAAGGCGGACCCCATGAGGGACCCAACCCTTGTGGACCCATTCTTTAAGCACACTTTTAGGGGGAATCCTCCCAATAAAATAACCAACAAAAGTATTCTTCTCAAGCCATTGACACGCAAAATTAAAATCTAGCAAGGGTAAAACGACATCAGCTAGGAAGTCAAAAGACTTATCTTGTGAAACACTTTCGAAACATTTTTTTGTGGTTACTTGTTCGAAGTGGGAGCCATTGAGTAGAGTCGTTGAACCGCCAACACCAACAAGAACTACTAGGTTAGAATCGGTTGAGGGCATAATAAAACCAATAAGTCTGCAATAAATATGGACATATACATAGTAAATGGGAAAATCCTTCGTCTAAGGCACAATATGATGCAAGAGGGGCCAAGGATGATTGTAGACACAAGAAACCCAAGCATAGCTCATTCACCTTCGAATGCAAAATTCCCTTGTAGTGACAAAGATTTTTGAACCATAAAAAAATGAATACATTTCTCTCTTTGTATTTTGTGATATGAAAAGGGCCTTTCCATAAGGCATCATATTTGGCATGATGACCTGGCTTGGCAGCCCACTCATCATATTTTAGGACTAGATCTCCTTTAAAACCAAGGTTAGACGCCTTTTTGTCAAACCACCTCTTGACCACCTACTAGTAGTTGATCATGGCATCAAATGCTTTTTCCCAAATTTCTTGGACATTTAGTAACTCAACCAATCTCACCTCCATGTTGCCATTTTCTTCAATCTCCAAAGATTTTAGCAGCTGTAATGCTGGAATTTCCATGGAGATATGTAAAAATACCTCCTTGTATACTAATTGATATGGTGAATCCTTTAGAATCAACTTTAGAGTGATATGGTTAGCCCATAGGGCTGCCCAGAAGTGCTTGTGCCAATCCACTTTATTAGCCAGATTAGGTTTTTATTTGTGGACTCTATGAGTCCATTTCCTTATGGGCAATAATTTGACAAAGTCTTGAGATAGATCCATGCTTCAAAATGAATTCTGACATTCTGACCCCTAAAAAATCCCATATGTTATTAGAGATCAAGGTTTAAGGGAAGCCAAACCTTGATACTAGCTCCTTAAGAAAGTTGATGATCTCTCTCTCAATAACATTCTTCAAGGGGGCTTCTTTTTTCCACCTAGTGAAATAGTTTGTAACAATTAGTATCCATTTATGCCCAAAACTAGAAACAAGGTTAATCATTCTGATGAAATCAAGTCCCATTGTGCGAATGTTTCATCGACTACAATTGGACACAAAGGCATAGCTGAATTTTCTACCTACTGACAAAGAATTGGCATTGTTGTTATTTCTTCACTAGGTTGTGGCATTCTATAAATATAGTAGGCCAATAATACCACACACACATTATTTTTAGGGAAGTGGTCTTAGTAGAGAAATTTCTACTTGCAGGAATTTTGTGGAATTCGTCTAAGATCCTCTTTGCCTACACCTGATCTATGCAACAAAGGAGGATGCCATCAAAATATCTCTTGAAGAGGACTTCTTCAATTATGACATACCTAATACCTCGTAGCCTATAGGATCTCTTTTTGTATGAAGAGATGTTGGTCGAGTACCCTTTAGTTTGCATAAATTTTACTCTATAGACTACCCAAGATTTCTTTGATTTAAATTGATTTATTAGAACCTCGTTCGCAAACTCCTCTTCGACCTAGGGCATGAGTTCGCTAAACAGATACTCATGAAGTCCTCTTCCCTTGATCACCTTTGTGGGTTATACTTCTATGTCATATTCTAGATCTTTGTGGTCCAATTTCCCCTATTATCTATAATTTATCCCCCCCATTATGTATTCCCTTATACTAGTATGGGCTACAAGGACCATGATCTTGCTTGTCGATACCAGGTGCCTAAACTTTTCTAGACCTTTTACAATAGAAAATGCCCAATTTTTGATAAAGTTGTACTTGGTCTAATATCCTTTGAGAGTCCTTGAATGTAAAGCAATAGAGTGCTCTCCTTTCTCTTCATCATCGTTTTGTGTGAGCACCACGACAATGTTTCACTCGCTACCGTAAACATATACATAGTGAAGTCTTTAGAAAAATCAAAGTTAACTAACATCAGAGCTAAAGAAATAGCTTCCTTAATTTTCTGAAAAGAAATTCTTCTCTTCGAGGTCCATCTGAAAGCTTGATCTTTCTTTAGCATGAGCGTAGTGGGCATTGCAAGCCTAATGAAGTTAGAAATGAACCTCATGAAGAAAAAAAAAATCTCAAGAAGGATTGGACCCCCTTCTTGTTCACCAGTAAGGGAAATTATTTTATGGATTTTTTTCATTTTAGGGTCGATAGAGATCCCCTCCTTGGAGACCACATAGGCAAGTAGATTTCCTTGTAAAACTCTGAAAACTCACTTTTGGGGAATTAAGGAAATCTTGTACTCTTGGCATCTCTAGAAGACCTTTTCTAGATGATTAAAATAATAATCCTTGGATTTAGATAGGGTCAATTCATCTAGATAAATAAAGATTATCTTATTGATTAAATCCTTGAAGGTGATGTCCATCACACATTAGAAGGTAGCCCCCGCATTAGATAGGGCGAATGACATCTTGGCATAGGAAAATTTTCCCCACTTGGTGGTGAACATTATTTTGTGTTAGTCTTCATCCTTCACATTAACTTGATTGTAGCCCCAGAAACCATCAAGCAAAGAGAATAAATTTGATCCTGTCATAGTTTGTAGAATTTTCTCTATTAGTGGTAGAGGATAATGATCCTTTAGCGATGCTTTGTTTAAATCCCTAAAATATATGTAAATCCAAATATCACCATTCTTCTTTCAAATTGGTACTAGATTAGACAACTAATTTTAATGCTTAATTGGATATATGATTTTGAATTCAATCAACCTCTTTAATTCTTGCGCCATAGGAGATTA
Source organism: Sequoiadendron giganteum (assembly GCA_007115665.2). Classification (NCBI taxonomy): domain Eukaryota; kingdom Viridiplantae; phylum Streptophyta; class Pinopsida; order Cupressales; family Cupressaceae; genus Sequoiadendron; species Sequoiadendron giganteum. The sequence goes on from CM021105.1 coordinate 19,819,829, forward strand.
TACCTTGGGATTGATCAACCTCTATTTTTGTTGAATTGACTTTTCTCCCTCGACCAGGTTAACAATGTGTTGGATTATTCTAGGATCGTAACCTTTTAGATCTTTGTAGGTCCAAGCCATTACTATCATATTCAATAGAAAAAGACCTTAGGCTCTCTTTATCTCTTTGTGGAACATCCTTTCCCACTTTAAGCTTCTAACTACCTCCAACATCGAGGTCAAAATAGTTCCCTTTGTTTGTCACAAATCTCCACTTGTTATTCCTTGTGTCATCACAATCAAAAATGTTTTCCAAGGTGAGTAGTCCTTTTAGTAGCTTATTTTTCTTTAGCTTAATGATCTAATTTTTGTAGGCCTCTTCGATCTTGGGCTACAATTGTTCCATGAATTCACCTAACTACTAAATGAAAGTGGCAATTTGAGAATCGTTCTCAAAACCTACTAATTTTGGTCCTTATCGAGGATAATAGGTCATACCATAATCCACATTGCATTTTGGTTTACCATTAGATCAAACACTAGCTTGAATTGAGAGTTGATTGAATCCATTCTATTTGTTGCAACATTTTATGACCTCGAAACCAATTGGATGTTGAAAGCTTTAAATCCATCAATCAGGTCCCATACTTTATGCTAGTAAGACTACATTCACACATTTGTGTGGTCAATTATCCTCTGATTTGTTTGATTACTAGCTCCAAATCTTTGAACACTTACAATTTTTTAATGCTTGTATACTCTACCAGATTTAAACCATGGATGAGGCCTTCATACTCGACCTCATTGTTGTTACATGTGAATTGGAATTGGAAATCTCTAAGGGTCTTCATTCTACTAGGGGATTCTAGGTGAATACCTACTCCTGAGCCAACCATGCATCTTGCACCATTGAAGTGTGACATCCCTAAGCCTTGTTCATGGTTCAGGCCTTCATCTTGAGCATTTTGATTCTTGGTCACTTTTGGGATGACTTGACCTTCATCATAGATTTCATATGTCCCCAAACTAGTAGCATGGAAGTTTCTACAAGGATCAACCTCCATAAATTGATTTAGTAGGATCTCTTCCTTAGTGCTCTGATCACTAGTAGCTTCTTCATCCTCTAAAATTTCTACACCATAAATCTCATTCTTAGAAATGGATATATGTGTAGCTTTGAAACTCATGATAACATCCTTTGCAATGTGTTTGGCATGTAGGGGTTCTGATAGTATCTTCATTTTCGCACCATGCTTAGTCCTTAGGATCAAATGGTACCAATCTAGGGATACATATCCTCTATTTTTGGTGATAATATTTCTAGATAGACATACCTCAAATATGGGAGGAATATCAATCACAACCACCTCTTAGGTGATCGTCAAGCTAGGGCATGAAAATTTGGTCAGCGAGAGGTTCTTGATTAAGCCTATAGCTTGGACCCTTTTCCCATCAAGCTACATATATCCCTTATCAAGGGACTCATATTCTAAATTCAAAGAGTCTACCACCAACTTTAGCATGACTATGGTGCTAACCCCAAAATCTGTCATGGCATTATGCAGTAACTTATCCCTCATATAAGAGTTAAGAAAAAAGGAGTGGGCTTTGTTTTACATACCTCATTACTAGCAATTTTTTCTTTGATGTTCACAAATGTTGTAGCACCCAAAGTTTGAGGCTCTTGGATTGGCCTCTTGCCTTTCTCTTGGTCATGCGTCAAGGCTAGATTTGATCATTGAGCCGACTGATCTTTTTCCAAAGCATCCTGCAGTAAAGAATTATACTTTGGAATAGCCAAAATGTCTTAAAAGGATATGTTGGTAGGGGACTTCTTTAGTTTCTTGACCACATTAAGTGATTTAGGTAGCAGTATCTTTGGCTTAAAAGGCATTGTTTCCTTCTATCTCTAGAAATGTTGAAGAGTGGCAGGGACACTAGAGATATTTTATGTGGCCTTCTATTGTACTTTGGGTTGTTGTTCTTGATTTTGTTGTGCTTGAGGCACAGGTTCTCTAGTGAGACTCCTTTTGGAGTGGGTATTGTAGTCCAAGTGGACTTGTGTGTTCATTGGGACCTCATTTACAAACATGATGTCTTCTCCTTCCATCTAGGAAAAGAGCACCTAATTTGGGGAAATTTTTGCCTCTTGTTTTATAGACATGTCTTGCATTTGAGCGCTAAGCATAGGGATTTCCACTTCTAGAGACTGGTATGCATACCCTCATGTGTTCGGTTAGACGCCTTGACTTCACTACTCTGCTACCTTCTTCTAGAGGTTGCCCCTCAGACAATTATGAGGTATATATGCATCATTGCAAGGAAAAAACCACACATTTGCATCATCTTCTAGGTTATTCTAGCCTGCAACCATGTCTTTGCTAGTATTAGATGTTGAAGTCTGCAACAAAGTGGGAACTGGAACTATCTGACTTGAATTTTGTGATTAGTTATTTTCTCTTGTACCTCCTTGATATTGATTATGTTGGAATGCTAGTTTACCTCCCTAATAACCCTTGGAAGGAGGTTTTGAGGGTATTCCTTGTTGTTGTTTTATACTAATAATTTCATTTGAGAAAGTATTCAAAAAGTTTTTATATCATTCATCTCTGCAACAGAGTGGGAACTGGAACTATCTAACCTAAATTTTGTGATTAGTTATTTTTTCTTATACCTCCTTGATAATGATTATGTTGGAATGCTAGTTTACCTCCCTGATAACCCTTGGAAGGAGTTTTTGAGGGTATTCCTTGTTGTTGTTTTATACTAATAATTTCATTTGAGAAAGTATTCAACAAGTTTTTATATCATTCATCTCTACAGCTAGCAAAGAAGAACCAAAGGTGCTTGCTTGTGTACTGGGATACTCATACATTGATGGTGCTGGTATAGCAGATGTTCTAGGAGTAGCAACCTCAACACGTGGAGTCGATATTCATACATAAATCGACATAGGTAGCCGTGATGGGAGCTTCCCAGTGTTTATCAAGTTCTCATTTTTTATTGCTAAGTCATATGCATTTGGTAGAGTTTTTCCTTCGAGTGATTGTATCATGACTGAGATGTCTGAATTGAAAGCCTTTAAGTAGAATACAAAGGCCATGGTTGCTAGAGGCCTAGCTGCAATGGGAATTCTCTGCCGAGATTTGTGAAACCTAATGTTGAAATCTATAACCGCCTCCTACAATGCTCTCTTTACTGTTATCAACTACTACAATAAGGACGAGTGATCCCATTTCTCTTAAAAGCATTCAAACAAGCTATATTTGAGTTCATCCCATGTACGAATGGAGTTAGAGGCTAGGGATCTATACCAATCTTGGGCCTTGCCTTTGAAATAAGTTGCTAACAATCTGAGGGCCATATTCTGCTTTGTGATGTTATGGACCATGCATACATCAATGGCATCTTGGAGATTTTTTGATGGAATTTTTAGGTCCTCACCCAAAAATTTAGGAATTTCTTTTAGGGAATTGGCAAGGATAGGTTGCCATGTATTTGGGGGAGTGGGAGGAAAGAGTAGACTATCATTGTTCTAAGATACAAAGTTTCTTGGTGCTTAAAGGGCCATAGAGAATATATTTATTTGTGCCTGAAAAGGAGGTGTTCTATTTTAAAACAATCTAGCCAATGACGACATTGGCAAAGCCCTATGGGAAGGACTTGTGCTTCTACTCCTATTCCTTCTAACAAGTGATAAAGAATGTGCAATATTTCTTCTTCTAGGAGCGAAGGATGGTAACTCAGAGTATTGAAAATTACCTCTGGAAGATGCCCTAGTTTGGATCCTAGGCATGAATGCATAGACTTAATTTTCAAGGTTACCTAATAATATGATTGAGAATCTCTTCAAAGCCAAACTATCTTGTAATGTCCCCTTTTCTAAAAATAGTGTTTACTATTTTTAGTAAACTTGGTTTCTTAAAAATAGTGTTTACTATTTTTAATAAACCTGGTTTCTTAAAAATAGTAAGTCAAGACCTGTGGATAAATTGGAAAGGTTGGTTTTTCAAACTATATTAATTAAATTAGTCATATTGACAAATGAATTACATTTTTTTAAAATACTAATGGGGTGCAAGGTAGGCATGGGTTTCTTGGAAAAAGGCAAGTGACATGTGATTTGACAGTTTGGGATTAGAATGTTTCTTGGTGTTTTCACTTTTGGCAAGTGGGAGCTATAATCTTGGCATGAAAGCATCACTTTCCTTGGGCATTTGAATTTGGGTGCCAAATTTGGTATTAGGAAGTATTTTGATATATAATTATTTGGTCTTCAAAATTGAATTCATTTTATGCATGTTATTTTCATAGTTTGTGATATTTTCTTCTAAGGCTGGTAAACCAAGGAGTTTGAGACTTGAAGGTAGTCCTTCTGATGGTCTTTAGGTGCAGATTCACTCAGGGTCTAACAGTGTGCTTCAATGAATTCAATTTAGTGTATTTTTCTTAATAGTTGTTGGTGTAGTTTTGGGAATAAGTGAGTTGTGTGTTTTCAATTTGCTGTGATATCTTTTAGCAAAAAATACCCTATTCCAAAGACATATTTGAATGTAATATTATTGCTCTGAGTTATAGCGTTTAGATTAATTGGTTGTGTTGTATTCAACATCATTTTGGGTGTTTATTTAGGTTTGCAACATCTGGATATTTCTTTGTATTTTGCTGCAGTTGTATCTTGTTGTTAATAGTAGTTAGTAACAACAAATATGATGTATCTTTCATGTTAAAATCAGTAAAATATCATCATATGAAAATTTCTCACAATCTTGAGTTGTATTTGCACATATTGGTGAAGATAAATTCATACCCGATTTCATTATTGTTGAGGGTTTGCAATATTTAAATGTGATATTATTTATTACATAAAATCCATAATATTTTATAATAAGAGGAATTACAGTAGTATTAGAGAATCATATGATAGTTGGAAACCATCTTATGTTGATTTGGCACAATTTAAAGTAGTAAATTCAATACCCAGTTTGCTCAAATTGAAGAATATCTTTCATGTTTTAAATATTTTAATTTGGGACATTACATATCTAGAGAAACACCCTCTGAATTCTAATCTGGCAATTGAGAACTGTTGTCCCACTAGGTGTCTCAGAAAAAGAACTCTTGATCATAAAAGCTTACATCTCTCCAAACATCCTTATGGGAAATTCAATGGATGGGGAACGAATTGCACTCGACTAAATAACCTCTGAGATTTTAGAATTCAACTCTTTGTTCTTGTTTTGGGGAGGAAAAGGGAAAAATGAATGCAAAAATCAAAACTATGTAAGGCGATGCACCAAAGCTTTTACAATATTTTAAATCTTCCTACTGGAGTACCAACTCTAAAAAAGGAACACAAAATTCCACAAACCCTTGATTGTTGAGAAGATAATGAACTACCTAAGGCTTAGGTAAGCATAGAGAAAACATTCAGATCTTCTCGCGGGAAGCACCCACTAAGCTTTAGTAGTGTATGGTACATCCAAAAAAGAACACTCGCTAATGCTTTGAATCTTTTACAAAAATTGTTCACTCACAAGCATAGTATGATACTTAACATAAACTATTGCAGTAATGAAAGAGTGTAAAAATGATCCAGTTAACTGCAAATCTATACTAAATATCATAAAAGCTAAAATAAAATGATCGATTATCAAGACTGTATCCATACATGAATGACATAGAGCATAAATTTGATATCAACAAAGAGTAAAACACACAACAAAGGCCAAATAAGCATAGTTTGATGTGTTCCTCTTTCTATTACTCTAATTTAAAATAATACAAAAATGCTATGTTTGAATGATAACAATGGACTCTTCTTTGAAAATTGATCTTGAATATTGCTTATAGAAAGAGTGATGAATAACTTTGTAACAAAAAAAATTTCTCGAGAGAGGCTCAAAAATTCCCTTTTATAGAATAAGGGAAGTAAACAAGTAGAAAGCTCTCTCCCACTGCTCAATCACAAAAGACAAATCCCCAAACGGTGGCATTAAACCACCAATCAAAAAATATCATTTGAAGACTAGCATAATGAAGTTTGAGTTGGTGAGCATCAATTGAAACATAACTCAAACTCTTCATTCATGTTCCTTTCAACAAAAACATTGTGCAAAACCTACTAAGTTGGATCTTGGCAACCACTAAAAATATTGATTTTGCCAGATTGCCAAGAACAACGTGACACCATGCTTAATTAAGAAACCTTCTAACAGTCGCAAAACTTGGGTGAATGAAAAATCTCTAAACATTAATGGTGCCTTTAACCTTCAACACCATTGTCTGACATCCTTCAACATTCCTTTTGCCTTCACAATTACCATGGCACGCCCTTAATTTCTTTGGGCTCAAAATCAACTTGGTTGCTTGTTTCGTTGACAAGCGTCGCTCCTCGCTTATTCCTCCGATGGTATATGCTTGTGCTAAGAAAAAATATTGCCTGGAACATGTGGCACATGGTTGGAAAAAGTTGGGGTCTTCAAATTAGCTATTGCAGAAAATTCCTACGGTTTAGACACTTGGCACGCTCCACTGAAAAGAGCCTCAAGAGAAAGGGCACTAAAAGAAAAAGTTGTGTGGACACTACATTGCACCATCGTGTGCCTTTGTGAGAATAAAATGAAGCATATTCAAAAACATGTGTCATACTACCACATGGCAAGCCCGACATTGAAGAAAAGGAACAATACTAGAGATGAAAAGAAAAGGCCGCAAGGCCAAAAATAACATAAAAGAGAACAAGATGAAGAAACCAAAGGGGAGAATTTGGTTGCAAGTTGTAGAGAAAAATCTCTACAAGTAGTATATTATAATGTTGTTGATTTTTGAATAATAAATTGGTCAAATTTTAGAGTACATTTTTTCTCTTAAAAAGGTTTTCCTCATGTAAATCACTATGTTGTGGTATGAATGTTGTTTATGTTTATTTTTGTTTAGTTTTGTAACTTTTGTAAAGATATTTTTTTTAATAATCTACCTCTCAAGATTAGTGTAGTAAGTTGTTTTTCTACCTTAGCTTCCTTATAAGGATAGGCTAAGTTCTTAAGAAATAATCATTTAATTACATACGTGAGATAGGATAGGTTCTCAAGAAAGCATTAATTTGATAATTAGATTTGATTAGGGTCTTGATAAATGATGGGTACAAATTTTAATTTTAAAATGGAAAATTGGATAGAAGTGGTTAGATAGATTGGTAGGATTTAAGGATTATATAGGTAGATGGTTGAATGTACATGTGATTATATGGGGATAAGATGAGATAATAGATTTTGAGTTAGATGAGGGATTTTAATTAAATTAGGGCCCCTAAAAGCTCAATGATAAGGACTATGATCATGATTAGGGAGATCATTAGGATGGGTTAGATGAATGTTTAGAAAAATAGGGTAGAAGACCTTTGATTGGGTTTGATGATTATTTTGGATGATTAAGGTGAATAATTGGATAGATTAGCTTAAGGATTAGGCATAAAACTAATATTAAACAATCAATTGGATAAATGATTTGATGCCTTAAGCAATATTGAAGGATGGGGATGTGGATTTGGGGAGCTTAGATTGGATTGGGTGCTTGACCATTGGAAATGTTTGAAAAAATTTAATTTCAATCAAAATTCAAAGGTATGAAAATGATTTTTGAGTAAATATTTTATATTAAATGGATTGCATATGTCCTAAAAATGAAGATAATCCAAGCATGGTAACAACCTATTATTATTTAAGTGGGTGTATTTATCCTTTTAGACCCACATATATATTACCTTTGAGGAGTAGGTAGTCTTAGCCCTTGATAAGGATAGTGGATTTTAGGGAGAAAAACCTTACCCACAACCTAGCTAATGGGAGGACTATGAATTCTTTCCTATAGTCTAATATTGTCACTACCTATGGGTACACTATGAGTAGCTTCCCAAGGTTAACAAATTATGGATGCACTATAAGAAAGGATCATTGGTTGGTCTTAGAATATGATAAAATGAAAGTTGCTAGTTGCATCCTCAATACATTGCAAGGGTACATAAGGCCTTATTTCATAAATGAAAGGAAAATATGTAAAACAATTGAGAGAACAAGATAACCAACCCTTCTCCTTCACTTCCCCAAGGTATAAAGTTCTTTGGTGCTTAGCCAAGAATAGAAAGTTTTCACTTCTAAGAGGCATGTATTTCAATTCACCCCCCACTTTTTATACTCTGTAGTAATGCTAGAGTTGGGGTCATCCCCTAGGGTGATAAAATACCTAGGTACCCCCCTAAAAGGATTATTTAATAACTTTTGGTCACCCAATATTGCACAAAGTCCAAGAGGAGAGAATATATTATTAGAGTCCTTAAGATGGTGCATGCAAATCAAAGGAACACATGGCATCCTAAGGAAAGGAAGAAAATATGTAGAGATGTCGTGGCCCATGATACATGACGAGATGTAGACATGGAAATGTTATCACAAACGCGAGGGACAACACATAGGCACCACAACATCAAGAAGCAAGCAAAAAAGAGAGAAAGGAAAATAAAGAAATATAAGCAAAGATGAAGAAATCAAGAGACAGTGGGATATGATAATTCGGGGTTAGAACTGTTCATAGATATATATGAATTGTCATCAATCCCTAAATGTATTAGAATGTGAAGAAGAGCACATGAAGAGAAAATTAAAAAAAATAAAATTGGGTCGACATGGAAGGGAAGCCTAAATGCTCCCAACACTTTGCATCATCCCTAATTGTCAAAAGTCAAGGCACAACATATAGAAGAATGATGAAACACACAGAGGAAGTTTACGACATAATATCACTTTTGTATCCAAGCACCTACAAGGGTGACAAGGGTCCTCCAAGAACACACAAAAACAAGCATGGGGGAAACACAACACACACACAAATCTAATCTACGGATAAAGAAGAGGTACTCCCCTAGTCCTCATCAAATAGGAGGTCGTCGTTCTCCCAATCTAGATCATTATAAGGGGAGGGAAGACGAGCCTACAAGGGCGGGATAACAAGGGGAGCACCCTCTACTCTCCTACAATAAGAGCTAAGGAAGATGGCCCCTCAATGTTTTCTTCACTCAACTCCTGTGAGGTAAAAGTAATTGATCTTGCAAAGATCACTGACAGAGTTGGGACATCATTAACCGAGTTAAACTACACTTGATAGGAGTGCCATGTGCTAACTGAATGAGAGATGAAGGAGGCACCTGCGATCCACCATCAACCTCATCAAAAGAGACAGTGATAAAATCGAGAGACGCCAGAGCTGCCTTCGTCACCAGGATGACACAAGCCAAAGCATAATCCTCTCCCAAAGAAGGTGGTCCCTTTTTCGACCTCCATTGGAAGTGAGGTTGTCCTCCAACTTACACTTCATCGGAAGATGTAGAATCCCCACAGAGAAAGCAAAAGGCAAGGAGGAAGAGGACAAGGCCGCAATGGACACCACCATGGTGTTTGGCATGTCCATGGGTCGAGGGAATGGAGGGATGTTTGGAAGGGACATTAGAAGAGGAGGCTTTTCCAAGGGAGCAATGAACACTTGCACACCCTTTTGGGGTGAGGGTCACTAACACTTGTGGGAGGAGTCGGAAGAAAAACCGAGGTGACAAGAACTGAAGGGGGAGGCACAATAGGAGATGTCAAAATAGGAGTTGTTGGCTCCTCTTTTTCCTTCTGTGAGGCAGCTTTCTTAGCAGCCAGAGCCTTCCTCTAGCACTTACGCTCACATGCAAGTTGGTTTCATCGACTCTAAGAACTAGAAATTGTTGCTTGAGAAGGAACAAGAGGCTCCTGTTTCACCATAGGTGTGTCCTCCACAACCGTTATCGATGGAAGGGCAACATCCTGGACGAGAGTAGGATCAAGAAGCATAGGAGTGAGAATCACAACAAGTGGAGAATCAGACCCAGGTGCCTCGGTGGTAAGCCTCTTCACATTCACTACCTGAGGGGTAGGAGTAGTAGGAGGTTTCAGAGGCTGAGATGCAAGGGAAATTCCATGAGGGCCCTTCCCCTTACCATAGACAAAGAGCCTCAACACTGTGGGTAAGATGAGAAGTTCAAATACTTGACACTTGGCCTTCTGCCAAGTGGGCACAATTGGACTCCCCATGCAAGGCATGGGAGTGGAGGCTGAAGGCACCACAACGAGGCGAGAGGCAGAAGTAGATGAGACAGTAGAAGAAGAGGAAGGCTCTTGGGCGCGAGAATACTTCCCCTTCCCCTTTTAAGAGGAGGAGGTAACTTGGTGCCGCATGATCATAGAGCCTTTAACTGAAATGGCACAAGGGAGACATGGTAGGTCACCTTTGGTGCTATGCCCCCATTCTTCTATTTGACATAGGTGTGGTACAACAAGTCCATCCTTGGAGGAAGCAGACCAAGTAGGGAAGGCCAAAAGTGATCTAGCGAGTAACCCCCATGCGACACTAGAGGTTTATGTCCAGTGTTGTGCACAAAGCCCTAATGAGAAAACTTTAAACACTTATGGATTACCGAAGCGACTATGTTCTGGAAACTAGCCATGGGATGCCTAGTTTCACATTGAACAAGTTTGACTTTGAGATGATATCGAAAGGAGCATTTACAATCTTGGATCCTACTAGGATTGAGAGGGTGATGGAACCAATAGGAGGGACCGAGAGTCTGTCGTGTGTACGTATTATGCTCTTTGATTCATCATACCCATCCTTATGTAAGAAATTTATCAGCTGAGTCTCCTCTGCTATGACATTCACATGGCACATGGGATCAACTAGAACACTAGTCATGATGTTCATGTTGATGCGAGTGGGAATGTATAGAGGAGAAGGCTCTCTATTCATGTTCATAGGTAGGTCCTATGATGTGAAAGTTATAGCGGGTGATCCATTCACATGATACATAAGAGGAATAGGGAGATGCATAAAAGAGGCCATATTTACATACTTCGAAAGGACTTCCCTAGGATACCCAAAAGGTTTAACAATTAGATAGTGACCTATCTAGATTTCCCTTCACAATGTCTAGGGATCCTTCTAATTATGCTACTAGGGGTTGTAGGTTGGGTTGCAAGTCTATGCACCTTGCAACACACAAACCTACAACACGTCTAGAATACAAGAGAAGGTTCCTTCAACACTATGAAATGGAACCAAAATAGTTCACGTCGGGTTCACCAAAATGTAGAGGGGGACCGACTATTCCAAGACCCCAAATCACGGGAGGATCCAAAGCAATAGGCTACTCTGATCTACCTCAAGCTTTGCTAAGTGATTGGAAAGGTTTAAAGTTCTAAGGGATGAAAAGGAAGAGAAATGTGGTTGCTACTATCCCTCTACTAACCCAAATGTTTTAGAGAGTTATGAGAGCTAGTTTTTGAGGTTCAAACCGTGACTTAGACCACTTATTTCTAGAAGACTACAACATGGAACTCAGACTCTAGCATAGTGCGTTGGGGTCTCAAGGACACATTGGTGTCCATACAAACAAAGAGTGCAAAGTACAGTCTAAACACCAAAAAACCTATTGCCAATTTGACTAGCAAAGTTTTATGCTATGACAAACAAAAAGATACAAAAGCAACAATACAACAAGAAGAATACTACTATAACACTAAACTAGAATTGATGAAAGAATGGTGATAAAAGCAGACCTTTGAACCTACAATTTGAGGTCTTCACTAGCTTCACTTGATGAATAACTTGCACACACAAGAACAATAAAATGTTGTGGTTGTTTATAAAGGACTACCTCAGTCAGTCCCCTGCTTTGGTGTTTCCACCTCCACAAACAACTAGATAGCAATGATTGCATAGAAAGATGATAAAGATTATAGAAATGGAAATACTAAGCAATACACAAACAACAATATATTTTAATACCAATAAGATGATGTAAAAGCAAATGATAATGGAGGATATCACCTTCTCAACCACGTGCTCTCAAGGCAAATGGAGGAAGGTGTGAGCTTGCAAGATCTCCAAGGCCAACATTGTCACAATAACAAAGATGAGGAGCCAACAAAATAGTAGCTTGCAGCTATAATGGAGGTGTGATAAAGCTTGAAGATGCTGAGAACGAAGTAGAGAGCAAGCATGTAGAGTGAATTTGATCAAGAAGTTGTCAAGAAGAAGGAATGAATGGAAGAATATGCAATTTGAATGAAAGAAGGAGGCAAAAGGGTCATTTGAAGTCTATCAAGGGAGCAACAAATGTTACACTTCATGTCCAATAGAGGAGTGTAACGCCTCTGCGGATTCTAGAGGCATGAAACCTATAAGGACGACAACGCGACGTGCGCACGTCCTTGACAAAATTCCTCCATTGACTCACAAACAGGTTGTTGGGTGGACAAGGAAAAGGGGGAGATTTCGGGTTTGCATCATGAAAATTACATTTTCTAAGGTGAAGGGTATGAAAATGGGGAATTTGCAAGGGGTGTAAATTCATGCAATTACAGCAGGCTATTTAGCCAACTTAAAAAATATGGAGAAAATATATAATTAAATAAGTAGGGTGTATTTATTTAATTTTTGGGATGATGATGGTGGACTTAGATAAATAAATATTTAAATTTATTTTAGGTTGGACTATAAAAGATGAATGATTAACAATTCAGGCTAAGAATAGAGTTGGATGAATAATGATGAATAGTGATTTTATTAATTAAATATTATAATAATAAGATGAAAATTTGATAACTAATCAAATAAATATGGATTTATTAATTAATTATAGAGGAAATGACGAGTTATAAGATGAAATGATGATGTGTCAATCTAAGATGTCTACAATATTAATAAATCCCATTCACCCTTATATCACACCATAACTAATTAGTTGCTTAACTATAATTAACTATAATTAATTAAACCATCTCCTAATTAAACCATGCACATATATGCAATTAATAAAAAATAATCCTAATTATCCTCATCCACATGTCACTCATTAATCAAATTTAGTTAACTTAAGGAGTCAATCCCACATTACATTTATGTTTAATTTAGTTAGTTCCAACTTTCACTTATCAATCAAATTTGTTAACTAATTAGTTGACCAAGTTAACTTTCAATCAAATTAGTTGACTAAATAATCAAACTAGTTGACTAAAAATCAAGTCAGTTGATTAATCAGTCAAACTAGTTAACTAGTCAACCATGTCGATTGACTAATCATTTTAGTGAGTTAACTAGTCAATCAAACTAGTTAACTCTAAATTGAATCTTTAGTCATCTAGATTGATTAAATCAATCTTGACCATTTATGTTTTTACCTAAAATTCTATAATCCAACATTCCTTTTAGGATATAATCTTTGATCCATTTTTGAAGAGCTTGCACAACAATTAACATCCACATCTTTCATCAAAATGGGAACAAATCCAAACCAAACTCAATCTAAAATATATACAAATTTAGAATAAAAACTTTATAAATTATTTTTAAAATTTGATTTCATCTTGAATCTATTCAATTATTAATTGTTGACAAATTCATAAATAAATACAACCAAAACTATTTCATTATTACAAATAAAAGATAATTAAATATATAACAATCATCTCATAATAAATACAATTTCATAAAAATACAAATCCATTTTTTAATTTTTACACTAATTTAAAAAATATTAAATATATTATATAATATGATAATAAAATTAATTTTTAAATACATTAAAATAAAAAAAAACTAATCATTGCACAAAACTTGTATATATATGATCCAACAAGAAATGTTTGCAGACATAGTACACTCACACACTAGTATTCCCAACAGTGACCTGCCCTCCCAAGGCCCACACCCAAAAAGTTTCTTGAATTACCATATGTGACCGTCAAATTTTGATTATATCCTCTCAACTCCAAGTATCCATTAAGGAGAAAAAGGCAGATTCCGCGTTATCCCCCACAGGAGATGTATGTACTCTGCGCTGAGGTGTCGTTTTGATAATGTTTGGGCGTACTGCCGGAATGATGACGTTGGCATGAAGGCAACCGCCAATAGCCGGTCATCTTCTCTGCAGTTCTCAAGCTGCCCAGCCAAACAAAAACCGGGTTCTTATTTCCTGGTAAAATCATTCTCATTTTTTCAGAAAAAGTTCTGGAAGCTGCTAGAAGCTACGAATTCAGGGACTTCCTGCAATTTTTTGCAAGGTATATGATATTAATTAATTCGTTTATTCTGTCACACATTTGCAGAGTAACCTATTCTATCTTAGTGTATTTTTGGAAGAAATTTACTAGTTTTTAGCATTTGAGATCTACGGTTCGAATCTATTTGAATTTAAGTTGATTTGGAGGTCTTCCGGACAAACCTGCTATGATGGTTATTCTTATTTTTTGGTCGATTTGAAGTCGGTTAAGTAATTATTAATAGCTTTTAGCTGCTATGAGGATTACGTTTCAAATCTCGTTTTACAGCTGTTTGGAAAGGCAAATTCCAAACAAAAATCATAATTCGGTTTTTTTCCTTGAAAGTTTATTTTTTGTGTTCTGTTTTCCGATAATTTACTGAGATAACTAGCCTTCCCTGCTCTAGAGTTCACTTAAAGATTTCATAAACGCTTTGATTGCTGTTTATGCAAAAGGAAGATAACTGGGAACTCAAGTATTAGGAGCCATCAGGAAACTAATCTCAATTGAAATTAGAAGGCTTCTGGATTGTCAATAAGGAGGAGATCCTTTAGAGTGTCCCGTGTCTCAGTTGGAATTACAGCAAAATTAGCTCTTAGGGCCAATTTTCTAGCCATCGATTTAAATTTTTACTCTTTAGCACTTAGATAATAAGTTTGTGAAACAGCTTTCTGAACATTTATGAAGATATGTTCGCAATTGTTCAGGAAGCTGTTTCTCAATATTATGTTTGAAGAAGCTTGAGGTCTTCAAAATTAGTTTGTGTTTTTTTTATTGATTTAAATATTAAGTTTAATTATTTTTGTTTTGCTTGGTATACCTCCGCTTACATTATGGATTACTCCGTGTTCTTTATGCCACAACTTCGCCATATGGTCACTGGGATTACAATTCTTACTTCACCACCTCATCAGATATCCGGTGGGGTAATAGATTTGTATAGCTTCTTGCACCACAACCTTGCCATATGCCCTTTGCGGTTATAGTTTGGGTTATGCTAGTGCCCCCATAACCAGTATCCCACAACCTACCGGACTATGATTATTTAATTTTCATCTTAATTCTGATTATAGAATAAAAAATCGTTTGCACTTTAGATTCAAATTTAAACTACACTTCTCCGCCACACCCGCCAACCCCCTCTTGCCTTTTAAGTATTTCCATTTGTTGTTTCTATGATTCTAGGACCCTTAGTTCTCATCATTTTTGGCTATAAGTTTGTTTTTATTTGTATGGACTGCTTTTCTGTATATGTAAACAGCATCCAATGTTGGAGAAGAGAGAGCAAGGGAGAGGATTATTTTATAGTCGTATAAAAAGTTCCAAGGCAAGTACCTTTTTTATCACTAATATTAAAATTTTTTTTATTTGGCTTGGCAAAATCTGGTGAGGTTACTCCAAAACCTCACCGTATGTTGGCTGGAGTTATTGGCTGAATCATGTTATTACCAATGTTCCCCATTACTATTATTACACCACAATCCCTTGGACTCAATTTAGTTAATAATCTTCTTCCTATTTTATTGCTTCTATTATTCTAGGACCCTTCGTTTTTAAATTTTTTTGTCAATATATCCTCTAGATATTGTTTTGGGTTTTGATCTTGGCTGCCAAGAATGGCAGATATGCAAAATATAATAAGAGAAGTATCCTATCAAATTGCAGGTACTAAAACCTATGGAGAGATATGCTGTTACTCTTGATGGAAATAAAGTAATCTGTCACAAAATTTGACACAGGAACATCAGCCAAGAATGCTATAGCAGCATTTCTATAATGCTTCAATGAAGACTTTCTCAAGAGAATTGTCTCGTAGAATTTTTATATCAAATGATCTTTGAGAATAAACTTAAACCTCCTAATTTTCATGAGAAATAATCGTGTGAATTATGAACTTTTGGTTTTTCCAACTGGAATCATCACTCTTAGTTCAAATCTTTTTCTTTACAAATTTGCACTTGCAACGAATCTTGTGGTAAATATGGTCCTTGTGTGACTTCTCAAAGTAAAATAGAATAATAAAATTGCTTCATTAAACACCACAGGGATAATTAATTTGAAAAATAGATAAAATCATAAACATAAGAAGTAAAGGAAAATTATTTACTTTCACTTGATGTTTTCTTGGAACAATATATATGAAATTGTTTTTAACATGTACAATATTCATGTTACAGTAAGATACCAGATATGTGTATATTTAGATTGTCTTCTTGAAAACCTGCCTTTCCTGCCAACCATGGTATGAAAATTAACTTTGACTGGCAGTCATCTTTCAACGGTTGCTTTGTATTTAAATTTCAATTAGTTATATTTGGAAACAAAGAAGTAAGTTATTTGGGGTTTACGCCATAAGCAAGGAAGTAATATTTTAGGATTTATTATTTTATGCCATAAACAAGGAAGTGGTTTTTTTGGGGTTTATGCAATTTGGTTGGGTTTCTCTGTACTTAGTGTTGAAAACATTGTTTTTGAATTACAGATCGGACCACTTCATTTTCTAGTTAATTCAGTATTTTTTGAAAGATTCTCTATCGTCATGAAGTAGCACACACTAGTATTTATTTAGTTTGTCAGTCCATTGTCACATAGTTATATCATAAATATGGATGTGTGATGAGAGTTGGTGGTGATTTGATAGATATGCACGATGCATTATGATTGTATAGCTTCTTATTCAAAGTTTTCAGTCAAAAACTATTAAAATCAATTTCAGATGGCAGGACCAACACTATGTTATGGACAATGTAGCACTATGTTATTGGCAATGTTAAGGATTATATATGAGCTTTTTTCTTGGATGCCAAGGGAGTTGCTACAACTTTGTAACATTTTAATTTGTCATTTGCAAGGCAACACAAAAAGGAGCAGTGTGTGAGGTAAAACCTCTCTTCGAATTTGGAGGGAGAGCTACTGATATCTAAATAACCTGAACCTAAGCTAAATTGACCCTGGACATTAAACTATAGACAAGATATAGAGATATTCACAATATACAATATTCTTTTGAGGGGGTTGTGTATAAAAGAAATAATTGGTGGCTGTGTTGGTGTTGGTATTGCACCTGTCCGTACCTGTTAGTTAGGGAAAATTGATTAATGGAACAAGTCAGCTGACTTGGTTTAACACCTAGCAGCTATTAGTTCAGTTTGAGTTTACAGTCTGAAGCTTCATGTGAATGAGGACCAGTGTAGGAGTAGAAATTTATTTTGTTGTTGTTGCTATCTATTTTATTTTTAATAATGCAAGTAGGCTGTTCTATTGGCCTCTACCCTGCCAGTTGACTGCCTTAATTTGAGGGACTGCTTTGTCAGTTAATTGCCCAGTTACTGCCAACATTTGAGGAATGTCCTAGCTCTGATTGAGGTGTGCTGGGAAAGGAGAGCTTGAGTTATTTAACGTGTTGGGAAGAGGAGAAGATACACACTTGAAATCTGTGGTTAGGAGATGAAACCCTATAAGTGTAGAGATCAGGCTTCTCGAGGATAGAAACCCTTAAGCAGCATATTGACTTTTGGAATACCAGTAGTGTCCAGTTCTGCATGTGGGCACATTTAGTAAGTTTTATTTGTTTGATGAACTTCGATTTGTATTGTTTTGAAGAGATATAAGAAAATACAAAAGGAACAAAATATGTAATGATTAGAATAGTTCTGGGTTTTTCATTTGGTTGCAATTGTTTTTTTGGGGTTATTTTCTGTATGTTATTAGCAAAGCTCATTACAGAGTATTAGAGTTGTGATCTTCTCAGCTTTTTAAAAATGCCACTAATTAAAACAGCAACAGTAGGGAAAAACCAAAACAACAACAGGAAAAAACCATAACAATTAGATATATCAATATGTACTGTATGTCAGAAGGTGATAAGGATACGAGTAGGAGAGGGAATAGAGGTAGTCTAAAATGTTACACGAGTACAAAAATAGGAGTTTTTTGATGTCATGAAAACCTTAAAAGATGGGCAGAAACAACTTATTGAACTCTTATCTAGAGTATGTAGGGTAAGGAAATCAAGGAAACAAATCATACCACTTTGCCTTCGGGTAATGGTGCACAAGGAGAATCTTCAACTTCAATAGCAAATCAGAATACCTCAGTGAAATCAGTGATGGGTATTGGTCCATTGAGTTACCAAGAGTCATGTTTTTGCATTAAGAAGCCATTTCATAGGAAGAAGATCTAGGTGAATAGCAGGAGCAGGACTTGGATGCCATCTATGCTGAATATGGGGCAAAAAGTGCTGAATTTTGAGAAGTCATTTCCTTTATGAACTTCTACCTGCTGAAGCAAAAAACCAAAAACAAGAATGGAAGTGAACATGCCTTGAACAAACATCGTAAAGATTTACAAATCAGGTTGGGAAAATTGACAGTCACCTCATTTGATGGATCCAACAAAGCCTCAACACATCTTGGATCCAATCACTAAACACTTAGTTCTGACTGGCCCTATGTATGAGGAGGAAGCAATTAAATTTGTGATCTGTCCACTTGGAGGGGATTGTACATGAGTGGTAGTATCACAGTTTAGTGACTCAAGGGCATAAACTTATCACCATATATTAGGGATTTTGCAAGAGTTTCATCAACAAATTTGAGAGTTAGGATCCAAAGGAGCATTTTAGGGAGTTGGCTTAGTTACAAGATTAGGGCTTATTGGATGCTTATGTGGCTGATTTTTAGAGGATAGTTGTGATGGCACCTGATGTGTCAGAGAGGCATTTGACATTCCTTTTCATGGAAGGGTTGAAAGAATCTCTTAGAGGCCTACTTAAGGCCCTTGAACTAGATTCATTGCATGTGGCCTAGAGTATCCAAGGTGAAGATAGTGATGAGGGAGATAAGTTTGGATAAGGGATGACAGCTCTATCATCATGGATTGGGGGACTGATATTAGACATCAGCCATTCATCAAGTCAATATAATATGTTCAATTGGCTCTTATTTTCTGAGAGCTATTGATTATTTGAGAAAGAGGAAGCATGCAAACTTTTAATTTCATATTTTTAAGGACGACATAGAAGAGGTTGAGTTCTCTAATGTTGTACAAGTAATGATTGATTCAGCTTGTGTATATAAGTTAGCTGTCTAAGGGTGCTTACAAGCACATTTTTTTAGACCCCATGTTGTATTCATGTATCGAACAATGTACTGAAAGACATTGGAAAGATATATTGAGCGAAGGCAATGGTGGAAGCAAAATACATATAGTTGTTCACTTTCAATCATCACACTTCATTTATTTTGTTCAAGATTTTTTGGAGGAAAAAATTCCTCAAGCCTATGGATATTGGATAGGCTAGCTACTTTATTTTGTTGGAGAGGATGCTTGAGGTGCAAGAGCCTCTACAATTAATGATGGTTAATTTAGAGTGAGGTAGATGGCTAGATGCAAGCACGATTGAAGGAAAAAGTGTGAAACAAAAGAACTTTGATGATAATTGGTGGTCCACATTAAGGTAAGAAATTGCTGATTTTATTATTAAATTTCTGCTTTTATTGTTTTCGAGTTTTTAGCTTGTAAATTATTTTAATTCTTTGCAGATATATTTGCTCATCTCATCTGTTGTGCAGGTCATAAGATATGCTAATATAGACTCTTCTAGCCTTGGAGAGATTTATGAGACATTTGATAGCATGCTTGGGAAGATAAAGCAAGTCATTCATAGGAAGGAGCATGATTTGGGCTTTCATGAGGAGCATATTAGGTCCATTATGACATGGTGGTGGAATATTATGAACATCACATTTCATATGGCAGCCTATGATTTAAATCCTAAATGCTATGCAACAAGATTTGGGAGAGTGCTTCCATTTGATGATGAAGAGTTGAAAGAAGGGCTCATGAAGACCCTTTAAAAGATGTATAATGATGATTTTTTTTTACTTATAACACAATTGTTTTGTCAATCTTTGCGGTCCAAAATTTAGCAAACTAGAGACGAGTACAAATAGAGCTACATTAGCTCAAGTCAACCCTATTGGATGGTGGTCATGGCATGCCAAGGAGGTACCAGAGTTGAGGGTATTGCCACTCCCCGCCTTTCACAAGTTGCTAGTTTTTTTGTTGTAGAGAGAAATTGGTCTGCATATAGTTTTATTTAGTTAAGAGGAATAGGCTTACCTCTCGATGAATGGAGAAGTTGGTGGTTGCATATTGTTTTGTGGCTTCAAGATCAACAAATTCTAGCTATGCATTGGGATGTTAATTTTGAAGATGCCACATAGTGGATGCATATGAGGGATTGGCTGGGGTTCTATTGGATGAAGCTATCCCTTATAGTGACAATAACTCAGACTCAGACTTAGACTCTAGTTTTGATGTATTGTTAGTAGATGTTGATTAAGGACAACTGCATATTTTAAATGTTTTTGTCATTTTGTAGTTGAAACTTGCAGCCTTTGGGCATGTTGTTGTAATTTTTATATAATATATATGCATGTTGACAAGTAAAGAAATTAAATTTTGTTAATTTGTTTGCCAACTCTCATTTGAGATTTCAATTCAACTCTGATGCTATGGTTTGAGGTTCTATAATGTATTTGATGAATGCCCTATCAATGTTATCAAATGGATACTTGAAATTTCCTTTATTTTAAAGTTTTTCCCTATTTAAATGGTTGTCCTTTGCCATCCCTCAAAAAATGCCCCCCTAAAAAATCCACCCTTGAAATTTGTCCCCCCATCCCTTGTTGTCCCTATCCTAGAAACTTGGTGGAACATAGGTTGCATACAAAGCTAAAAAAAACAACAATACAAAGTTTGACAAAGTTATTTAGTTTCAATTTAGTCCATGGAAATACAAACACAAGTTAATCAACTTGAACAATATGTTTTGCAGCATAAATGTAGTAACTACTCTGCTCATGAGTTTATGTGCTCAAATGCAACCATTGGCATGCAGGAGTGTCCAAACACCAATGAAGGAATCAAAAGATATGTGAGAGAAAAATTCTGAGGCAACTATGTGGACAAAGCAACTTGGACCAAGGAGAGAACACTATGTTAGGGAATCCAATCCCATTTGTGACCATATTCAAACAACATATATGAGAGTAGAAATGAGATGGAAAGTAAAATTTTTGATAGCTCAACTAAGGGTTAGCTCAGATTGTCTTAGTTGTAAGATTGGAAGGTGGACAATGCCAAAAGAAGATTGGGCAGATACAATATGTTGTTTTTGCACTTTGGGGCTAGTGGAAATGGAATGACACTATGTCATGGAATTGCCAACTTACAAGGATATCTAGATCAAATACATTTATATTTTGAAAGTTTTCTCCTTGACTGCCCTATTTGGAAAGGAAGAACTTGTGAAAACAATAGAATTTTTGACCAAGATTCCTACTAGAAGATCCACAATTATAAGGGGAAATGGATAGCAATCAAGGATAACTAGGGCAGCACTTATCAAGGGTGTTTGTCAGCAAAGAAACTTTGTTTCTATCCTTGGGTACCATAAATTGGTTGGTCTTGTGGATATTATTAAAGGCATCCATTCATTCATTCAAAGCACTTAGATATAGGTTACAAATGCCCAATCGATGGGACTTAAAAATAATCTTATTTAATCCTAGAAACTGAGCTTTAAAGTGAAATGCTTAAAGGTTGTTGAAAGTCTGGAAAGAAAGAAACTTTAAGCAAATATAAAAGAAATGAAACTGCTTAAAAATAGGTATTACTCCTCTAACATAAGTAGAATACGACTAGAAGAGAGTCGAAAAAATGGACAAATCGCAGTGGTGATTTATCTTCCATGAATGGCTTGAAGTCTCCAAGCTTTAAAATTGATTTTTGCCTTCTTGGCTAGTTGGGAAAATTGTGGCACCATTTTTCTCCATGCTGATATGTAGCATGATTGCTGGAACCAATGGAAATTTCTCTTTGAACTTAACGTAGGTGGATGTTTATGATGTGTGTGTGAAGTTTAGATGTGGCATGATGAAGGCCAAAGTGTGACAATAGAATAATGGAGGGGCTTAGCTACTTAAAGTGTGTGCCTCTTATGCTTGCACCGATGTTTTAACACTTAGTGGAATTATTGATAGGTTTTGCCATGGCTAAAACATGCCAATATAGTATTGGGTGGAATTTTTCTACACTTCTGCAACTTTTCCTTACAACTTAGGTGGAACTTTGTTTAATTACTGCCACTTTACAAGTCAAGCAGGGTTTTTAAGCGGCTCAACTTCTCTAATCATGCCCCCTTGTTTATGAGGCAGAAATCTTAAGTCATGTTGCCACCTTTCCTTAGTTGGGCAAAACTTTTCGATGGCTCAACCAATTCAATTGTGTGCTACTTACACTCCTGCCACTTTTTCTAGGCAGAAATATTATTTATTCACACCACTTTTGACAATTTGGGCAGGCAGAAATGCTATTTATTCACACCATTTATGAAAATTTGGGCAGAAATTTTATCCATCCTTCCCAAGCAGAAATATGATACACTTAAACCCACACAAACATCTTGCTCACTTAAGCCAACTTAGGGGGAATAGTTGTTAGATGCTGCCACCTTTTGCAAGCTAGGTGGAACTTTTGGGCTGTTGCACCAGTTCCAAATGTTCATGCAGAATTTAGGGGTGGACTTTCTCAAGGACTTTGCCACTTTTCGCTTCACCTTCTCAAGCTGATGCTGTTTACTACCCTTCAAATCTCATATTGATTTCACACCAAACAGAGGGAACCTTTATCAACCTGCAAAAATAATTAGTTTGAAGAGTAAAATTATGACATGAATGACCTTGCAAGCTGATTGGGAAACCACAAGTTGAATTTGGCTCAAACACAATGACAATATCCTTGATGACAAATGGAAAAAGCAAGTACATCTTTGAGTTTCATGGGGTGCAACAAGCTGAAAAGTGACTGTAGAAATTAGTTTGGCTGAAAAAGCATGCCTGGAGCAATAATCAATATTTTATGTTTGTGAATATGCCGTGATGGAGGAAGGCATTTTTCTATTTTCACTCGGTGATTGGTCTGCAGAACCTATTTTTGAATTTGTGTGAGAACAGATAGTGACTTTTGAAATACAATTTATATTCTGACTAAAGCCATGCATACTAGTGTTATATTAGTTTGTTCATCCATTTTCACATATCTCTTCATAAATATGGATGTGATTACAGTCAGTAGTCATTTGTCAGATATGCATAATGCATTATGATTGTATATCTTCTTATTGGAAAATTTCGGTCATAAACTATTAAAATCAATATTAGGCATGAGTTTCAGATGATACTACCAGTATTATGCTATGGACAATGTTAAGGATTGCCTATCAGATTTTTCCTTGGATGCTAGGGACTTGTATGACTGAAAAGGAAGTGACTGTAATAATTAGTCTGGATGAGAATCAATGCTTGGAGCAATCATTGAATTTTTATGTTTGTTCATGTGCAGTGATGGAGGATGGGATTTTTCTACTTTCACTTGATGATTGGCCCACATAACCTATATTTGAATTTGTGTGAGAGCCAATAGTGACCTTTGAAATGCAATTTACATTCTGTTTGATGGCTGGGAGTGACTCTCGGCTTTAAGGAGTGACCTGGCTGGGGAATTTGGACTTTGTTATTGT
Source organism: Sequoiadendron giganteum (assembly GCA_007115665.2). NCBI lineage: Eukaryota > Viridiplantae > Streptophyta > Pinopsida > Cupressales > Cupressaceae > Sequoiadendron > Sequoiadendron giganteum. Next base: position 19,843,508 of record CM021105.1, read on the forward strand.
AAGCATGGCAGACCTTCCGTGTCAAGGCACCCTGTCCTCAAATAATTTAGTATCAAATTCAGTGTCTGGGAGTGCTGGTTCATTATCACTTTTTCCAGAAGGGCTGACTGTACAAGGAGAAACTCTTTCTGAAGAAGGTCAACAGAGTGTATCACCAAATAAATCTAAGCATAAAAGTGATGCATTTGTAGAAAATGGCAGCACAACTGAGCTGATTAACTTTAGTTTGAGATTTGGTGACTCTGATTCGAAGGATGAAGACATAGATAAACATGGTCATAATAAATTAGACAATGGTGAATTGCCAAAGACAAAGAAAAACCAGATGGTCACAGAAGTCAGCAATTTACAAGAGAAGAGAACTTTAGACATTGCAGATGCAATGTTTGGAAATGATATTTCAAAAGTCATGCCTGTGAAATTGTTCAATTTTCAGTTGAGGAAAATTTCAAATGAGCCTCAGAATTCAAGATCAGCTATTAATCAATCAGGGGAGCCATCAGCTAATATATTCCCAGTGTCGCCTATATCAGAGCAACATTCTTGTTCACCATATAGAAATGATAAACTTACGATCTTTACTGGAGGAGAAATAGAGAACAGTAAGACAGGATGTGCATTTGTGCCTGCTGCAAATAGTTTTCCTGTATTTAGGACTCAACCTATTAATACAAGAAAGCCACCCTTGCCGCCAGGAGCTGTAACACACCTTAAGGGACGGTTTTCTCATAAGACAAACAAAGTTCATGTTCAAAGCATGCCACAAGATTCAAGAAAGCATTTAAGGGTGTCTGAGTTAAGAACTAAAAAATTTATTCCTGCTGCAGAGTCCGATGAAGAGGGGTGTGTAAAGATAGGGAATTCATGTCCATTGTACAAGAGGATAGCTATTACAGATACAAGCAAAGGATTAACAGTTAAGTCTGTAATGTTTGATAAGGTGGCAAGTGCATCCACTAATTCATTGATGGATCTTGTAGCAGTGTCTGATAATATTCAGGCCGCCTTCCCAGGATCTAGCAGAGAAGGCAGGTTATCACATCAGCAAGACATTTTAGCATTTAGTAATGATAACATGAAGAAAACTTTGGGCAGTCAAGAAAATGTTGAAAGTTTCTTTGAAGAAGAGGACAAAGGTATTCACGAATTTACTGTTGGTGAATCATTATGCAGTAATGTTGGGGCTGCTCTGCAGGTAACTAAAGGAACATTGCAGAACAGATCAGGTCTTTTGCCAACATCATCTGCTCCCATAAGTCATTACCAAGACCCTTCTAGATTACTTGCAACCTCAGATGATCAGATGCCTAGAAATATTGCTAAATCTTCAAATCAGAATTTTCTTCATTTCAAGTCATCAAAGGCTGATATTTCCTGCCGTGATAGAGAATTCAGCAGCCCAGTCTCATCAGCAACTGAGAAGTCAAAAGCCAATTCTCTTCAAAAATTTGTTGAAATGCAAGTCCAAGCTTCTAAAACATCCCCCACAGTTAGCTACTCCTGTGAATCTATTGTTGAGCCCTATTACAATGCTCAAACAGAACACTGCCTACAAATTGAAGGGGTTCAAATGACTTCAAAGAAAAGAGATTATGAGTCGTGTACTACAGATTATTTAAAAGCTCCAGTAATCATAGGCCAAGCAGAAAGGGTGAAGTCCTTACAACTTCCTTCTGTGTCTGCTATCAAACAAGTACAGCACAAGTTTCATGAGGGTGCTGGAGGATACACACATGCTTTAAAGAGTTCTAGCACTGATGTAGAAGTTAGGAAGGTAGATGTGGAAAGAGTACAAAGGCAGTTTGATCAGATCAAGGATGGTGTTTGCAAGTTAGGTTCTCTAAGTGAAGGTATACCCACAGTTTATTTTCTAGTTATTTGTTGTTATTGAAGGAAATTTCAATGGAGCCATTCAATTTTTAGAGATTTAGAAATCTTGGCAAATCTTTTTTAGCATTGAATTCTCAATTTTCGAAGTTTGGTAATTTTTTTATTTATATTCTAGTTTCGTTAGATTTTGTATGTTTTTGACAAAAAGTTTGCTGAAATCTCAAATATAAAGATACTGCTCATAGAAATTTAGGTGAATCTTAAAATTAAGTTAGTGATTACCTTTATTGAAGAACTCAAAAACATAGCCAGTTGGTGAATATTGGCTGCAATTTTTTTTCTAGAAGGGTTTGATACAATGCCAGTTACCAGTATATACTTGCATTATATGAGGATATGAATCTCATGATTTGTTCTTAGAAATGGGTGTTTAATATGGTCATCGATTATCATGCATATGTTTCGATGTATATTTTTAAAGCTTGTTCCCATTTTCTATTTTTATGCAGGGACAGTTCGTGGAGTAGATCTAGAGGTAATCTCCTGTTATACTCATTGTGTGAGTTGCACATGAATGCAAATTATTAAGTTGTAATTGGCTGTTAAAGCATTGTATGGGAAATAGGAATTAATTTTATTTTTTAAGTTGACTTCCATGGAGGCTAGTCCTCAGCGTTAAAGAAACAGGGAGTGTCCTCTCTGTTATATTTGAATCAGAGTTCATAAATGGGATTTTTTTAACTTCCAATAGAAGCTACTTCTTGGCAATAGAAAGACAGGCATTCCTATCCAAAAGGTTATTAAAAAAGCAATCAGTTGCAGGAACTTATAAACTATGAAATTTGAGTCAAGTACTATAAATGGAGATTGACTGCAGAAAGTAATTTACATTGATAAATGATACTTATTCATTCGTAAGGAGCTATGGCAATTTATGGTTTTGAGTCACGACTCATTTCCATTCCTTGCAAATTGTAATTTCTAACAGGGAATGAAATATTTAAATCTTCACCATCTCATTAAAGTTGCATTGTTCTCCAACTCAGTAGAAAATTCCAATAAACTGGCAACTTATTTTCTAAAAATGGCTTCTTGTTCCATGTGTAAATTTTTTATTCACAGTGAAAATTTGGGCATATGTTTCAGGTCTGTTTCTTGCACTTGAATCACATGAATTAATAGTATTAGGGGAAACAAATGCTAAAGTTGAGACCAGTTTCATGAATGTTAGATTTCTTCTTTGATCCCATTACATCCAATGGATATATTCTCTTACTTTCTTACCTTCACTTTGAATTTTTTAATTTACAAACCAAATGTTAATCTTTATCTTCACATGGGGAAGCTTTTGGCCTTATCTTGTATGTCAATTCCTTCCTACCATGTGAAGCACATGAAAACAAGAGATTGGGAAATATAAGAGTAGTGTGAAGAGGTACCTCTTAGGTGTGACATCTAAGCTGAAGAACACTCCACATGGGGAATTTAATTGTATATAGCTCTTTGTGCTGCTTTTTAATCTGCTTCTGTATATAAAATAGGGAGATTCAATTATTTTTTGCTAAACCAAGAGATAACTCTTGAGCCCATGTGGAATATATATGTAGGTGTTGACTTGCGATAATCATTATAGCCCGCCCAATCTGCATTTGCATATCTTGTCAAAATGTAACTATCATTCTGCACATACTTAATGCAATAATTCAGAGTACTATGCACATATCTCAGCACTCTCTTAGCAGCTTTCCAAAAACTTATAAGTTTTGTCACGAACCTTGAGAGATAGTTCCCTGAAAAACCCAGATCTGGTCTAGCGTTGGTAGGATAAATGAGGCTTCCTACCAATTTCCTGTACAGTTTCATTTATCTTTTCTGATTCATCAAATTGAGATAGCTTGAGGACTGCTTCCATGGGTATTACCATTGGATTGCATTTAGTCATCTTGAAATTTTCTAGAAACTCCTTGGCATACTTTGTTTGAGAGATAAAAACACAACCTTGTGTTTCTCACACCTACAATCCAAGATTAGTCATCTAAAGTGACTTATTGAGATCTTTCTTCACTTGAGACGACAAGATCATTAACATATACAATCAGGACTACAATTTCTTCATATTCTCTCCGGACATACAAGTTATAATTTGAAAGGCTACAAGGAAACCCATATGTGCATAGATGTTTAACAATCTTGATGTACCATGCATGAGATGCTTGCTTTATACAATACAATAATTTTTCTAATCTACAAATCCTTTAGGTTGATGCATTTAGACTTCTTCTTGAAGATCTCCATAAAAAATACACTTTTGCCATCCATTTGATGAATGTGGTAGCTAAATTGTGTGGCAAGTGTGAAAATAAGCTTTGATTGTTTTCAATTCTTTTGTTGGAGCAAAAGTTTTTTGATAATCAATGCCTTTGCCTTGTACTTTCTTTGAAACACCTTGCAGCCTATGGTTTCTTTCCTTTTGGCATATCGACAAGCTCCCATGTTTGATTTCACATGAGAGCATCATACTCTTATGTTCATTACAGTAGTCCATTCTTTCAATTGTAATTCTTAACAAATATAGCTTGCTTTTGAAGATTGAATCACCATGTAGTATCCCTCATAGGACATTAGCTCAATTCCACAAGAAAACTTTGCTGTTACTTGAATTCTATCTATTTTTGATCACCAAGTTTCCAATGAGGACAACGGAATTAAATTGAAAGATATTGATGGCTAGCCGACCAATTTACAATAGAAGCAAAACCATATACCAAAATGCTAGATAATGATGATATCGAAATTTTGGTCAAGCCAAATTGGCTGAATACAAGTGGAATTGCATTAATACCAAAATGACAAACTATATCACCCAATTTCTATACATGCCAAGTTGGCAGATAATATAATGAAAATAAAATGGATCTAGCAAATAAACAGACAAGGATCTTACAATGAAAGCAGGGATTTGGCGGTGAACCTTCTAGGATCTTTAGTAATTAAATAAACTACTAGTAGTAAACCAACATGTTTTTACAATATTTGATTATGCAAGAAAATGTGATAAATCTAGATTATTGAAAATGATACTTTGAAAATTGGAAATAAATTAATACCTCTACATGAAATGCTATAAGCCAAAAGATTGAAGATGAAATGCACCAAAAAAATGTTGAAATTGGAAATCATTTGATAAATTACCAAATTGTACAACACTACTGGAGGGAGTATGACTTGCAAGAAATGGTAACAAACAACATTTAAATTCTCAAAATTCCTTTTTTTGATGGCTACTTCTTTATAGACTGTATGGCCCTCATATTGACCAGGTACGACCTCATAAATATCAGCAAAAAAAATTTGTGTTCAGGCTTAGAAAAGGTATGATCTGATGTGTATTGAGAATTTTTGCAAGATTGATTGAATTTATTTTGAAACCCAAGCATCTAGAAATGGAATAGCACTCAACATAGTAGTACGGCCTTTTAGATGTGTACATTCTCATTTGTATGATTAGGTTCGAGACTGGAATAACAGATTAATTTTGTAGAAAATCTCGACGCCCTCCTCAGAATATAAATTTGGCATTTGTATGGCCTAATTTTGGCTTTTTGAAATAATATGGCCCCTTAGTGGTATGGCCAACAATGGAAGATAAGTATGCAAGAGGAGTTAATACCTTCCAAAACTTCTAATAATAATGCACCAATAATATTAAATTTTCTTCAATCAAAAATTTGAAACCAATAATAGGAACAATGTAAGAACCCTCTGTTCTCCCCAACTGTAACTATATTTTTCCGGTGATAGTTTTCTGATTTTTGTATTTTTGGTTTGTTTTGATGATGTTAGAGAGCATATGCATTCATAAAACTTCAACTAAGATATGCAAATGACTGAAAATGACAACTACAGCAACTAGGCAATTTATCAAACACTTAACATGCATCTAATATGTAGGTACAGCAACTAGACAATATGACAAACAGTTTGCTGCCAATATCAACTTCTCCTTATGATATTTGCAATGAGATTACAATGATTATTAACACCAATATCAGACCCTTCTTATATGCAATGACATGCCTTCTTCATACATCAATTGAAATGAGACTAAAAAGACAGATGGCTGTCATGAGACAGCAATCAGAACTAGGGCAGAATAGCAATGCTTATACAATGATATGTCAATGATGATCATGAAGACTTGCCGTATGTGACAGCGATTAGACATAATGCAAAATGACTGAAATATGTTTATACAATATCTTATTACAGCAAAGGAGTAAGACTCAGGACTCTTAAGAGCAGATTTATGTGTATAGAGAAACCTGGAAATGGTTGGCAGCCACCAAGTAAAAGCTCGATTCTTCAAGAAGTCGCCATCTACCAACTTCCCAAAGCTTCGGTCAGCTTCCTAAATGCCCAGTGATCACTCCAAGAGCCTAGCCAAAATTTCTATTGGCTTCTAGAACAAAATCGCACCATGCACAAGTCCGTCCCAGCCATGAGCAAACTCAGATTTTTTATATGATTTTATTGCTGCCGAGTTGCTGCTCCTAGAGGCTGCGAACTTCACCAGCAGTGTCACAAAGTCACCAATATAAATCTGATCGATCTCTTTGCAACAATTGTCCCACAATGACTAAAAAATGTTATCCAACAATGCTCCAATGAAAATGATATGCAACTACAATCTTCCCGTTGACGGGTGTTTTATGACTGCACCAACACAGAATAAAGTTTCCCAACAGATACTCTATCCTCTCTTGAACAAAGTATTCTGTATGCTAAGATTGCTAGAAATATCATACGTTCAACTCCAAGGTTCCTTATGCAAAGGGATAGTCTGAGTTGGCTTGATGTGATTTGCTGGTTATTTCAAGGGGACTTACGTGAGTTGCTCATTCAGAAGAAAAGATTCTCAAATTTCAGGAGATTTGTCAATGAAGCTCGAGTTATTAAACTAATCGGATAATGCTGAATGTAAAAGGATGCAAGGATTAGAGATGCTACCATCTACTCTAAATGCGGAACGTGAAGATCAATTCTTGCAAACTTCAAACCAAGCTCTGCTTTGCCTCACTTTGGACAACTTCTGCAGAACCAGTGCAATCTTCAAAGGGATAACGAGAGATATTCAAACTATGATTCGTCATGCAGAGACCGTCACAAAGACGCATATCAACATATAAACTGCAATTGAAGTTAAGTTCACAATGTTCCAGTTGACCGTGCAAGGCGAACCCACCATCAGTGAGCCCGCTAGTGGTATGGATAAGCGAAGTTTGCTCAAATTAAACACCACATTCCACAACTACCAACCATTTGCATGAAATGAAATCTACTCTACTTTAAGCTACCCTAAGATCCTAAGTGAATCAGAGAGACGAAAAAGCCTTGCTAGCTACTCACAACAAAAGATAGAACCACCAAGCAATGATAAATCTTTGTATTATGAGAGTGTTTACAACAACTTCTTACAAAGTCCTCAAATGGGAAAACTTTCTTTCCTCTTCAATCTAAACTATGCAATCTATGCTATGCTACTTCTAAGCTCTATCTCCTAGCTATCTCTCTATCCTCTGCTATTCTAATCTAATATATTACAAATGAGGGGGGATGCCCCTTTTATAGTTGGCCTAGTCCAACAAACGACTTAGATTTGATTACAATGAAGGACTCAGATTGAGCCACATATGCCCTAATTAGGGGTTTTCCCTAAAAACCGCCACAGAGAGGAATGGGGTAATAAATGAACAGAAGATTCTCCACTCCTCTGTAGAAACCACCATGAGCAATTAATGCCCACTATCATCAGAAGATTCTTGTCCAGAAAGACTTTCTCTGTTCTGCCTACCAATTCTGTTGCGTTAGGAGGAGGCGAGCATACAACAATACTCAGTTCAACCATCCTTGCAAACAGTTTTCTCCGTTAAGCCCTCTTGTTGCCTTAATTCTTGGATGCATTTCTTTCTTGTAACTTTCACATTTCTCCAGCCCACTGCCTCGGGCGCATTTAGCCTCTTTTGCATCACATTCTTAATGCCTTAGACAAATTTCCGTTGCCATTTCCTTTTGCCTTGGGAACTTTTCACCTAATTTCTTCATCGTTACTTTGTCGCGCCTTCTTGAATTGGGCGCATATTAGGTGCTTGTGGAGAAATCCCAACACTTAGCCGTTTCTTCCAACATCTTCTTCCTTAAGTCATCATTCTTTGGGTTGGTGTTCATCCTGCAAAACAAATAAAGAGAAGAGCATCAAACGCTTTATAATATAAAATCTCTTTACTTACCTAATTTCCATGTTCTGATTGATTGATTTCCAGATGTGGTAAAATTCATCATTTTTCACTAGCAAACCTTCATAACTTTTCAACATCTGTGTGCTAGGGCGTATGCCATTCGATGTTTTCATCCTCTTGCCTCAGTAATTTCATTCACCTGTCTTGTCCACCTCCATTTAGGAGTTTGATGATCTAGATAGAATTCCACCCATCTCGAGCTTGAGTGCATTTGACCCCTTTTGCCTTCCTTTTCCATGCCTTAGAAAATTTTATCTATCTGAGCCTTAGGAAATTTATCTCCCCTTAGAAAACTTTATCAATCGCAAGGCAGACATCCATTTTGAAATCACAATCCAAAAATTTCGAAATCATACCTCCCATAGAAATTATTCAAAGACCCCTAGATTCTGAAAATACTCCCCCCTCAAAAAAATACTTTACAACTTTATTATTCATGTGGGTACACGAAGGGGTACATTTAATTTTCTCACCCTTGAAAAAAAATATTCTCCACCAATGTTTATTTTAACTTTCCCAACCTTTGAAGAATTTTCAAACTCATATCATACCTTGTCTTGCCCTCTGAAGGATTTTCAATTCCTCCTTATCATGGGCACATTTCTCCTAGTGAGGTTTCATTTCCCTCATACTTAGAAACTTTTTCATCTTGACTTCCCTCAAGGGTGCATTTCAGCCTATGAGCCTCCATTTTCCTTTACTTAGAAACTTTTAAACTTCTTGCTTCTCATCTTGGGCGCATTTTACCCTTGGTGATTTCATCTTGCATGCCTTAGGAACTTTTGAGTTGCCTCCTCATGATGGGCGCACTTTGAAGGGGGAACTTTCATTCTTCATTATCTTAGATAAAAACTTCCACCAACTCTTTCTCTCAAGGGCACATTTTACCCCTTGAGCTTTCACTTTTCTTTTCCTTAGAAAATTTTCAAGGACCCTCACTCCCTCTTCATGGGCGCATTTGGAGGCTTGAGCTATCATCTTGTAACTTAGAAAATTTTATGCCACCCCATTCCTCCTAGGGCGCATTTTGGGGTATGAGCTTCATTTTCTCATGCCTTAGTCTTTTTCTCATGTCCTCTACCACCTTGCTTGGGCGCATATGAAGGGTGTTGCTTTCATTTTCATCCCTTAGGCATTTCCACGCCTTAGAAACCTTTACCTTGATGGCGCATTCACTAGGCTGGACTTATATGTTGAGGGCGCGTTTTAGAGTGCATGCTTCTATTTTGATACTTAGAATTTTTTACGCCATCACCTTGACCTTGAGGGTGCATTTCACATAGGGAAGAGGAATGTTCAACACTTGGAATATTTTCCTCATTGCCACGTTTTCCTCTTGCAAGCTTGGGCGCATATAGGGGTGTGAGGAGGAAATCCCACACTTAGAATTTTTTCAACATTCTAGTTGCTTACACCTTGGGCGCATTTGAGGTGGGGAGGAGGAATTCCCACGCCTTAGAATTTTTTTTTTACACCACCCTGCTACCTTGAGCACATATGGAGGGTCAAGCTTCCATTTTCAATTTAGAAACTCTTTTAAACTTCTTGCTTCTCATCTTGGGCACATTTTGACCCATGCACTTCCATTTTGTGATGCCTTAGCATTTTTATATCCCTTGTCTGCTTTGAGGGTGCATTTGAGGTGAGTAGCAATCATGTTTTAAGACTTAGAAACTTTCTCCAACTCTCATCTCCATCATGGGCGCATTTCACCTGCCAAGCTTCCATTTCCTCATACTTAGAAACTTTTGAGTTGCTTCAGCCTGTCTTCACCTTCTATTTTTAGCAAGTTTTTGATTTCCTGACTTCTACAACTTTGTTTGACCTGAAATTTTCACCACGTGGTCCTCGTTGCTTGGTGAACCTGTTTATACCTGCCCCTCATACCGACCTGCTATTTATAGCCCTGTTCTGGAGATGACTTACTATAAATAGTAAGTGCTCAGATTGCGCCCAAATTTTACCAGTAGATTGCCTGAAGGATGCTGATCGTCGTGGGATACCTTCGTTTTTCGAAATTCTGGCCTTTTACCCCTTTTTTTGAGTCTCGAATCTGGAAACCTTAATCTGACTTGCATGTGCCTCAAATGATCTCCGTTTGACTTGATTTCTGCTGCATGCTGCTTTGTTCGTGAATCTGAAGTGCTGGGGAGTTGCTGGAGTGAACCTGCTAAAAATAGTAAGTGTCTGAAAAGTGACCAATCCACTGCCGGATGAGTTCGCATGTCAAATTGTCTAAGAGATCTCAGAAAACCTAGTAAACTGGTCTGCATGCGTGCACTGGCTAATAATAGTAAGTTCCTGAAATGTGATCAACTTTGCTTGCATGTCACATCGTTGCGAAGCTTTCGAAAAACCCATAAAGAATATCCTGACATGCATTGAAAAAGCACGCATGCAAACCCTAAAAATAGCCTTTGAATCCTGAACTATTGAAAGTCCTCATCTCGGCTTGCATGTTATATCACCGCGAAGGTCTTGAAAAACCCAGAAATATTCTCCAGACATGCATTGGAAAAGCATACGTTCAAACCCTAAAATTGGCTCTTGAAGCCGGAACTGCTAAAAATAGTCAGTTGTCCAAATCTGCTCAAATTTTGCATGCAAGTACCTTGAAGTACCCGGGACGTGGTGGAGTAGTCAGAATTCCAAAATCCTGATGAAAAGACCCCAGATTGAGCACTTACTAAAAATAGTAAGTTGTTTGAATTCAATGAAAATTTAGTGGGATCCTGTTGGAGGCCATTTGATTGCAATGCCATTCTCAAATTTCACTTTGCCAACTTGATTTGACTTCAAACAAGCCTGAAAAATGAAAACCCTAATTTTGCAGACTTAGCCAAAATTTCCAACTTAGGTCAAATGTGGAGACATCCTCGGAAGGACAGAAAGATCAGAGAGAGAGAGAGATGCAAAACCAAAGCCAAAAACGAAGCCAAAAACCAGAATGGAGCAAACATTTGGGGGGGGGGGGTCCCCCATTTGAATGGGGTGATGTGTGAAAAGGTCACAACACTTCCCTAATGCAAACTGCAAATTATCTCCAATGATAGCACAAACTGAAAAATGTTTTCAAAACCCTTTTTGAACAACTTCACAAATAATCTCAATATTGACTCCTGAATGAAGCCAATCCACGAGACAATCCTTCGGAAGATCTTTCACAACCTCAGGTATGCACAAACTTCAAAGTAGCTATGCTCTCCAAAGCTGATAATGGTAGAAAAGGCCGAAACCCTAGGTTTCTTCTTCTCCACAACAAAACTCTTCAAAACCAAATATCAAAATCCTGGATGAATGAATAATAGCTTTGGTTGATCCCTTTTATAATTTCTCCGAGAAGAGGTCGATCCTCTAGAAGCCTCTTTTTAATCATTTAAAATAATATTAAATGTGCACTTTATAACTTTATAAAATATTTCCTCAAAGTAGGCGCCCATTTAATTAATCTTTTAATGTACTGTAAGTCATTAAATGACCCCCTTTAGACATAAAGTTATAATACAACTCTATAATATGCTTTTAATGATTAATTATTATTAAAGTCACCTTTAATAATAATTAAATGATAGAACTTGCACATTAAACCTTATTTCGCTAGGCCAACTGAAAATTGGGATCAACACTGCTTCCCCAACGCATCCAGGAGCCTTGCTATAAATAGTAACGTTGGACTCTACTAACCTAATGACTTACTATAAATAGTAAGTGCGTGAAATTGAGTCCCAAATTACCTAACAAAGGCCAATCTTGAACCAAACTAAGCTCTGGAGAAGAAAACACTTTGATATCTGCCAAACAAGACCCACTAACCATTTGCATTAGCCTACGAAGGTCAGCTAACAGGCTAAATCGACAAGGAACTGGAACGAGCTAAAAAGGGGACATTACAAACAAGCATGAAAAACTCTAAATTACTGAAAACTTCACACCAAACTAGAAATTGCAAATATGACAACTTTATTTGATGAAGCACATTGGCACTCTTTGAGTAGAACTACACCAAAAGGATCTTAGGGTTTTCATCTTCAAAACTAGCAATACTAGAGGATTTATGTCCCTAGGAAAGAAAGAAGAATGCACCTTCATTCTTGATAAATGAAATCATTCAAATGAGCAAGAAAATCCTTTTTGAAAACAAATCTCCCTTGTATGATTTTATTTTGAGGAAATAATATAACATTTTCTTTTTTTTCTAATTGTTCCCTCAAAGCTATAAAAAATAATTGTCTATTTTCGCTCACTTTTTGCATCTTAGGCGTAGTGACACTTTATTTAATGAGTTATAATGACATTTTAAAATAATTAAATATATGTTGTCTTTTAATTTATAACTCAATGTTACTTTTGGACAAGTTAATTTTAATTATTTAATTAATTTCCTTTTTTTTTTTTGGGCAAATTGCTACCAGGGTGGGTAGCACACTTCTATTGAAATCAGAAAATTACATTTTGGAACACTGCTCCAGCCAACAAAGACAAAATGCCGAGCAAACACACTAACTGACTACACAGAACATACACTACACTGACAACCGAACAAACACACAAGTTGCCTATAGACCAACCCAATCACTCCTCCAATGAAGAGAGCATAGTAGTGACACCAAGGTCTAGATTGGTCATTCGCTCTATGGAAACATCTCGAAGGACTTCATTGTTTGCAGCTACGAACTCCAGAAAAATAGACAAGTCTTTCCCAACCACTGCTGCTATGAAGATATCCACTGCCTCCTGCATCATTGGGTGAGCACGAGTCAGCTTCACGTCGATCACACTACACCCAAACCCTTCGTCGGGCCATTCTTTACTTCTCGCCAATGCCAAAGAGGCCGATTCCTATGCACATCCACCAGAAGGTCCACACATTTCTTGGTGATTTCTTTGCTCTTCGTCGAATACAACATATTCGTGAAAAAATAGCTCAGCATTAACCCATCATGGAAATGGTCCCCCTTTAGCGTGTGCGACCCAATCACCTTCATTATCTCATCCACCAACTCTGCAGAGGGATTCTTGAAGAGGTGGGCGATTTGATCTTCATATGCCTCCAAAATGTCTTCCCTATACTCCCCTCTACCCGCCGAGATCCTATAACACCTGCAAAGCACCAATACTTCGACCACCATTTTGCCTGCTTTGACCCCACTTTCTCCCTTCGTCGATGACGAGCCACACACTGGCTAGCCATAAATAGAGAGGATTGATTGCAAGGCCGTGCGACCTCCAATCCGACTCCCTATTCGAGGAAGGGCATACTACTAATCTTTGTAGGTCATTATGGTTCTTCTATGCCACCTAGCTTTTGAGCACCGTTGGTCCTCCTAAAACAGACCAGCTCCGATCCCTTCAGACGATTTATTGCCACCAAACGTCCTCCGTCAAGACTTCAAAAAGCCACATTGCTTCTCTATCTTCGCGCGCTCTAGATTTGCTACCTTGCGGCAATTAAATTTGCCAGGCTTTCCCACAAACCAACATCCGCCGACCCTTTCATCCTTACAGTCTGGGAGACTGCCTCGTTAGCCAAAGCGTCAGCTAGGGAATTTGCCTCTCTAAACACATGGCCTATTGTGAAGACCTCAAGAAACTCCAACAAGGGAGTTATTTTATCCACCCAATATGATAGTTTCCAACTTGGGGCTTTACGTAAGCTGACGGCGCGAACCACCACCTGAGAATCTCCCTCAATTTCGAGCGCCAGAAAGTTTTTGTCGACACAAAATTTTAAACCTTCAAACAATGTTGCTGCTTCCGCATCTGTATTTGTACCTTCCCGAAGTTTGACCGACGTTGCCCACACGACCCCACATTCACAATTTCTTACCACAAATCCGACACCTGAGGGCCTTGGGTTACCCTTCGAGGCCCCATCAAAATTCAATTTCAGCCTACCACCTGGCAGGAGCCTCCACCTTACCCCTTCCCGCCTTTTACACTGCTTCATCAGAAGGGCAGCTCTCTGTTTTATCAAAGACCACTTCTTTTCCACATGCCTATCCCAATTAGAGAAGAAACTAAATTTAGCATTTTGGGCAACAACATTAAAATGTTCCGCAATACCCACTTCAATCTTTTGTATCACCGACTCCACATTTGAACTCTTCCCATTGAAAATTCTATTATTATGCTCCCTCCAAATCTGCCAAACTACCATTCTCGGCACCTCCTGCCACAATCCAGCATAAGTTGAGCCCGCACCTAGTTGGGGCCAAGCACTAAACACTTCTTTGATTTCCTCGTGAAGGGGACCAAACCGCCCCAATTTACCACATACGAAATTCCAACAGCTCTGAGCAAATGCACATCCGAGCAACATATGACTTGTTGATTCCTTCGCCATCTCACAAAGCGAACACCTGAAAGGGCTTGCCATTCCAATCCGCATCAACCTTTCTTCTGTCAAGATGCGCCCATGACAAGTCAACTAGGCAAAAGCACCAGCCTTAGGGAGAACAAATTTTCCCTAGAAAAAAGTGATTTTGGCCAGTTCTCCACAAGAAGATCCTTTTTCAAAACCTTATAACCAATCCTGGTAGAAAATTCGCCAGATTTCGCCGCGCACTAGATTAGCGAGTCTCTTTCCCTTGAAAAAGAAATGAACCGATTCCCCAATTCTTCCAACAGCTGGTCTCTTACCCTGCTACTTACCATTTCAAAACTTTTCCACTCGAACTCCCATCTGCCCCATTCCCTTTTGAGATTGACATAATCGGCCACACGGTCTCCATACACCAGAGAAGTCACTTGAATAACCTCTTCTACATTTGGCAAAGAATCCAGTGGGGCATAACCATTCCACGAGTAATGCTAGAAGTATGCTCTTGACCCGTCTTTTATTGCCCAAGAAAGGTGGTCTGTTATTAGCTTCCTATTATTTAACACGAAATTCCACACTGTCGAGCCTCGCTGAAGGTTGGCTATTGTGAAAATCCGGTCAGGCTCCATTGAATCTAAGTATTTTGCTTTCAGAATTTTAGCCTAGAGATCTTCTGGATTTTAAAAAATGCGCCACACAAGTTTTGCTCCAAAAGCCTCATTTTGTAGTTTCAAGCATAGTTATGAGACTCGTCCGGAAGCGCCCAAACTCGGCGAGTCCCGAGCCGAGCACACCTGGCCGGGTCTTGGGAGCCCGGATGCGGACGCGGCTGAGTCCTACCGAGTCCTGGCCAGACTCGCCGGATGCGCCAGACTCGCCGCTTCCCAGAGAGTCCCGAGCCCTGGACGCGGCCGGCGACAGCAGAAGCAAAAGTGAATAAAAAACATAAAAGTTGATGTTTAAGTTTGTTTTTTTATTGTGTTATATTATCTCCCCAACCCTAAAAGCAACCTCATTTCATTCATTTGGCAAAATAGGAGGAGAAGAGAGAGTTGTGAGGAAAAATAGGAGGAGAAGAGAGAGTTGTGAGGAAAAATAGGAGGAGAAGAGAGGGCAACCAGCAAGCTGTTGAAGACAAATACAGGGCCACATACCATTTGGGAAGCTTCATAACAGCAAGGAGGTGCATTGAGAGCTCATTACCAATGATTGGGAGGAGTTTGCATTGCATTCCAAGCCAAATATAAGAGGTAAGTTTGATTTTTATTGGTTTTTTTTGTGTTTTTTTAACAAATAATTCATTGTAATTTGAAAAATCATTGTTTTTTTTAGTTTGCATTTTTTTTTTACAAACCCTACTTGCAATATAAATAATTTTATAAACCCTACTTGTTATTGCAGCCACATTCATTTGCAAATCAAAACATATTATTATTTTCACAATGTCTCAAACCCCAGGCAGAAAAGACCCTGCTTGGAAACATGCTGAAATCTTTCCCGGAATGAAAAAAGGGGAAGCAAAATGTAAATACTGCAAAACAATATATCATGGAGGCATAAATCGATTAAAATACCATATTGCACGCATACCCATCCATGATGCAGCGGGATGCCCTATAGCACCTCCTGAGGCTGTCCGTGAAGTGCAGGTGCAATTAGAAACTTTTGAATTGCAAAAAGAGATGAAAAAAAAACAGAAGCATGAATTGGTGAGTTTGGGAGTTGGACATGGACTTGGTGCTGTTGGAGATGCTTCTTCCATGCCTCCATACCGTCCTAGTGCTAGTGCTTGTGCTAGTGGTACTGCTTCTGCACCAGCTATCCCTGTGCATACTCCTACTGCTGGTGGCGCTAGTACTGCTAGTGCTAGTGGTAGTGGCAGTATTATTGGCCCTAGAGTTCGTAAATCTAGGGTGGACTCATATTTTGTACCACGCACTACTCCTGGTTCCCAACCGTCGCTTGAGAGCATGGGTTGGAACAAGGATGTACATGATGCAGCAAAAAAGACAATTGCAGACTTTTGGTACTACTGCACCATTCCCTTCCATGTAGCCAGGTAATTCTTTTTTGTTTAATTGTTTTAAAATTTATTATTTTAGAATCTAGATGTATCTCATTATCGAATTCAAATTTAGTGCAGTTAAAATCTTAAAACTTTTCATTTTACAATACTTATGTAAATAACTTATTAATTTATTTATGACATGTTTTAAGGTCACCTTTTTGGCAAAACATGGTTGATGCCATAACCATATGTGGGCCGGGGTTCAAAGCCCCTTCTGAAGATGAATTAAAGGGCCCACTTTTGACTCAAAAAGTGGCAGATGTGAAAGCACAATTAGAGGAGCAGCGTGAGCAGTGGAGGAGGATTGGTTGCACCATCATGACTGATGGTTGGACCGATAGGAGAAATAGGACGCTGCTTAATTTTCTAGTGTCCTCCGGAGGTAATTGTACTTCCCTCAATGCATTGAAATTTGAATTTGATTTAGTGATTAATAATTTAATATGGCTGATTTTTGTTTTTTAATTTATTGAATAACTGGTTTTGCTTATTCTTTCAGGTGACATTGTTTTCATTAAGTCCATTGATGCTTCTGCCCAATTCAAAAATGCCACATATCTATGTGAGGCTATAGAGGAGGTGATAGCTGATGTGGGGGAAGAGAATGTAGTGCAAGTGGTGACAGATAATGCAGCAAACTATGTTGCTGCTGGTAGATTATTGATGGAGAGGCACCCTACTATATTCTGGACTCCATGTGCCGCCCATTGCATTGACCTCATGATGGAGGATCTTGGCAAGCTCCCATGGATCAAAACATGTGTGGATGCAGGTAGAAACATTTGCAAATTTATATACAATCACACATGGGTGCTTAACCTTATGAGGCAATACACTGGGTTGAGGGAGTTGTCTCGTCCTGACATCACTAGGTTTGCAACTAATTTTATCACAATTGCAATCCTTGATTCGGTCAAAGGCAGCCTTAAGCGCATGTTTGTTGGTGAGGAGTGGTCTTCCTCATCGTTTTCTACAAGCACTGCAAGGATTGGTGTGGCCAATTGCATTTTTGATGAGCAAGGGTTTTGGACACCAGTGGAGGAGATTGTGAAGGTAAAATTTAATTCTTTATTATGTTTTAATTTTTAATCATATCTTTTATTTGTTTATTTTCATTCACACTTATTTGTGAAACATGTTTGCACTTTGCAGTTTATTGAGCCCTTGTTAGTTCTCCTACGAGTTGCAGATGGGGAGAAGCCCGCACTGGGATACATATATGAGGGCATGGATAGGGCCAAAGAGGCCATTAGATCAGTCTATGGTGGAGTTCAGGATAAGTATCGTCCCATTTGGGAGATCATTGATAGGAGATGGCAAAACCAACTTCATAGGCCCATCCATGCAGCCGCATGTTTCCTAAATCCGGCCTTCCAATTCCGCAGTGATATCCATGGAGATAGAGAAATTCTTAGTGGGCTCTACTCGACAATAGAGCGGATGTTGCCCGCTGTTACTACACAGATAGTGCAGGAGATAGATGCCTTCAGTAAGGCACGAGGAGACTTCTTTGCACGTCAAATGACCATAGACAGTAGGACAACATTACTACCAGGTAAAAATATATTTAAGGGCATAATTGTCATCTTTTTATATTGTATTTTATTATTAAATGTTGAACTTGAAACTTGAAATGAGATTGATTTTGTTTCTTTTTCTCATCTCAGATAGTTGGTGGAGGTTGTTTGGTTCTGATGCACGGAACCTGCAGAATATTGCCATTCGTCTATTGAGCCAGCCATGCAGTTCATCTGGTTGTGAGCGCAATTGGAGTATGTTTGAGCACATACACTCCAAGAAGCGCAATAGATTGACAGTGGAGAGGATGAATGACTTGGTCTATGTTCATTACAACCTTCGGCTCAGATACAGGAAGCTTTTTGACCACGACAACACCCCGATCAATCTAGATGAGGTTGATCCACAGTCTGAGTGGACCACTGAGGCTACAGATGCAGTCTTTAGTGACGAGGACCTTGATTGGGTGGACCAGGCAGAGAGAGAGGCTGAGGTTGTAGCCATGGCTGAGGAGGAGGCTAGAGCACGAGGAGACATAGCTGCTGTTGGTGAGAGTGGCATGGAGACTCAGACAAAGGCAGAGACTATGGCTGCAGCTGCAACATCATCCAGGAGCGTTAGACACCTTCATAGGAAGGATGTTGGCTTCACTATGCTATAGAGTCATAGAGTCATAGCTATTGTTTTGATATTTCATATTTGTATGGAACATTTGATGTTATGGATTTCATATTCCATGACTTTTGTATACATTTGACTAGTTTTATAATCTATATATCTAAGTATGCTATTTCCTTCAGCAGCGCAACTACAATTTGTGTACTTTATACTTATGTGATCAAATTTGCTTTTATTTGTGTTGTATTCAATAAAGGGTGCTTGAAACAAGTTTTAAATCCTTAAAAATCTTTAAATTTCTAGATATTTTTCAACTTTTTTTCATTTTGCCGAGTCTGCGTCGAGTCCGAGTCCCGAGTCCCCGAGTCTCGAGTCGAGTCGCCCGAGCCGAGTCCGAGCCGAGTCCGAGTCTCGTTACTATGGTTTCAAGTCCTTGACAACTGCTCCGCTTGCCTCCTTTGGTTTCATCACTGTATCCCAGCCAATCAATGGGATCCAATCCCTATCCTAAGCACCATCCCACACTAAATTCCTTTGGCAAGCCACTAGGCATTTTTCCACCTTCTTCGACATTGCCACACATGCCATCATAAACATTGGAATTGCCGCTATTACTGCTTTGACCATTTTGAGGCGCCCAATGTAAGTTAACCAACGACCTTTCTAGGAGCTTATCTTAGCTTTACATTTGTTTACAGTTTCCTCCCACAAGCTTGCCTTAACTTGTCCTTCAAACAATGGCATTCCAAGATATTTCGAAGGCAAGCTTCCTTTGTTGAAGCTAAGGATATTTTGAATGTTCCATTGCAATGCCTTCCTCGCATTAAAGAAAAAGATGCATGATTTTTCAACGTTCACTTTCTGGCCAGCCTCCGCTTCAAACACCAAAATTGCTTCCTTCATTACCCTGGCTTCCTCCTCAGATGCTTTCTTGAAGAATAACGTGTCATCTGCGAAGAATTGATGAGTTACCGCTGGAACATTCGAGGCGACCTTCACCCCACACCACTCCCCACTTCTGAATTTGTTCGATATAAACTTGCTCCAAGGTTCCATGATTAAGGCAAAGAGGAAAGGCGAGATTGGGTCACCTTGCCTTAGTCCTCTCGCCCCCGAGAAAAACCCACAGGGAATGCCGTTGATCTGAATTGAATATCTTGGAGAAGAAATGCAGCAAAACACCCACTTCAACCATTTCTGTCCAAAACCCAATCTTTCCATTAACTTGATCAAGACCCTCCATTGGACCCGATCATAAGCCTTGCTTAGATCCAATTTCACCAGCATACCAGCTTTATTCTGTTTTTTTAAAGAGTGCACCACTTCATGGGCCACAATGATACCATCTGTGATATTTCGGCTAGGGACAAAACCACTTTGCTCTAGAGACACCACCTTCGGAAGGACAATCTTCAAACGGTTCGCCATTACCTTTGTGATTATTTTATAAATAGTGTTACATATAGAAATGGGTCTAAAGTTTGCAAAGCTTTCACATACTTCTTTCTTCGGGATTAACACTATATTTGTGTTGTTGAGATCCTTCAACAATGTTGTTTTCCTGCGCGACTCCTCCACCACTCCTAACACCTCGGC
Source organism: Sequoiadendron giganteum (assembly GCA_007115665.2). Taxonomy (NCBI): domain Eukaryota; kingdom Viridiplantae; phylum Streptophyta; class Pinopsida; order Cupressales; family Cupressaceae; genus Sequoiadendron; species Sequoiadendron giganteum. The sequence continues at coordinate 19,863,753 of CM021105.1, forward strand.
TCCAAGGAAATCCCAACATACTTGGTAGAATAAGGCACCAAAGCCATCCGGCCTTGGCGATTTCTCCGATTCCAGCTCAAAAACAACTTTTTTGACCTCTTTGGCCGTCACCTTTGCTTCCAACATTTCATTGTCAGCTGGCATGATCACCCTTTGGATTCCATTCAACAAACTTAGAGAAATGTTTTCTGCCACCCTCGAGCCACCTAGTAGACCTTCAAAATATTCTACGCCGACCCATTGGATATCCCCTTCATCTTGGATTAAGATCCCATTACCATCTTTAATTTCGCTAATTTTCTTCCAACTCTGCTTTATTTTGGATGTGTAGTGGAAATTTTTTGTGTTTAAATCTCCTTCCTTCAACCAGGTTTCATGCGACTTTGACCTCCAAAAACATTCTTCCTAGGCCAACACTTGGCTATACTTCTCAAGTAATTTCTTTTCTTCTTGAAATTGATTGATTGTCATTCCATCTTTAATTACCTTTTCTCCTAGGGATTCCAATTCACTTTCCAACCTTTCCTTTTCTGCAAAGATGTTTTCGGAAACCTCTCTATTCCATTTCTTTAAGTTATCCTTCATCTTGATCAATTTTTTGTTAAATACAAACATTTTCATCCCACTCCACTGGATTGGTTCGAACCACCACAATTTCATTTGATCTACCAAACCTTCCTTAACCACATTTTTTGAAATTTGAAATTTCCTTTTCTTGGTTTCCTTTTAGGGGCCAACTGAATCTCCACTAGAAAATGATCCAAAATGAAAATTGGTCTCACCAACACCTTGGGAGGAGTTACATCTTGCAACCAGTCTTCAGAAACAAGAAACCTATCTAACCTCTCTGCAATGTTAGTGAAACCTGATCTTTTATTATTCCATGTAAAGACGCCATTGGCTGTCTTTATATCAATGAGGTTAGAAGAAACAACAAAACTTGTAAAATCCTTCTGAGACTGGTACTCTTTTCTACACCCCCCACTCTTTTTGCTTAAATCAATAATTGCATTAAAGTCCCCCCCAACAACCGTACTGACTTGATCAAATTCTTTTAATAAGACATCCCACAGTACTTGCTTCTCTTCAGATTTTATGGGCCCATAGATGTTAAATAATTTGAAAACTTTCCTATTGGCTAAGATTGTTACCTTCGCTTTCATCCAGCAATGGTTTTTTGCAGTTATTTCCAATTCCACTCTGGATGGGTTTGACTTGATCATATTCTTTTAATAAGACATCCCATAGTACTTGCTTCTCTTTAGATTTTATGGGCCCATAGATGTTAAATAATTTGAAAACTTCCCTATTGGCTAAGATTGTTACCTTCGCTTTCATCCAGCAATGGTTTTTTGCAGTTATTTCCATTTCCACTCCAAATGGGTTCCAAAGGATGCCAAGACCACCAGTCGGGCCATCCACCTCCACGAAAGCGCCTTTCCAATTTTTGCAAGACTTCAGGAAGGAATCCGCTTCTTTTTCACCCAACTTAGTTTCTTGAAATAGAAATACTTCTACATTTTGAATTTCCAACTGGCGCTTGACCAGTCGCCTCTTGTTAGGGGCGTTTAAACCCCTAATGTTCCATGTGAGAATCCTCATTTCCGTCCAAGGGAGGGGGCATCCTCCCTTGGATCTTGTCATATAGGTCTTGATGGATGCTTGGTTGCTTTGCTGAGCCTCTTCCTCTCGTTTTTGTTTAAGAGATTTTCTGCCAACTTTGGATGAGGAGGCCTTTGCCATCTGATAGACATGGCACACTTCTAGGATGCCCATACTATTCTCTTCTCTACTATTGGTTCCGCCCTCTGAAATGTCATCCTCCAAATCTTCCTTTTTCAATGGATATTCCAGCAATAATTGATTTTCCCTCGGGCTTAATTCTCCTTCCTCCATTTGATCAACTTCCTCCGGAAAAACCGTTTGTAACGGTTCAAACAAGGCCAATTCTTTGTTGCTTGCAAATATGTTGCCTTCTGTGCGAACGCCATTCTCCACTGCTTCCTCCCTATTTGTGTTTTGTTGCCTTTTTTTGTGCCAAATTCTCCTTTCTTGTCTCGGAAAATGCCTACAGTTTGCCTCAATATGATTCCGCCTTCTACATCTCAAACAAAAAAAAACCATTTTTTCGATTTCCAGTTGTTGTTTCCAGATTTCTCCACCACTTTTCAGGACAATCTCCTTTGGGATTTCTTTTATTGTTAATACTTTCAATCTTGCATAAATCAGAGTTTCACCTTGCCTCAAATCGACATCTAATGCCTGTCCGAGAGAGTTCCCAATTTGTTTTAACTTTTAAGCAATTTCTTGACTAGTATTCAAACGGCAAATTATAGAGTCTGATCCATATAGGACCATCAGGAGGAATGAAATCTAAAGGGTTAAAATTTCTTTTCCAATTCTGCACATACAAGAAGGAATTCTCGTTCCTCCAACCACCTTTTTCTAAAACTTCTTTTCTCATTGATTCTTCTTTGAAGACAGCCACGAAGAAACCCTTTGGCATAAAATTTAGAATCGGGTCCCCCAACCAGTTAGCCGTTACCCAATCTACAATCTCTTTCCTTGTGAGTCTCTTCCCCAAGAACCGGGCTATAACGACACTTTTTTCAAATTGCTCTACTTCAAGCGCAACAAAACTAGTAACATCTACTTCTTGGCATTGGTGACCATGTTGGAACCCTGTTGACTTTCCTTTTCCAAAACCCTCGGCTTTCGCCTGCACTTCCTTACCAGATCGCTCCACCATTAGTCCAAACTCAAACATTAATTTCCTTTTTCTTAGCACCCCACTAGTTTATGAGAAAAATTGCAAAAAATAGGCTAAGGGTCATTTACGAACTTATGCTAGAGAAGGGGACATGACACACCATAATTATTAAAAAACAAATTTAGCTCCTCTTGAGATGCAATTTTGGAATGCACCATATTTTCTTGCATCTTGTGGATTGGCTTTTGAATTCTTGTTGAGCCATGAGCTCCAAGAGTATAATAGGTCCAATTTTGTTTTGATTAAGGGGGAAAAATAGGTTTTGAATGGACCTGAAACCATTTACAATAGGTTTTGAATGGACCCGAAACCAATAACAAACAGGTTTTGACGGGGACCTCAAACCCACACAAAGAAGAATAGGTCCCATTTTGTTGTGAACACTACCTCCTTTGAATTTTTTGTCATTGGATCTAGTATTTTTTGAATATCAAGATCCCCTTCCTCAAGTTTGTCTTATTCTTTCTTGAGGGTTTCCTTTGATGCTTTTCTTGATATCATTGCCCTCCAACAAGATAGCTTTGGGGTCTTGCTTGATATCTTCTTCAAAAGTCACATCCCTACTTATTTAGGTATTTTGAGTTGTAGGATCAACTAGCCTATGTGCCTTTGATTCCATACTACATCCAAGAAAGATACACTTGATGCTTTTTTTATCATGTTTGTTCCATTTTTGTTTTGGACCATGTATATATGTTTTTCTTCCACAAATATTGGGATAGCTTAGTAATCACAGTTCTAGCACAATGTCATGTCCTCTTTTTGGAAATAGTGTCATGAGAAGACCTCTAGCCTATTCCCCTTCTTTGTAGTCTAAAGGGAAAAGCAAAGAAAATAGATTTTAATATTATTTTAAGTTGGCCTAGCTTCATTTGGATCTTTATTTTCATTTGGCATTTTCATTGTGAGCTTTGGCATGAGTTTTGGCATCCAAGGACAAAAACCATTGGTTTGTTTCGGGTTTGAGAGGATGATAATATTATTTTAAGTTGGCCTAGCTTCATTTGGATCTTTATTTTCATTTGGCATTTTCATTGTGAGCTTTGGCATGAATTTTGGCATCCAAGGACAAAAACCATTGGTTTGTTTCGGGTTTGACAGGATGAAAACCCTCTTGGATTGCACATTTGGGATTAAGGAGGAAAACCTTGTTTTCCATTTTGGGTGATTCCATTTGGGGATCACAATTGTGTTGAGGATTTGTAGACATTTTTCAGCTTGCTACAGTGTTTGTTGCTGATTTTGGTATTTCATACAAGACTCCAGCCATACAGGGATTTGGTTTGCGAACAAATTTGCTATTTCATTGACACATCATTTTGGGAGATTTCTACAACAATTTCAGAATTTTTTTATAAGCAGATCTGCATCATTCTTTTCAGATCTCAGGAGTTTACACCATTTTGAGAAACCCTAGCTGCTGCTCCATCAACCTTTGGAGGGTTTGGATCAAATTTGACATTATTTGTAGGTTCCGAGCCTTAGCAATGAAGAATTTGTTGTTGTACCAACATCATAAGTCTAATTTTCAGTCATACAACTTGAGTGCCACCTTTGGGAGAGCAAAATCTATCATTCCAACCTTTTGACAGTCATATCAGCCATTGACTTGCATCATTCCAGCCCATGTACATCACAGACCAGAATAGCGCAGTCATTTGAAGGATTAACATTGATCAAATATTGTTGTTCTAGCTGCCAAACACCATTATTAGCATTGTTTTCCAGCCGTACCACATTAACTGTAGGCCATACCAGTCACATTTGCTGATCCTGGAAGCCATACAGGTCTTCAACAATCAATAAAGGAGATGCACTATCATTTTGGGAGGGTGAAATGCATTTCTTCATCCATATATGAGGTGCCAGCATTGGAGAAGACCCTACACAATTTTATTTAGCTGTTTGAAAGTCTGTAGCAGCTGTACAATCTTCATTTTGCTGCTGCACCAGGCCATACAAGTCTAAAAATTGCATTTTATCAGCTGTACCATCTAACCATACCATTCAAGAGAGGTTTTGTGAGTAAAAATTATCATTTTTCGATTTGTAACTTGTCTCAAAGCATGTTTCCAACCTTGTCATAATTTCCAGAAGTTGTATATTAATAAATTCAGACTTTTGAGGGTTTCTGTGTTCATATTTGGTTCCGATATGAGTATTTGGTGTGAACTAGGGTTTGTACTAGTAGTTATAATTGATAATAGTTGGTTCAGATTTGATATATGAAGTGTTTGAGGGTTTGATCAAGTAATTTTAGTTATTTGTCATCAAGCTTATTTTACTGCTTTAGTTTATTTTAATTTCCAGAATACAAAAATATACAAAAAATGTAGAAAATAAAAAAAGGTAATATAAAAGGGACATTACATGCAAAATTGCTTCTCTATATGCATGCCATTGAGCATGCAATGCATCATTTATTGGATACCTTTGTTCTTTCGCTTAGCAACAACATTTGTTGTGGAGTATAAGTAGTTGTCAATTGCCACTTGATGCTTTGTATGTAATAAAAATACTCAAATTCTTTGGACATCTACTCTCCCCTCAATCCGTGTAAGAAAGTTTTTATGGGATGAACTGTTTTCTTTTCCACTTTAGGATTGAAATACTTCAAGTTTTAAAATGTCTTTTCTTAGTTCCTTAGGCAGTATGTCCATAGCTTTTAGGAGTAATCATTAACAAAGAGGAGAAAATGTTTAATCCCATTGAAGGATTCTTCCAAAGGTCCGTATTGATCATTGTGAACTAAGTTAGGAATATTTTTGGCTTAAATTGACTGGCCACTCTCAAACTTCTTTTAATGTTGCTTCCCAACAACACAGCTTGAGCAAAAATCCATTTTATACTTGATGTCCAAGGACCATATTTTGCCTAATGTAGGATTCAAATCACCAAAATGTTGGTGCCACAATGAGCATTTATTCTCAATAGTTGTAGAAAGAGAAAGGAATTGCAAAGGAATGGTATCTCTAGTAAACATTCCTCCTTCCATTGACCCTTGAGCTATAATCTTTGGAGTGTTCTTATCTTTGACTATACAACATTTTCCAGAATTTTTCTTATCAAAGTCAATTTTTTTTTTTCTTTGTTGGAGATACCCCCAAGGGGGTTCCCTTCAGCTTAGAGCCAAGGTCTGAGGGGTTTCCATTCTGCCAAAATCCGTCGGGGGCACGATCCCCACCTCATACCTTTTTAGGCATCGGAGCCTTTGCACTCAGCAAGACTTGATCCTTGGTGGACTCATTTAGAACCTTTCAACTTCACCAGTAGACCAAGGGCCCATTGACAAAGTCAAATTTGAAGTTATTATCAAGCAATTGATTAATTGGATGTAAATTCTTCTTCATTTTTGACACAAGAAATTATGCACTTAACTTTTTTTGTTTCAAAATTGAAAAAAAAAAATTCTCTTCCCTTTGACTTGTAGAAAAGAGTTTTATCCAAGGTGGCCAGTTCCACTTTGCTTATTTAGTTTTGTGAGCCATTCTTTCCTTCCAATCATGTGTTTAGGTGCACCTAAGTCAATATACCAAATGTCTTTTTCATCTTTGGTATTCCTTTTGGTCACATTCTTCTCTATCATTCATGTTAATGTTTTAATTTGTCTTTTGCAAGACAACACAAAACAAAACTGTTGTACCCAAACCAAATATTTTGCTTCATTAAGGCATTTTGCTTAAAATGGTCTAAACCTTGTTAAAATGATGTCAAAACATAGTTTTTGGGCAAATCAAGTAGGGGCTTTGAGTCAGTGTGATGCCACAAAGATATTGGCAAAATTTGAAAAATTTGAAAATTAGGGTTTCTGGACCCCTATTTTTAGGTCAAAAACCCTAAAAATAGAAACTTGTCAAAATTTGTTTTGATTGGTTTATTTTGCTTCACGATCACAATGGTGTAGTCAGATTCAGTTAAAACTCAGTTTAAGCTTGGTGGGTAGTTTTTGTTTTTTCAAGTGAAAAGTTAGGTTCTTTGAGGTCAACAATGGCAGATGGCCAGGTACCTGGTGTCGAAATCTGAGCTTAAAACCCTCCAGCGAAGATTCTATGGCAAAAAATGTTCAAAATGATGCTTCGTGACAGAGGGGTTTTCTGAAGTGGTGAAAATCATCAAAAAAATTTTAAGTCTGGAAAGGAAACGAAAAAAGAGCGCTTGTTGGCCAGGGGCTCCTAAGGTTTCAAAGGCTCAAATCAAATTTTCGGGGTTTGTCACTTCCAAGAAGTCTTCTCTGGAATCCTGCCATCTTCGCAATGAGCCTACCAGCCAATCCAGAAGATTTGTTAGCAACCTACAGCTGGAAGTTAAGTGATTTTTAGCCAGTTGGAAAAATGGCTAACACTGGCAGAGAAAAGAGCGCCTGGAGGCCAGGGGCTCCCAAGAATTCAAGGCATCAGATGTTAGTTTTTGCATTGACTATCTCCAAGATGATCTTCTCAGCTTCAACCCTACTTCGCAATGAATCTATTAGCCAGTTCGTAGGACTTATCAAATGGCAGCAGTGGTGGAGCGAATGAACATGTAAAACAGAGGTTGAAGAGAAGATCACCAAGGCAAAAGCGCACTTGTTAGCTAGGGGCTCCCTTGATTCTGGAGGCCATGATCAACTTTTTCAGACATATCACTTCTAGAAGGACTTCTCCGGAATCCTGTTAGCTTCGCGATGAGCCAACCAGCCAGTTCAACAGATCTGTCTATCACCTAAAACTGGAGATTGAACGCAAAATGAGGGAAATTGAAAATGACTGTCTGGAGTGAAAAGCGCGCCTCTCAGCCAGGGGCGCCCATCTTTTTGGAGCTCTAGATGAGGTTTTCTGATTGTGTGACACCTACGATGTCTGTCTCAGACTTGATCCGGCTTCGCAACACATTCGTCAACGGGTGATTCCGATTTACTAAGCTGCCGTGATCAAGAGTCAAACATATGGTTTCAGTCATGGTCATAATTATCTAGAATTGCCAAAAGCACCACTAGAGGCTAGGGGCGCCCAAGGTTTTGGAGCCTTGAATTCAGTCTGTTTGATGATTTCATGTACTCATCTTGTCCGTGTCAGGTTCAACTTTCCGTTGCATATCTTAGTTAGGTCAGAGGATGTCTCAACAGCCTGCAACCGGAGATTTAGTGAATTTTAGCCAGTTTTTGAAAAGTCTGGGAGGAAAAGCGCCCCTGGAGGCCAGGGGCGCCCATGTTTTTGGATTGTCAAATGATGTTTTTACAAGAAGTGCTCTCCAAGAGCTCTTGTTCAGAATTCAGTCTGCTTCGCAATAAGCTAGTTAGCTCGTTCTGAAGTTTTGCTGGACACCAGGAAGCATAAAGTGAAGTGAGGTCAAAATCACAGTGAAAATGATGGAAAATGCCTGAATTTTCTAAGTCTAAGGTCAAAAAGTGCCCCTAGAGGCCAGGGGCACCCTTCATTTTGAGGCCTCAAGTGGATGAATTAGGGTTTGTCACCTCAAGGAGTCTTTTTGTCAGATTTGATCTTGCTCTTCAGCGAAACTGTCAGCCAGTCAATCCGACATGTCAGTCAATCAGAATCAATGGTCGAATGTGAGCTCCGGTGAGGTTTTCAAATTCAAGTTTTCAGAAAAATGGCTATCTGGAAAGGACGCCTAAAGTCAAAGGTTGACTTTTGAACTCAAGGAAAGAAGTGCGCATGAGAAGAGGATTCAGTTAACTAAAATTAACTCTTTAGTTGATTGTTTTCAAGGTCGACTTCTTCTAAGCCTATTTTTGGCTTGTAACTGAGTGGGATCAGCTTGCATGCGCCAGTTAATTGAACTATTGAAGGTGATGCCCTATTTAGGGTATATTTTTCATTCAATTAACTGTTTTGAGAGCCAATCAGAGGCCATGCGTGGGTTTTGAAGGTTCAGTTAGAGTTCAAGCACATTTTCCAAGGCTGTGCATGCATTTATGACGCCTTTGAGAGTTAATTCTTATTTATTAAGCATATGGCGTCCATTATTTCTCATTCTGAGTTGATTCAACATGCCTTTCTTGAGCAATTTTTAATTTGAAGATGCTACAGGTGTCAGAATTCAGTGATCTTCGTAGCTACAGATTCAAAATTTTCAGAGGAAGGATACTTCAAACTTCGTTTTCCGTTTGCATGCAGGTTTCATCGAATCCATTTCAAGCATAGGCGAATTTCTACAAAAGAAGAGAGAAAACAAACAAATAAAAACTTATATCTTCTGTCTTATTTTCCTCTATTCTCGTCTTAGGTATTCTTCGCATGTCAAAGAAAACGGCAAAATCTTTAGAAACGCATCGTCTGGGTCTATATTGGTCAACATCAATGACAAATACCCATGTCTTAGATTATTTTGTGAAAATAGCTCCACTGCCTCTATTCTAGAGCACTGTGCTTTTTTCCAGAGTTTTCTTTGCATGTGGTGTTAAGGATCGAACATATTCAAACATAGTCTGATTATCTTTGTCAAAGACGTTTTTCCAGATTTCTTCTCTTGATGTCGAATGTGCTGATTGCAGAACATTAATTGATTTCGATGTTTGCATATCATGAATGGAACTACCTTTTATATGTTTAGGAGACCTGTCACTAAGGGGTGCATCTCTTGAGAGGACGTGTCCCTTTGGGCGCGCGGGTTCCATACACAACCGATTACCATTCGGTTAGTGTTTATTTAACACACACATAACCTTATATGTGGTGAGTGTATAAGTTCCGATTTATTAAATGTAGAAATAACATTTTAATATGAATTTATATATTTATGCTCATAAATTCAATTTCCAAAAATATGAAATAAGAAGGATAATCTTGATCATATATAAATAATGAAGATGCTTTCAGCATTCGTTATTTATATCTGACCGCAGCTATCATCCATTAACATGTGGGCCTAAAACATATTTTTTCCAGAATCTGTCGATTTGGGTCATCTTAGGACTCAGTTCTACATAAAACCCATGTTCCAGATTTTTAGGGAAAAATTGCCCCAGTGCCCTTAACTACCAGTTCAAATCTCAACTGAAAACCTTTTGCATGCGGGCCTAAAACTCAATTTTTCGAAAAACAAAAGATCTGGGTTTGATCAGTTCTCCAGCGGCAACAAAACCCATATGCCAGTTTTTCTTGAGGAAAAATGTTCGAGAACCCCTAACTGTCAGTTTAGTTATCGACTGGAAACCCTTTGCATGCCTTACTAAAAGGTTCTTTTTCAAATTTCTGATGTTGTGGGTTTGCTTAGAATCATTTTCTGCACAATACCCACATCTCAAAATTTTTCGTGAAATTTTTCCTTCGACTGGCTATTTTTAGCCTCATCGAGAGCTGTTTTAGCTTTCTAGAAAAAGTTGTCAGAACATAGTCGTGTTTATAGTCAACAGGCGAGTTTTTCATAAGGCAGTTCACTCAAACTGAATTCAGGACCAAATTGGTCTTAATTCACAATTTCATAAGAAAAATTGACACTGTTTTCCATCAAGCAGTTTAGAGGGTTGATACCGTTGGAATTCTGTGTGTGCGGCGAGTTCGTGTGCATTTCTCACAACCAGAGTGTTCGAGGTCAAACTTCGTGGTTTCATCATGCAACACTCTTCCGTTGAGAAGAATCAAGAAAAGCATCAAAAGCGTCAAGCTGTAGAAGAGACAAAGGTCATCACTCCATTTACGGAGCCGCCAAAGTCATTCAGATCCCGTGCCATTATCTTCATGAAGATGGTGCGTATGTTGAGCTTGATGCAGTGCAGGCTGAGTTCAAGGGACTGGTTCATGATAACCTAGGTGGAGATCTTAAGGTGTCCAAATTGGATGAGTTCTCAGAGTTGACTGTTAGTTTCAGAAAGGCAACTACAAAGGTCAAAGATAGTCAGAGGGCGACACAGGATGGAGAGAAGGAGTTAGACAGATAGTTCATCATCGTAGACAACATCAGAGTACCAGATGATGATATGATCAACAAATTCCTGGACGAGGTGATAAACATAGAGGGCTTGTAGTAGACACCCAGTTGGATCCTGCAGTTATTTACGAGGATGAGTCAGAAGCAACAGTTATCTCAACGTCATTTCTTGAGTTTTCCTTGTTGATATCAAGCACGCCTATCTCATTCTTGGAGATATCTTCACAGGAGGATGGAATTTTAGTTAGTTTTAGTTGACTGATGGTAGTTATCAGTTAGCTTTCCTTTCAATAAGGACGTGCATGTTGCACATGTCCAGTTAGCATTGTTTGTATCGGTTAACTGATGGTAGCTTTCCAGTTAACTGTATAGTTTCTTTCATTTAGACTTAGATGAATAAATTCTCGCATGCTGCAAGACTGTAGTTGACTCAAGGTGATTTTAGGGTTGCCTACACCTTTGATGTCTATAAATAAGAGCTTTCAGCTCATTTGTAAATAACTTTTGCACGAGAGAGTAATATATGTTGTGTCGCCTTGCCTGTAATATTGCCTATTTTGTATCGTTCACGAGTATTTATTATGATGATGAATTGTTATGCCACTCGGGTTTCATGCAGTTATTATGGTGAATGCTAATCTTAGTTAAATGGGGTTGCTAGTTTGATCGTTATTGTATGCGTGTTTTTTCTATGCAATACACTGTCCTAGTTGCTTACCTTATGTTTTGTTTCTAATAAGCCTATTTAGATGAGTAAATTGCTGTGCCACCTTGCCCTCATGTTGCAAATCTGTACTTAAAGGTTATCGTTTGATGTGCATGTTAATAAACTTATTCAGCCAAGCAAATAGTTGTCCCTCCTTGCCTTCACGTTGTGAATCCGTGCCTAGTTTATCGTGTATTTGTTTGTTTCTAATAAACTTCTTCCCAACCAAGCAAATAGTTGTGCCACCTTGCCTTCATGTTGTGAATCTGTACTTGAAGTTTATTGTGTAATCACATTCTTTCTCCGTTTCCTCATGCTCTGTTTTCTTGAGGAGATTGGATAGTTTAAAGCTTTAGTTTTTAGTTGTAGTTAAGACCTGCGAAACCAGAGAAAACCCTTAGCTGCAACGTCCTTGGTTTTTTTAACCTTGTGCCTCTTCCAGATGAGTCGAAAAAGATAGGTTTTAGATACTTTATTTTTAGAAATGCATATCAACAAATGAGGGAGCTTCCCCTCCTAATTTGAAGAGTACTCATTACGCATTGTGCATAGCTGTCCGTACTAACTTATACTCCAGAGGTGTTAGTTATTACGCCAACAAAAACAATGTGTGGGTTAAAACCTCTCTTCAAATTCAAAAAAGGAGCTCTTTGAGATCTAAACTAATCTAAACCAAAGCTAAATTGACTCTAGACACAAATTATAGACAAAACATATAGATATGCACACCATACAACATTCATTGAGGGGGTTCTGCATAAATGAAAATGATTACGTGCCTACGTTTTTTCCTTGGATACATGTGCTAGACTATTAATAGCTATACCTTGCAAATGAGATTTTCAGATATTGAAAGAAAGAAACTACTAATCTAAACACACAAACAACACCTTTAGGATAACTAAAACAAAGACCAAATATTTAGTGCAAAAAAAATTAAAGGAAGAATGACTTGAATAACACATGATTCTAGGAAATAAATTTACTAAATCACAAACAAAAACGACATCAATACAAAGCTTGACAAAGTTACTCAGTTTCAATTTTATTAATGGAATTACAAACATAGGTGAACTAGCTTGAAAATAATTTTGTTGCATAAGCGTAGCATCTAGCATGATTCTCCCTAGATTTTATGTGCTCAAAGCACTTATTTATAGTTTACAAATGCTCAATCTTGAGATTTTGAAATAATATTATTTTAATTCAAAAAGCAAGCTTCAAAGAAAAACACTTAAAGACTGCTGAAAAGATGGAAGTAAACAAACTTTTTAAGCAAAACTAATTCTAAACAAATAATAGGAATGCGACCACCTAAAAATATGCAGTCCTACTTTGTTGAAAATAGAACATGACTGGAATAGACTCTGAAAAGATTTTCCCAATTCAATGACAATTTAATTTCCATCAATGGCGTGAAGTCTAATGCTTTAAAGCTGATTTTTGCTTTTATGACTGACTGGTTAAACACGACTCCACCTTTAGAAAATGCAATAGGCTGACTGAGGTATAATGGTGTGCATATTAATGATTTCCACAATATCTTAATATGGGTGAAGTTTAGGTTTGTTTTGGCTGACTTAATGAACCTTGGTGGAGATATTCAATGGCTTAGCTGAACCAATTTTAAGTCTTTTGCAGAGATAATCATCACTTATGCTAACTTCTTAAAGTGTCAAAGGATTTTTTTATCAATGTTGCCATTATTTAAAGTGCTGGGCAGAACTTATGGTTGGTTGAGCCAAGGATAAAATGTGCTGGCAGAAAAACTCTTCAATTAAGCCATCTTTTGAATCTTGAGCTAAATTTTTGATTGGTTGTGCCACATTTTTTCATATTGTCAGGTAGAACTTTACAATTCTTGAGCCAATCTTTAGGTTGGATAAAGTTTCTTAGTGGCTCAACCACTCCAATTATGTGCTTATGTTCATGTGGTGGAATACTTAAGTTTGTTGGCGTTTCAAATCGCACCTCTGGAATGCGTTCTGGAAACAGACAACTATGTGCAATAAACTGCTCTTCGAATTAGGAGGGGAAGCTCCCTCTTTTACTGAGTTGCATAAAGAAAGTAAACTAAACTTAATTACGCCTATCTTTTTGATTCAACTGTGAGAACACAAGGTTATAGAACACTAGATGTTGCGGCTGAGGTTTTCCCTTTAATGAAACTAGACAACTACAACTTAATCTACGCTTAAAACGTTTCTGCCCTCTCAAGTAAACGCAGAGCAAGAGAGTTTAGAAATAGACAAGTTTGATTTCCTGACAAAGATACTTAAACAAACTTTTCTTCAACATACATTTAAGGCAAGCTGAAAAAGAGATCATAAAAGTATTACGAAAATATGAGACTTTTATTTCAAGAGCAGCAAAGCAAGCTTCAAGATTTTATTTCCTCATACTTCTAACACAAAACAATAAACGGAAATTTGAGATATTTATATCGAGGCAGACAAAGCACGCTTAGGATTTTATTCACTCAAACTTCTGGAACAAAGATTACAATTTCGAGACAAAAAGTTGTAGCAAAATACTTGCAACATGCGATCAACCTGATTATAATTGACACATAACACATGCACTAAACAAGGATTTGCAGCTAAGGAGGCATGCAAACTTGCTCTTTACACAAAGTGAACAACACTGAATAACAAAGAGAAGGCACTAAAGGCACTTATGTCTTGTTATCACAAGCACGGTTCCACTAAAATGAGCAAACACTGCTCTTATTTATAACTAAGCAGAGGAGTAGGGAACCCTAAAATCTCCTTGCTTTTACAACTAACACTTGTCAACATGCAAACTTTATTTCTAAACCTAAAACAAGATAAAACATCTAAAACCTAAGAAAGCATGTAAAATAGGAAATGCCAACCCATTACATTTGTTTTCCTTCTTCTTCAAAGAATGGATAAGAATTGAGACAAGAATAGAAAGAAAGCATGAGATAAGAATGGAAAGAAAGTTGGGAGAAAGCTTCTAGAAGATTGCCATTTTAAATCTTGATCATATCTGGCAAAAAGCGGGAAATTGCCTCTCTACCAGGAGCATTGATACTATTTATAGCTATATTCCGCTTTTCTAAGATCTTCTCTTCTTTTGCAACCAAACTTAGAGAATCTTTGACATCTTCAACTTCTTTATGAGTTATGTTCTTGAAAAACATCGCTGCTTCAAAAGATGACTCACTAATTGATAACTTGGCGGCTCTGAATTCGATGGGAGAGTACTTCATGTTGAAAAACTTGAAGATTGACTGTAAACTAACCTAGGTTTTGACAAGCTCAACACAAACCCTAAAAATAACTTGCTGATTTTCTTCATCATACGGATGAATTTTTTGGAAATTTTCTTGAGATATGGGTTTTGTTTAGAATTTCGTTACAAGCAAATCCAGATCGTCCGTTTTTGAAAATTCTGAATGTGGACTGAAAAAACAACAAACCCTAATTGTCTCAGAAAAAGTAGAAAAAGCTGGCATCTGGGTATCGTTCACGAGCACATTCTGGATGAACCCATTTGATTAGATTTTGAAAACCTCGAAGTTTCACTGAAAAAACAGCCATTTGAAGTTTCACTGAAAAAGCTGTGATATGGGTTTTGTCCAGAAGAATATTTGAGATAGACCTAGAAAATTGGAAATTGAAAGTTTTGAAGTTTTCTCTGACATGCAAAATAAAAAGCAGCTGCTGCAACCTTAAGAAAATTCTCCAAAAATTATCCAGAAGATAGAGCCAGTATAAACCAACTCGCTGAAAATTGAAAACAATGTCCTCCTTCAAATATTTGATGTTCTGGATGAAAAACATGAAAAAGCAAGCCCTCTTAAGTGCTGATCTGCAAATTTATGTAAAACCAGCAAGTTTAGGTTCTTGAATCTTGAAAATAAGGGTTTGAAGTTGCTGCTCTGTTTTTCCTTGAAGCCACTTGCAAGAAAATAATGAATAACGAAACACAAAGGTGCCTTAAATAAGCTTTGTCTTGAGAAAACAACTTTCTTTTGCCCTAATTCTTCAAAACCCCAATTCAAGTTTGTGCAATGAACTTAGACTTTTGTTTTCATCTTTAATTTTTGAAATTTTCAAAAATTTGACTAAGGCATTGGAAGTTGGGCGCCCTTCTTGGCTGGAGGCGACTATTTCATCCAGACTTAGTCATTTTTTCATTGTTTTCAAATTTCTATACTATCTCCTCCCCTTCAGATGATCTGACCATTTCAAAAGATCCAGAGCCCCGATAGGCTGACGGTTGGACTCGTCGGATAGCTGAGAAGATTTTGAAGGGGGTCTCCTGGAAGTGATGTCTCCGGAAAAGTTGATTTGGATCCTCAAAAGCTTGGGTGCCCTTCTCCTCCAAGGGCGCCCAACTTCACCAGACTTAGTTTTTTTTTTTTTAAGTTCTCTGTCTTCAGTCTCTTGAAACCTCTCTCCGTGACCTCTGTTTGATTTGGATTTGTCAACGGCTGGGTGCTTTGACGAGTTGACGGAGACATCCGCTGCGAAGCTGACAAGAATTTGAACAATGTTGCCTGGGAGAGCCAATCCTGACTTCATCATCTGACCTTCCAAAAAGATGGGTGCCCTTCTTCTCCAGGGGCACCCATGTTGAGCAGACTTAGAAAATTTTCTGCAAATTTCAAAATCCTTCCCCGTTTGACGTGCCTTCTTTGTCTCGGCTGCCGGAAACGAATTTTTTTCTAGGGCATGAAGGTTTGGGCGCTTCTTCTTGATTGGGGCGCCTGAAGTCTCCAGACTTAGCCAAAAATTACTATTTTTCAATTTTTCAATCTTCCTTTCTTCGTTCCTCGTTTTTTGTGCACATTGTTCGTTGACAACCTCTGTTTGATGCTTGAACTTTTGATTCGGACACCTGGCAGTTGTTTGACCTCCATTGATGACCTTGGATCTCCGAAAAAGCAGAATAGACCCACTAGAGCAAAACTGATCTTTTTGTGATTTTGACTGCACCAGCCTAATGAGGAAGTATTTTAAGCCAATCAAAATCATTCTCAACCCTAGAAGCCAGACTTTCTATTTTTAGAAAATTTTTCAAGTATCCATTTTTTGAAAAACCCAGAATTTTTTTCTATTTTTAGAAAACTGCTAAAAATAGAAATTTTCCTAAAATTTAGGGATGAAAAATTGAAATCCGGGTATTGTTGGTTTGGTCGCTTTGAGCCGACCCAGATTGTCATATTTTTAAAATTACAAGGTTTTGACCCTCATGCAAACCCCAATTTTGACCTTTTTGACAAATTTAACAGTATTTGGACTCATTTCTTCAAAATGCCTAAGTGTAGCAAATTTTTTAATTTGGGGTACAACAAAGTTGTGACAGCACCTTCTACACTGAATATCGGGTAGAACTTCTAGATCATTCAATCTAGGCAGATAAATTATACACTTATGCCACTTTCCTCATTTACTATGAGCAGAAATGTTCATTACTTAAACTAGTTTCAATACCTAGGCTGAGATATCAAATGACCAAACCATTGGAAAATTGCATGTTCAATAACCAAGCCATTTTCATACTCTTCCTTCTTTGCTGTTGTCATGTCCCCAAATTAAATGAGGACCCAAATTTGAATTTGGGCGGGAAACAACATTCTTAAATGCTAATTTCAAATAAATATCAATATACTATTTAAAATAATATTAAATAAATAATAATTAAAATTTTTAAAAAATAACATTTAATTCTTTCCGACTCATTTGAGTATTGGTGCCTAAAATAATATTTTGAATTATAATTTATATTCTGGCCGACCCTTTTGTTGTTGGCACAATAATTTAATATTTGAATTTTTCTTTGAGAGGCCGACCCCTTGGTTGGCTATGTATTTATGCAAGGTCACTTGGTTTGTTTTCATCATCGGAGATTTGGAATAAGCACGACAGACCAGCAAAAGGATGAAAACCCTTATGCTAGGAAGGTGAGTTGGACGAAAACCTAGCTCATCTTGTGGAGGAGTCATAACGGAGTTCTATTTGCACTTCATTGGAGACATTTGGAGGTTGGAGTAGCATTGCATAATCAGATTTGGAGCAGAATTATTGTAGCATTTTGTGAGTAGATTGCATTAGGGTTTTGCCCTAATTTGGAGTGCCACTTGGAGCAGACCTGTGCACCAACCTTTGGAGGGTGATCTTGCATATTGGAGCATATTTGGAGCAGCAAACCCTAAGCACTTACCAAAGAGGAATTTCACCCATCTAGGGTTTGATATTTGAAGACTATTTTGCATATATTTGGTATGTTTCAGATCTGATTTGTAGAGCAGAAATCTGGGCTTATGTTTGGCATGTTTGAGCCTTTGAGTTCCTTGTAAAATCAGTCCAGAATATTCAGTTTTGTAACAACAGATGTTATCTACAGAAAATCAGACCTGTATGTACATTTGGATGCCCTATCTTATGTTTTTCATGGTGAATCTCATGTTTAATATGAATATCAATTGGTAGCAACATTTGGCATGTATTATTTGCCATGTTTGGGCACTTGTATGTTTGCTGTGATATTGTGTTGGAAATCAGAAAATAAAAAAAAATCAGAAATCAGAATTAGGGTTTGAGTAGAAATAAAAAACAGAATTTTAGGGCAGATCCCATTGGGGATATTACAGCTGTTACCATCAGCAATCTCTGAATCTCATCACTATTTCATTTTAGAAGGGCTGCAACCTCCATCAACCTGGGAAAATCATTAGTCGAAAAGAAAGACTATGACACAATGACCTTGCAAACTAATAGGGAAAACTATAAGTTGAATTAACACATATCGATGATAAATTGTGATGACAAATGGAAAAAAGGTAAGTACGACATTGAATTTCGTAGGTGTGCAACAATTCACAACATTAATTTGTTGTTGATTTCTTTTATTCTTTTGTACCAGCTCATTATACCAACAATCCTTAGTTTTGTGGGATAGCCACAAATGTGGCATTTGAATCTTTGTTGTGAACTATGGCTTTTTTCAAAAGATCCTTTTTGCTATTGATAGTGGGATTGCTTCTGCTGCAGCTATTTTCTTTGGATCTTCTTTATTGTTTTCTTTGAAGAGAGTCATCTTTTATTGTTGATTATTGGGCTGCTTCTTGTTGCAGTAGTCCAATCAATTTTCTGTAAGTGGCGTCTCTAATAGCTATATCTAAAGATGTCACAAGATGCTTGTATAATGGTGGAAGAGCTCATAGAATAACCAATATGAGATTATCATTATCTATTGCTTGGAAATAATTCTAATAGTTTATTCTTGATGTATGTTAGTTACATAAAAAACTCATCTACTTTTTCTTTGTGCATTTGATTGTGCGAATTGTTGTGACCTTTTTCACACATCACCCCATCAAGATGGGGACCCCCTAAATTTTGCTCCATTCTGGTCTTTTGGCTTTGGTTCGCTCTCTCTCTGGTCTCTGGTCCTTCCGGGGATGTCCCGTTGTTTGACCCAGGTTGAAATTTTGGTTAAGTCTGTGTAATTAGGGTTTTCATCCTTCCGGCTTATTTAAGGTCAAACCGAGTCATAAAATTGAAATCTAAGCTTAGTGCAGCAGTCAGAAGACTTCCAGCAGAGTCCCCTAAATTTTCACTGTATTCCGGCAACTTACTATTTTTAATAAGTATTCAATTTGGGACTATTTTATTGAGATTTTGGAATTCTGTCAGTTCCACTGCATCCGGGTAACATCAGGCTGCCTACACGTAAATTTTGAGCCAGATCAGACGACTTGCTATTTTTGGCAGTTCGGGCTTCAAGAGTCAAATTAGGGTTTCCACATGAGCTTTTCAGATGCATGTCTGGAGAATCCTTCTGGGTTTTCCAAAACCTTCGCAGTGATGTAACATGCAAACCGAGACGACCACTTTCAGAGTTCAGCCTTCGGAGGCTATTTTTAGGGTTCGCATGCAGTGTTTTTCAACGCATGTCGGGTTTTTCTTTATGGGTTTTTCGAGAGCTTCGCAACGGTGTGACTTGCAAGCGGAGAAGATCGAGTTTTGAGGACTTACTATTTTTAGCCAGTGCATGCATACAGACCAGTTTTCTGGGTTTTTCTGGGTTTTTTGAGATCCCGCGGGCAATATAACATGCAAAACCATCCGGCGGTGGATGAGTCACTTTTCAGGCAGTTTCTATTTTTAGCAGGTACACTCCGGCAGCCGCCCAACACTCCAGTTCAGCAAGCAGAACGACATGCAGAAGGAACGAAGTCAAACGGAGACCGTTCGGGATACATGCAAGTCAAATTAGGGTTTCCACTTTTATAGGGGGTAAAATCCAAAAATAGCCGAAACAAAGTACCCCACCCATGTCAGCACACTTCAAGGTACCTGCTGGCAAAATTTGAGCAAAGTCGGAGAACTTACTATTTTTAGTAAGTCAGGGCACGGCTATAAATAGCAGGTCTGCACCCGAGGTTGGCATCAGAGTGACACTCAAGCTATCAAGATCAAGCGTTGCAACTTTCAGGCAAAACGGAGCTACTGAAGTCAGAAAGTCAAAACTTACTATAAATAGCGGGTGGCTATAAATAGCAGGTCAGGGCAGAGGACTGACAAAACAGGTTCACCAGGTAGAGAAGATCATCTGATGAAATTTTCAGGCAAAACGGAGCCTTAGAGGTTGAAAATCAAGGGATTTGCTAAAAATAGCACAACTTGCTAAAAATAGAATGCGTAAACAAAGGCAGGCAGAGGCATGGAAATTATTCTAAGTGTGGGAAAACGAAAGCACACCCATGAAAATGCGCCCACCTTGATGGAAGCCTAAAAAGTTTCAAAGTCATAAAATCAAAGCACACCCATGAGAATGCGCCCTCACCTTGGAGAAAATGATGCTTGGTAAAAACGCCTAAGGCATCAAAATTAAAAGCTCACCTAGTGATTTGCGCCCTCACCTCAAGGATTGAAGACTAAAAAGTTTCTAAGGCATAAAACAGAAGCTCATACCTCAAAATGCGCCCAAAGAGGAAGGAGAGAGGTGAAAGTTTTCTAAGGCAAAAAAAAAAAAACGAAAGTAGACCCAAGGAAATGCGCCCACCTTGATGACTCTCTCAAAAACGTCTAAGGCATGAAAATCAAAGTAGCCCCTTCCAAATGCGCCCATGGTGAAAATGAAAGCTCACATGTGTAAATGCGCCCACCTAGCAAAACAGAAGCATGGGGTCTCATTTGCGCCCAAGGAAGAAGAGGATAGGTGAAAAGTGAGCTTAATGAAATATTCTAAGGCACACAAACGAAAGTGTCAAGAGTGAAATGCACCCTCAAGAGAAAATGGAAGCTTGGCCTAGCAAATGCGCCCATGATGAAGAAGGATGGTGGAGGCCGAAATTCTTCTAAGGCATAAAATGAAAGTAGAGAGGTCAAAATGCGCCCTCAAGAAGATACATGGCTAAGACTTGGAGAAATTTCTAAGTCAAGAAAATGAAAGCTCAAGACCCCATATGCGCCCAAGGTTGCTGGAGAAAATTTCCTAAGGCAATGAAATGGAAGTAGACACATGAATATGCGCCCAAGTTGAAGTGGAGATTTTTTTAAAAATTTTTCTAAGTGTGGAAAATGAAAGTGGCCCATGCTAAATGCGCCCTTGATTGAAAATGTTTCTAAGGCGTGGCAAGGGTAAAAGCTAGCAAAATAAAACATCACTGAGTGAAATACGCCCAAGATGTGAGATGACTGGAGAAAATTTCTAAGTCGCAAAAAAAATAAATGCCAAGGGGTCAAGTGCGCCAGAGGTGTAAAGTGAGGAACTTTTTTTAAATGAAATAAATATTTCATCAAAAATATATGCCTATGGTAGAGAAAATGTTAGAAAATTTTTTCCAAGTGAGATAACACTTCACTAGGGAAAAATATGCCCTTGGCATGGAAGGATGATTTGATGAGTTTTAAAATTCTCCAAAGGCAGTTGAAAGTTGACGAATTTTTTCAAGGGGAAGATTTGATATCGATGAATATTTTCCATGGGTCAAGTGAAAAATCAAATGAACTCGTTCAAAAGGCACCCATGGGTGGGGAAATTTTAAAATTAATTTCCTAAGGGAAATTTTAATATTTTCAGAGGAAATTCGTTTTGCCTAGATTATTTTCTTAACGGAAATTAAATCTCAAAGGGTGAATTATTTCGAGCAGGCGCAGATAATTTTTAATCACTCGGAGTTGAACATTTTAATGAGAGAATTTAAAATGTCTAAGGCAAATTTTATGAAACCGAGGATTTAAATGACAGACATTTTAAAAGTTGGGAATATATTTACAACTCCCACGATTTTTTTCGAGTTGAATTTATTTAAACACTGCGAGATTTTAAAATGGAATTCAAGTGATTGTTTTTCTCGCGAGTTGTTTAAATCGCCAAGAGTTAACTGGCAGACTAAGAGGAAAATTCGAAATTTGAAGAAGAAGGAATCATTATTAATGGCAACTGCCATAATGACCGGCTGACGACTAGCCCACTACTGCGCTTGAATTAGAAGATTCCGAACGAAGAGAGTGGAAAATTGATGAAGGTGCTAAAAATAGCCCCAGCACTACTTAGCAGGATTCTCCGGGAAAAGTTATTTAAACAATCTCTTCTCTCATTTCTCCTCACATTGTTTCGAAGTTGAAGTTGCTGAAGAAGTTCTTGAGAGATTGAAATATTTTCCAAGTGGTTGAGGAGAGAAATTCTGTGAGAGTTTATTTTATTTCGGAGTGTTGAGTTGCTGAAAGTACGAAGTGCTGGAGAAATTTTCATTTGCCGAGACTCTTTCTTTCGAAAAGCTGAAAGTGTGTCGCTGCAACTTCGAAGTTGAAGGTTGAAGTTATTTTCCGGAGTTGCTGGAGAATTTAATTCTCAAAGAGCTGAAAGTGGAGTTGCTGCGAAGTTCGAAGTTGTATACTGGAGAGCTAAGATTTTATTTCCAGATTGTTGAAGTCGCTGCAGATTTGCAAAGTTGTAGAAAATTTCTTTTCTCTGGAGATCTTTATTTTCAAGCTACTGAAGGTCGAAGTGTTGAAGAAGTTTAAACGTTGAGAAGTTGAGGAAGTTGAAATTTCATATTGCTGGCAACTCTTTATTCCTCTAACTGCTGAAGTTGACAAAGTGAAGTCAAGGTTCGAACTATTTGTGCTGGAGAAATTAGCTACATTGCTGAAAGTTATTAGCTTGCTGCGTTTTTTCTTCACCAGTCAGAAGTGCAGTTGCTGAGAGTTGTCTCTAAACTCAGAGATTTTTATACAGTACGAGGTTTGGAGTTAGAAATTTATGCTGAGAAATTTTATTTTCAAAGCTAACTCCGTATTCGCAGCCATCTCGGGAATTGTTTTATTTTATTAAAAATCTGCAGCCTAGCTTATTCTTCTATTTTATTTTGCAGATGGCTGGCGCAAAGGATGTTGCAGGAACAAGCAGAGCCGCAGGCAGAGCTGCAAACACTGAAGCAGGCAAGGCTGGCTCATCCCGGCAGGCAATGATTAAAAGGCTCGCTAAGCCATTTCTCCCAAAGTCAGCAATAGTTTCAAAGTTGGCAGGATTAAATGACACCAACCTTGGTTCATTTAATCTAAATGCACTCAAATCGAGGATGTTCGGGCTAGGGGGCCATCAACCATCCGTCACGGCACATAATATAATGAAGAGTGGAATCTACGCAGCTGCTAGTTTTCCGCCAGCAATTCAGTGTCCGGAGCTAATTATGGAGTGCGCCAATCACTACAAGCCAGAACGTAGGACGATTGTCTCTCCGGATGGTAAACTGCTCGCCAACTTCACACCGGATGCCATCGGAGAGGCATTTGGGATTCCAACTGCTGAGGAGATGTTATACAGGACAAATAAGAGGGCAGACAAGATGTACTCTTCCTCTTTCGAAAGAGTCACTGCAGTCATCAACAGAGTTTGGATGCAGAAGCCGAGGCCACCCCGCACTAAGCTCCCAAAGCAGATAATTGCCGAGGACGTGAAACAAGAATACTGTGATTTGATAATGATGCTGAGCCGGGTGAATGGGAGTGCACAGGCTTACATTTTCGAGCCTTGGATGTTCTACTTCATCGAGATCATCTTGGAAGGAAAAGAGTGTGTCGATTGGGCTAGGATGATTAGCAACCACATCGATGAGCAATTCAGGAGCTTGAAGGTGACGAAGACTTTCTACATGAGCTCATATGTAATTTACATGTTGGCCAGAATGACTAAGTACAGAGGGATTTCGTACAAAGAGCCAATCGGCTGTGCCCCTGGTCAATTCAAAATCCATGAAGCCTGCACACAGCTACATTTAGCTAACATTGCCAACTATAAACGGGCAAATGATGCATTCACAATGCACATTGCGAGGACACTTCAGCAAAGGACGCAGCAGAGAATATCTAAAGAAGCACAGACATTGATTGAGGAATATGGGTATTGGCTCATCCAATTCCCGAAATTCACATATATTAGGCTGCAGGGGTTCACTTCGTATCCGTATCGGTTACCACGATACCCCACCGATCACATAGTAATGCTTGAGGTATCTAGGCAATTGATTGCCTACGATAAGATTC